>JAWZSL010000006.1:38214174-38760217 GCA_034769285.1 Lutjanus argentimaculatus
CTGCCTTCAAAAGATTTTTGAAAATAACATAAAAGTTGAGGGAGGTAAAGCAGCAGCAGATGGAAAGATGAAATGAAAGAAATATGTTGTTTGCTGCAGAATGTAATTTCTTGGAAACAGGCTGGCGAGCAGAGCCAAATAAATATATCTCTTTTTAACAGCATAATAAGACAGTGGAGCGGTCAGCTATTTGATCTTTCGGTTCAGTAGCTGAGTAGGATTTGAAGTTGCCGCTGGAGGTTTGGCTACTTTAAAGTGGAACTGTGTACCCATGCTTGTAATTTAGTTTGGGTCTGGGGATACTGTTGGGGAATGAAGAAAGTGAAAATATTATCTAGTTTTCTTTTTTCCCCATTTCCCTCTGCGTATGTTTATTCATGTTTTCTCTCTGTCCTCTATCTCTCACTCCTGGACCTCTGAACTTTCTGTAGCTTCGTCTCTTTTCCTCCTCCCTCCATCTGTCACTTTCCATCCATCTCGCTCTATTTTTCCCTCTCTTGTTCTCGTTGCCTAACTCTTGATCTCTCTCCTGTTTCTCTGCTTCCATCTGTCTCTTCTTCTCCCTCTGTATTTCCATTTGTCAGTCTTCCATCATCTAATTTTCCTCTTTCCTCCTCCTCCTCCTACTCGCTTTATCCATACCATATCTTATCTTCCTCTGTTCCCTCTTTTCTACCCCTGAAATCCAAATCACCTTTATTAAAAAGACTTGTTGCTAAGCAATATGTGTCAGCTGAGGTAATCTAAACACATATTACCAGATTACTGGTGATAAGAAAATTAATCAGTGTTATCAGCAACAAAGTAATATTCAAATCACTGTAACAATGTTTCTTTTTATTTATTAAATGTCCTGTTAAGAGTGATACTATCATGTAGATAGAATGAAAACAGAGGGAGGCCTAACATACATTCACATATGTGCTCTTACAGATCTATTACTTTAATAATTGTATTGCTGGAGCTAGTTCTGGTTTGTGTCCTCTAACTAAGTCCATTTCTCGTTATAGTTATCTGTCCCCCCCCATTTCTCCCTCTTCTTCCATTTCATATCTGCCAGTATTGATCTGATTGAAAACGCAACTTTGCTGTTATGACAACGTTGGCTCCATCACTATCTCATCACACTTTCATCAAGTGTTTATGTTGAGCATTTCACACAGAAAGACAGTGTGTATACTTAAAGGAGCAATATGTTGTAATTTTGCCTGGATATGGTTGAAGCGAATCGTTTTCACGCCGCCTCCTCCCCAGACGTGGCAGAGACAGGCAGGCTGCAGGAGCTCTGCAGGAGCTCAACGTGTGTAACCTCATAATTTGACAAGCACAAGCAAGGACGAGTCCTCTACTGTAAGTTGATCAGCTGTTTATAACTGTCAGTTGCCTGTCAATGTGAAGTTAAGCCTGTTATCCTGAAAACAAAAGCCCACTGCTCTGAAATAACACATTCTGGATGATGAGTTAAGTGGCTGCCTGTCTCACTGCCTGCCAAAATCCATCAAAATTTGGCTCAGTTTAACAGTTATAAACGTCTACGCCTTCTACGAGATTATTAATGATTTCTTACAACTCATAAAGAGACACTTATTTGGTGAAAATTCAGAATTAATTTGAACTCTAATTAATGTAAAATGGGAAAACAAAATCAGTTATTCTGGCTCCGAATAGAAGTTTCAAAGGGGGACACTGTGGCTGCAGCGTTGATGTCAGAGGAGTGAGTATTTCAACTTAACATGTTTTCCTGATCTCTGACACATTATCGTCATTTTATATGATTCATCATAGTAAATATACCACAGATTTCTCCTTTAAAGCTTTAGCAATGTTGTTCACCAAACACTTAAGCCAATAAAGTGAACTGATTTGTAACTGCATCGAAAATATAACCGTTTTTGTGCTGTTACGTCAACGCCAGCTCCAGCTCTGTTTCTCCTTGTTCATTTGCAGAGAAAGAGCACAGCACTCTGTAGCTTAAAACCAAGGTTATGTTTACGTTCGGTCTTTCTCACAAAAAGACACTGTGTGGCTACTTAATGTCTAACAAGTGTTTTCAGATGCATTTTCTTCCAAATAAAACATCTGCAAAGCCCTTTTG
The DNA here is from genome assembly GCA_034769285.1 of Lutjanus argentimaculatus. NCBI lineage: Eukaryota > Metazoa > Chordata > Actinopteri > Lutjaniformes > Lutjanidae > Lutjanus > Lutjanus argentimaculatus. Next base: position 38,216,270 of record JAWZSL010000006.1, read on the forward strand.
TGCAAAAAATTATCAGATCATCAAATTGTGCACCATAGTTGTGTTCCAAATTACATAGTTTTTTGTTATTATTTTTAGTTCTCATTGCAGCTGTCCTTACAAAGTACATACTGTTGCACATGGTATTCATTATATTAGGGCATACTACGTCATCATAACGTTGCATCTTGAACTTTGACCCTCTTTCTCACACTTCCATTGCAGCCTATAGCACAAAATTCCATGTAAAAAGAAAATAAAGTATGCAATTTGGAAGCAGCCTTAGGGGCTGTGTCCATGAAAGCAAGTAAGAATGCTGCATATTTGCACTCTGCTACAAATGCCCATAGCGTGACGAGTTGTTGAGCATCTATTCTGTGTTGAGCACTTGGCTTTTTTTTTTTTCCATTCACCAAGAGTTGAAAAATGTTCAACCTTGAGTAAAGCACTGCACTCAACACTGTCACTTTTTACCCGGCCATCCAATCACAGTGGAGGAGAGGCGGGATAGATACCACAAACAGTGTCTTGTCGGTACTCCTCCAACCAAGCTCCATCTAATCTCAGTTCTTGACCCAAACAGTGGTACTCACCAGGATGCCTACAGAATCTCATAAACCCACATAGTCTGTCAAGTCTGTCCTCTCTCCTTATGTATTTCAGCCGTCTCTTCACTAAGGAGTAGGGCCGGAGCAAGTAGGCTGCTCTGCCTTGTTCTGACATTTTGGCATTCAGTATTTGCTGATAACACAAATTATTTGGAAAATTAGGGACTTGCAAAACATAAACTAACTGTTGCTTTCATGTCTGTGTTTTAGACAACCAAGTGGGGTTTTCATCCGAGACAAAAACACCTTGGTAGACCAAGGGCCTTATACTTGAATGCGTCATCTGTTCTTGCAGGTCCTGTCTGTCTGTGTTTTTGTGTATGTGCAGTGCAGTTCTTTATACCGTGTTGTCAAATTGCATTTTTCATTGTGCTACCCTATGGAGACTACCACCCCAGAGCAATGTTTTTACAACTGTGTCCATTTTTTTTCATACCAGACACAAGCACAAGGACTCACATACTCATACCTATGAGGACACAGGCGATGCAATACACTTTTCTACCGATTGTTTCACACTATTCTTCTGATCTACAGGTGGTGGACCAAGAAACTGTTAGCCATAACGACCATTCCAGGAGGCTATTTCTGTTTACTTTCAGTCAGACTCAGAAAAAAAAAGCTTTTGAAATGATTCATGTTTTTATTTGGAAAGCTGTAGGAGGACTGCACAGCTTGTTGTTGTGTGTAAGTTCTTATTTCCCTGAATCTCTACAACAGAGGTGGTGAGTGCGAAGTTAGTGTGACCCACAGAGTCATATAGCCACATTAATGGGAAACATGCTAGATTGAAATATACGTACCTGTCCATTGTTTTCATTTGTTTTTTTCAGTCCCAGTCTTTCCTTACCTGTCCACTAGATGTCCTCGGTGTGTTTCCCTGTCCAGCACACCTGCTGCTCATTACGTCCTCACCTTGTTCTCTACTGTCTGTCTCACCAGCTGCACCTCATTAATAATTAGTGTCTTTGTGTCTGCAGTCTGTGTTTTACCTGGATCAGTTTCACATGGTTTAAGCAGCCTTTGTGTTGTTGCTATTCTTGTTCTTGCCTACAGTACATCCTGCCTACCTGTTGTCCATGTGTTATTTGTAGACTGATGAAGCAACCTGCCTCTGACTTATTTATGTGAGACTGCTGTTGCAGGTAACCCTGGTTTTCACATTTCATGGACATGACTAAGTTTCATACACGTCTCTACTAAACCAGCTATATTACCTAGAATATGTACTGAACTAGAAGGCCACTTGGAGCTCTGCCAAGGCCAATACCTACCTTTAAGAAAGTGAAAAATGATTTGTGTAACTGCCCAGTGATTCAGATCTGCTTCAAAATGTAATGGGTTCCTCCTTGGCCCATGCTGCCCTCTTCCACCAAGAATCAAGAAAATCGGGCCAGTTGTTTTTCTGTTATCCTGCTGACTAACAGACAAACCGAAAATATAATCTCCTCGTTGGAGGTAATAACAACCTTTCTCTTGCATGCCTGCTTTCTCGTGTAACTGCTAATTTTTTCATCGTAAAGTACTGACACCAGGTGAGATGACAAGCCGATATCATCAAAAATCAGATGACAATGAATGACAATCATATGGTATAGACGATGGTACAAAACAATACTTGAGTCTCACAACAATATATTTGTAAAACAAACAAACAAACAAACAACATACACACATACATATTAGAAGCTGTAAGCTTCTTCAATTGACCTTTTCAAGGCAACCAGGTTGATATGAAAAAGTAGGGTAAACACAGGTGTTACCAATGATGCTAATTAAGGTCCTGTTCAGTTGTGGGTAGCAGCCTACTGAAAATCTTTACTTAAGTAAAAGTACAATTACTCCTATAAAACTGATTCAAGTAAAAGTCAAAATTGCCATTTGAGAGACCTGAAGTACACAGCCCATCTTCAGCACAAAAATGTGTGTGTTGGTTGCTAGTGCAAGCTTCTTATACAGTATGTCCATTTATCGTTAAGCAGTGCCCCCTAGTGGATTTTCACCCAGGAAACTGTGGTTCTAGTAAATGTAGAGTTATATATAGATATATTTGTATGTATCTGTATATTTTTGACATTTCAGGTAAATCCTGCTAATGATAACTCCACATCCGGCCAAGTAATGAGACGTCACTGTCTGTCAATGATATAGGCTAGCTGTTAGCTAAAATGGATGACATACTGTGTGTGTACTATACATTGTCAAGACCAGTAGGACATTTAGGAGAATTTTATGTAATAAATGACTATGAGAATAACATTGTCAGTGGCTTTGCTGCTTGTAAAATGTTCCAAAAAGTATTAGCTTTTGATAGCCAAAAGCACATGGTCTTGTGTGTTTTATCATGGGGATTTATCAGGTTGTGCGACGTGACTTGTAGATTACTACGGGTAACAGGTCCATTGTGGTACTCAGCAGGGCTGGACTGGGAGACTTTTTCAGGCCAGGAGTCAGTCATTCAGCAGACCACCCTGCCCACACGCATGTTCACATCTACACTTATATGCATGGGCACGCACGCGAACACACACACACACACACACAGAAGTACACATATGGGACCTACTGTACAATCTAAGGTTGGAATATACGTGGCAATACAGTACCACAACAATCCTCAGCAAAATCCACAAGCACACTTGATAGAAGAGAATGAAGGTTTTACATAACAAGTAATGCCAAGGTTAAAGCTATACATAAAACGTCATATCATGTAGAATATCAACTGCTTTGTGTGATAATGTAACTAATATTATGTCAACAAGCCTGTAGCTTGTTGCAAACAGACATTTGCAGACAGACACACAACATATTCCCGAAACATCAGAAACATCAGCTTTCACATTAATCAAAACCAAACATTAACAGCTGCAAGAACATTAAATGCAACACAACCATCTAAGCAAACTGACAATTAAGTCAAAAAGTTAAAAAAAAATCCTTTGTCAGTACATAAAAGTCCATAGATAATGTTGCATTTCTGAAAGGCACATATTTGCAAATCTGTGCCTCATTGGCAAGTACTTTTTATGTGTAGCCTACAATATAACCTAACCAACAAAGACAACTAGTCTAAGTCCAAATCAAATGATTAATCAGTTTACTACGAGGAAGGCCTTTGAACACACAGAACACGTGCATGCTGCACGCACTGACAGACACAAGGCTGACTGTATAATACAGTCCGAGAGCATAGTATTGACTAATATTTTAAATAGGCTCTAAGGAAATACTAATGAACCCCAACCTAAATCCGAGGTTGGAATACACAATAGCTTTCATGTATGGGTCGGGATACATAACAGCAAGTCAGCAACAGACAGCAAAATTCAACAACACTAGCGCCGCAACATATTTACATTATGTAAACGTGTACAAGGCGTCTAAAGAGAACCAGTGTTTTTTTTGCTTGGGGGGGGAGCTAAATAAACTTGTTAATTTATGGCATTTGGCGGCATCATCCTCAAGTGCCTTCCTCTTTTTTTCTCTCTCCCTCTCCGCGCCGCCCTTCCTCTTTTTAGGGGGGTACATTCTGGACTCGTCCTCCTCTCCTCTCCTCTCCGCTCCTCGCTACACACACACACAGGAGCAGCAGCAGGTACACACATGCGACACACCCCCCCCTCCACAAACACGCTGTCTGTGTGGTTGACACGGACTGTTGGGGTGGGTGTTAATCAAAACAAACCAATCGTCTTGTTGTCCTCCTCACATGTTACTGGTCTGAGTGGCCTCTGATTGGCCTGAAAGAAGACTTAAAAAAAGTCAGACAGCCGCGACGCCGGCCAACCGGCAGCCTGTAGAAGGAAAAAAAACTGACATGCAAGCGGTAGCCGGCAGGCCAGCAGACCAAGCACAGACCGGCGCTTCGGGAATACTCCTGTTTCTCCCTTTGGCCAGTCCGGGCCTGGTACTCAGTTTTGCGGGTGTGGGTTAGCAAAGCTGAACCCTTGCAGGACTTTTCCCTCGGATGAGAACAGGTTGAAAAAAGCAGTATATTGTGGCATCCTGCAAAAGGTGTGGGACCATAGTTGCATGTCATTGCTAGTCTCTCTTTTCTCATTTCTAGTTTAGTCTAGTCTTTTCTGCTGTCCACAATCAACATAAAGTGAAAAATAACCAAAAAGGCCAACAGTGAATTAAATGCATCCTGTGCACCAAATAAATACAAGAGGAAGATATTTCTTTGTATTTTTAGCCATAAATTGGCTAAATTGCAGCAGTGAGATGTATTTAAATCAGCCTCTCTTGCACTCTGTCCTTTATTATTCAGTTTTGTCTCCTGCTGTACCTCTCCCCTACATTCTTTCTGCCTGTTGTTTCTTTAATTATCCTACTCTGCATCCCACTCTCTCTTTCTCCTGCCACCTACTTCCATTCCACTTGCTTCTCCTACAGCAGCTAGTTGGACCTCCCCTGTTTCTTTGACTTGCATTTGAAGCCTCACACTGTTGTTTGATTTACTCTGAGGCTGAAATGAACAGCTTGTTTTTTTCCTTTTTCCTTTTTTTTTTACTAACACGGTTTCTGCATTCTGAACAAATGAAGCCATAAGTTTGCAGAGAGCAAACTCAAAATGGTCACTCTGAAAAGGCAACATGGGGGAGCCATGATGTGCTGAGTTAAAGTACAGGGTTGTACAGCCATTGTGAGGTTTTTCAGTTCAGTAGACACATTTTATTTCACATTTCAGCACTAGTTGGGCTGGCCTTTAAAAAGCATAAGAGCATTGTATATCCTCGCCTGTAATTCGGTACAGCAAGATGTTGAAGAAAAGAGCTTAAGAGAAATTTCTTTTGAATGCCACTTCTCCCAGCATCCTCCACCAGGAAAAGTGTTTTTCTCCCTGTTTCCTCTGTAAAGGTTAGAACATCTTCCAAAGCGTGAGACAAGGCTGTGGAAAAGTTTTATAAAAGTGCATTATTCTGTTCCAGAAAAGTGCCAGAAATACAGGACACACTGTATATATTGCTGTATCTGAACACACTGGTTAGACGACTTTGAAAAGAACAGGCAAAACAATGTGTGAGATTGAGACAGGAAAGGGAAGTATAAGGTGACAGCTCCAGGGAGGAAGAAGGAAGGGCGAGAATTAGAGGTGAGGAAGAGAAAGAAACAATCGCTTTGGAGAAGAAGCAAAACAGATTATTTCCCAGAGAGAGATGGGTACATTGTTAAGAGAGTGCACTTTAGTCACCCACAATGAAATCTCCAATTATATTTGAAATTTGCTAAGTGATGCATGAAATGTTATTGTTGCTGTCCTCCAGTTGAAAACAGACCATGGGACACAGGAGAGAAACTTTTTTTTTTCTCTGTCTGGATAAAGAATATTACTGAAAAATAGTTTAGTCAGTTTTTGTTTCCAGCATGAAGAAAGAGGTCCTAGTGGAGCAAGAGAGCAAATTAAATCTGCTGATGAAGACAGTGTGATATGGCCGAAAGCTTCAGAACAAGCAAGTTAGTACATGGTGAGGTCAGTGCTGATTCAATGTGGAGTAAGATTCTGTTAGTACATTGCCTAATTCTAGCCTAAAATGTTTTCAGAAATGTGTTTTAGTGTACTGTTTAGCTGTAATACATGAAGGATTGTGACTAGACAGCCGCCATTTTGTGTCATGCTTTTAAAACAAAGGCTCCAGAAATTGAGATAAAACTGTCAGGCAGTTTTGATCAAATATTGATCAAGACTGTAACTGAATTTCCAAATTATTGCACAAAATGTTTTCAGAAACATATTTTAGTGTACTGTTTAGCCACAATACTTGAAAGATTGTGACCACATGGCCACCATTTTGTGTTGTGCTGTCAAACAAAGGCTCTCGAAAAAGACTAGGCCAGTATTAGTAGAACTGCTAAAGCTGACTGGGCTATTTACTTCTCCTGGGGAGATTTTTTTCTCTGAATTGTGCATCTTTTTATTCAATAGTTGCTAATCAGCTGCTGCTTGGTAACTGCTCTACTACTCCTACTGCTGTAAGTTTGCAAGTTTGACAACAACATGTACAGCTGTTTCCATCTCAGTCGTGCTTGCCCCATTTTTGTGGCCATTTTTCTATTGCCATTTTGAAACCATGGAAGAAGCCACCTAGTTAGGTAGAAAGGTGATATTCCCATCTGTAATTCCACTCACAGAGCTCTCATTGGTCAAATGTTTGTCCAACCAGGTGAAACATGCGTGTGTGCACAACACCAGGCCTTTTGTATTTGAAAAATTCGGTCAGGGAAGTGGGATGTGATTGACATTTCTGGGAACAGGCTCTTACAATGTTGCTTTTGTGTAGAAAATGACTACAGTAAAGGTAAGCTGTTGTGCTTCATGAAGGAAAATCTCTTTAGAGTCAAGAAGTAACCAGCATACGATTTGATTTCATTTCAACTACAGTTGACTGCTATCACTTTACAAAGGTCTCTCTGAGCAGAAATGGCAATGTTTACAATTGTTTAAGTTTTAAACTACCATCTGTGCCTCTGAAACACTCCAGGATATATGTATCCAGGGAAATAAACCATATGGTCCAAAATATAAATCACAGTACTCGTACTCAGGCACTCAGACATGTTGTACACTGATCAGAATAGAAAAGAAATCTGCCAGAGAATCATTTTTGGCACAAAGATTGCAGTGTCGTACTGGATTGACATTGCCACACCTCTCGTCCCACTGGGGTGCACGACGAGTCACCAAGATATCAAATGAGCGCTATTGAAGAAATTACTTCATTGCACCCTGGAAAAATACCAGTTCACACAAAAATAAAGCCCTCATATGAATCCATCCATAACTATATCTGGTAACAAATTTTATGAAGGTGCTCGTAATTATTTATAATAATAATTAGTTAATATGTAATAAGGTCATTATGAGATGCATACTAACATGGATATGTGTTAATAAGACTAAGTGTTAACAATAGCAGAATAAAAATGTTATTGTTAGTTTATACAACATTATTGGCAGAAACCTGTTAACAGGTTATAGATGGCTTAAAATTGTAAATATAACCTTGATTTTCTATTGTTTATAATAGCATTACAAACACACCTATTGAGTTGAACTAACTTAGCTCTTTTGTTATTGTTAAACCTTTACCAAGATTTGTTGTTGCTTTATTAAGATTTCTACATACTTTATAATGCATTTTTTTAGCAATTCTTAGCAGAGGAAAAAAGTCTGAAAATAGTAATAAGGGCTTTATTACCTATTTACTAATGCTTATTACAAGCACCTTAATATAAAGTGTTACCCAATATCTTCACCATACTCTTGTCTCCCAGTCTGGCAATGCTAGACCAGTTCGCAAATGCAAATTATTTTGGAACCTCTCAGTTCATGTTATCAACGGGCACAAATAAAAATGCCTCTGGACACAATTGGATAGACAAACAACCAATAAGAGCAATGAAACATGTTATGTAGTGTAGTTGGTAAATTAAACTCACCAACAAAAACTTAAGAAAAGCTTAAGTGTGGTTCAAAAACTTTTATTGGTCACTGAAAATCTGGAATCTTTTGTTCTGTCTCACGATATGGCTGGATCTAGTAGGGGTTCCCGTTCTTCTAGTCTGATTCAGCTGCTGTGGAAATGCAAGGAATTCCTTGTGCACAAATGTATTCAAGAACCACAAACAGAACAGAGAGCTGGCAGCTTGGATCAGTAGATACCTGTCAAATGAACAACAGAGCACTTGTTAATGGGTTGCAAGCCACCAAAGGTCTTACAAGCATGTAAATATTACAGGAGGAAAATGACTGCTGCAAGGAAGAGAAGTCAGTTAGAAGATTTCACACATTTTACAACTGCAAGAAGTTTACAAAAGTATGGACATCCAAACATGATAAATACCAGGTGCTGAACAAAAGTACACATCAAAAAAGGTAAAAATAGAACGTGCGCACAACATGATGCTCGCACCATGTGATGTTTAGGTTTACATGGTGGTAACAGCATCATATTCAGCATGTTATAAAAACATAATGCATAGTAAAAAAAGTCCCTGGAAAATATATGCACATGTACACATGCACAAGAAATGTAAAGAGCTCCATAGTACACTCAGATTAGTATACCTCATACATTTGGTGCTAACCTATACCATAAAAGCACTGACAGAAACTATATTTACATGGACAATCCTTCCATCCCATCCCACTCAAGAGGAGTCTGCCTGTATCCCAGTTTAGTCACATTCATAGGATCTGTAGTTCTGATGTATAGACCTCGAAGCCCACGCCACTGACCTAGAAAAATGTTTTCAACAAAGACAGTACAAACATGAATGGGTTGCTCAGGCATGTAGCCATTTTGACAATGTATCACCAGCAGAATGTCTTAACCAGACCAGATCCAGAGCATCTGAGTCCAGAGTCAACTGTATGATCCAGTATTCACCCCCTGGCAGGGAAATTTAAATCTATCATTCAAAAACACTGGCGTCAGATCAAGCACTTAACAAATGTTTGACCAGACAACTTCATATTGTCTACAATGTACAACGGAGGATTAGGGCCACATAAAAAAAATAAAAAAAAATTCACATTATTTCGAAATTAAAGTCGTAAATTTACGAGAATAAAGTCGTAAATTTATGAGAATAAAGTTGTAAATTTACGAGAATTAAAGTCATAAATTTACGAGAATAAAGTCATAAATATATGAGAATAAAGTCGTAAATTTATGAGAATAAAGTCATAACGTTGTTTTAGAGGAGGAGAGTTAAAATGAGGGACGTGGAGCATTTCGTGAAGTTGTACTTCAGAATAGGTTTCACAAACACCGGGCTTTAGTTTATCGTATGAATCCATATGCCATAAGGCATTGGGACCTCAGGATGTGTACTGCCAGCGTCGGAGATGCCGTGCTTTGCCGGAGCTCGACTCCCTCTGGGTCTAAAATCTTGATGATCAGCCGAATAGTTTCTTGGGAAACTACGAAACCTCTCAGAATGGCCCGCTGATGCATCCACCGGTAACCCTGCAGGCGACCGGGTCCAGCCATCTCCCCCTCCACAAAAGCAGCGACTTCCTCCAAGTCCGCCTGGTTCTTTCTCCGGAAAAGATGCAATTTCTTGCATATTCTTTTTAAAGTCCTGATACTTATGATGATGTGATGCCGATGTGCCAAAAGATTAAGTATCTCTTTGTTTGTTTCTTTGTTTTGATCCTCCGTCGTAACAATGGACCACTCAATCAAAAAAAAAAAAAAAACAGCCTTCCACCACAAACCCAACCACATTTTTTTACAGACTACTTGTTACCACAACTATAGTTCAGTCAGACAACTCACGTTTAGAATGTTTATTCAGCAGCAGAACATGATTTGTGTTTGGCGTCTAGGCTCCGACTTCATCACTCCCCACGCTTAAGTTACATAGAGATAAGGGGAGTGATGAGCAAATTCTTGAACCCCCCGTCGGAGCCTGCAGGTGGATGCTGGGGTGGTGGTGGGGTTAAAGAGCAGGTAGCAACGCTAGTGCGGGGGCAGCAGCGCATTGGCAGGCAGAGGGAGAAATGGGAGGTTCAGCAGTTTAAATAGACCCAGATTGGAAGTGTGCTTTGGTATGTAGTATGAGAATGAGGTATGTCACGTGAGGTTGGCGTAGCAGCTCGAGTTGACTGCCTGAACTAGCTCGCAGGCGTCGCCACATTGTGGCAAAGCCTTTTAACCTGTGTATAACTTTGTGAGAGGGTTGCAGTTTGGTTAGGTGTAGGCAATAAAAGATTTTAGATGACAAAAGTCAGGGCATATGAACCCCCACTCCCCACGTGTGGACTTCCTCCCTTTTTATAGCCTGATGTGTTTGTGTCAGCTGCGAACAGGTACCCTCTGTGTCTGTACGAGTCATGGAGGTGTGGTGACATTTTGACGAGTTGGGAGTGAGACTGGGCTGGGATATCATATCATATTACACCAATAATGTGATCCATATGTCCATGTTCTAAGCTTGCATTGCAAAAACTGTCAGACCACTTAAAACATACATTTCTGAGCACAGCATTCCAACATTCGAAACCATAATATTGCATAGACACTGGTGAGCAGCCTGTGTGAAATGCCTGCCACTCAATGTTTCTTCTCTCATATTCTCATTGTTAGACAAAAGATAAGCATTTTCGATCCACACCTTGGGCACACTTTCTTTAAAAGGGTTAAATGAGGACTTAGCCAGCATGATATACAGCCATTTCTGTGTGCAGGCTCTCTCTGGTCAGTCTCCTCTGTTTGTGCGCCTGTATGGATTTATGCTATGCCCTGTGCTTTTATGGCTGTTTTGCTATGATTGTATTTTATGATTTATTTGTAAGATGTGTATGTCTAAAGAAGGGCTTGCGCTTTAAACGTCACAAGGTGGTGTATTAATAAATGTTTATGGGAGCATTATCTAGTCTGTGGGCTCTATTTTTTTCCTTTTTTACCCATTTTACAGCCGACATCAACTGCGTTAAAGGGATTCTTAGCATTTACCCAAGGACAGTCTAATGCTTTTTTTATTGTTAGAGAGGGTTTTTATCATCAAAACATGATGGAGGGAGGCAGAGACAGAAACAGAAAACAAAGTGCATGAGAGGAATGGAAGGGTTTTTATGGACAGGGGCTCATTGTGACAGAGACACATTGGACAGTCCCCTACACGCGCACCAACAAGGAACCGGGAGCTCAAACACCATAACTTTCACCTGACAAATTGCCTTTTTCCTTTGTCGCATGAAGATCACAGTGCAAGAGCAGGCAAGGTACTGAATCAGGAAGGGTAGAAGAGAAAGGAGCAACAAATGAGACAGACATAAAGAAAAGGAAGCAGGCGGTTTTCAGCAGGACAGCTTTACATTTTACCTGACAAATGGCTCTATGTTTTTGCACTTCCACTCATATTTTCTGCCTGTAATCTGCACACTGACTCTTATTTTTTCTCCTTTTATGAAATCTGTCAGGTTTGCACTTTGTCAGGAAGGTCACTAGTAAAAATAAATAGTATGGAGCAGAATAAAGAATAAAATAAGTAAGAAAGAGATGGAAGCAAAAGACATGTAATTTTATGAGGTTAGTTACTCATTTTTACAAGCATGGTTACTAGGGTGAACTGGCGACTTGTCCAGGGTGTACCCCGCCTCACGCCCAAAGTCAGCTGGGATAGGCTCCAGCCCCCCGCGACCCTCACGGATAAGCGGTTACAGAAAATGGATGGATGGATGGGTTCCTAGGGTTGGGTACCATTCACATTTGAACTAATACAGTATCAATACTGGGACCTAGAATTCAGTACAGCGCCTGCTGGTACTTTACTCTCTCTGTAGTAACAAAAATGTACCTTCTCCTGTAAAAAAAAAAAAAGTTATTTATTTTGAATATTTTATTTATTTAGAGCATTTCACACACCATACACAATAAAATCCTCCCTCTCCTGTCGCAAACCTGTCTCTACAACCTGCCGCCTGTCAGTCCATCACCAGGGCAACCCTGTTGTTTGTGTCGCAGAGGAAACACATGATATCTGTTGTCAATGCGTCACTTTAAGTTTCGTTGTCCATGGAGGGTTAGGTTGCACCATTGTTTAGATGCTGGCTGCAGGCGTGCCAATGCTAGCTGCTGCTACTGAGGGGGACTTAGCTTTCAGGCTATGAAACGGTGCACTCTTTAGCCTTCAGATGAGCTCTAGTTTTTGTTTTTCATTAGATGTGTTGATCTCACCAGCTTTGCTTTTCACATTGCAAACATTGTATCGAGCATTGTCTGTGTCCAGTTTACCACTTTTGGTTTGCTGTTGTCCTGAGTCCTTTACTCCACTTTAACAAGCTGCTGCTCGCTATAATGTAGCTCTCTCTCTTTCTTTCTTTCTCTGTACTCTCTATTACTCTCTCACCCAGGTATTGAAATTTGGCGTTGATTGATTAACATGAATTGGTACTCAGTAGTACTGATGTTATTTGGTCGGCACCCTTAAAAGTACAGTGTTTGTTTGGGCTCTGAGCGCCGATCAGCTGAGCCGAGAGCACTCTGGATACGGTGGTTGCTGTGTGCACCCCTGCAGCATGTGTGTGTGTGTGTGTGTGTGTGTGTGTGTGTGTGTGTTTGAGAGAGAGGGGGAGTGACCGATAGGGGGTTAAAAAAGTTACTTGGACTGCTGCTTTGTCACTTGATCCACCTGCACAAACCTGTAGTATTTTCTAGTAAGTCATCCCAGGAACCTGTGGGTCCGTCGACCCGTGCATCCCAACAGGCTATACCACATAATTACACCATAATAAATGTTCCATTAGGAGGTTCAGTGATCCCCCTGAGCCAACGCAAACTGTACCCAACTGTAACTGTGCCCATGTACCCAACCCTAGTGGTTACAGCACATGCCTCTGTTCACAATCTAACTCATACTGATTCTGTCACCATATTCCTGTTTGTCTGCTTCTCTCTTCCCATCCCTGGATAAATGGAAAGATGTAGGGGTGAAGAGCCAGACAGATGGAGGGAATGAAAGTGAGTCTGGTCAGAGCTTCCAGGGAAAGCAAAAATGAGGTTTACAGGTTTTGACAGAGACACATTGACCAGTCTAGTCCCAGCTCAGCTTTCATAGTTCTCTCTGACTTCAGCTCTACTTTTTACTCCTGATGAATGGATTCTCTCCTGCCTCACTGACTGAGGCTGCAGCGCTGTGTGTCCGACTGTGTGTATCTGTGCAATTATGTGCAAAAATATGCATTTGCTCACAAACTGTGGTGTCTGTGAGTATGTGTAGATGTGTGTCTGAGTGTGTATCTGACAGATAATTCTGTTTGTGTTCGGCAGAGTGTATGCGTGTGTTTGTGTCTACACACAGCGGACAAATGACCCAGGATGCATCCCGCTGTACGTGTGTGTGTTTGTGTGCAGACTGCTCATGCTTCACCTATCTGTGCCCTGTCTTACAGATTACAGTGAGCAGCAGGTGTTGCATTGCTGCAGATGGGGGAATGGGATGTGAAGGCTGACTAATGCCTCAGACATATATGTGAGCACGTATAGATGCAGCCACTTTGAGCCACACAAAATCAATTTCACATGCTGCTGCTGCTGTTGCTTTCTAACTTCTATAAACATAAGAAAAAAGAGCAGAATCTACATAGAGTTATCAAGGCAATTAGGTTTTAATTATAACACATATATATATAAAAAACATAGCTTGAATATACATAAACAGATAAAATGTGGTGGAGTGGTGCAAAAAACCCTCGAAGGGGCTTGATCAGGGCATCTTCAAGTGCATATCCAAATCATCACTAAAAAATGAGTGATAAATAGAAAAGAGAAGGAGAAAAGATAAAAAAAATATGTTACAGTTTAAGATTGCACACACTCAGACATTCATATATACAAGTACACAAAGTGATTCATTATCAGAGGTCAGTTTACAAAGTTAGTCTATAAGGATAACATTATGGAAATTAAAGCAGTTGAAAGTATTCTAAAATAGTACTGGTGTTAAGACAAGAAGATGGCAATGCATTCCATATCACTGAACCTCTTGAGATGTTTGACAAATCAGAGGTCCGAGTTTACAGTTATTTTCAGGAGAATAATTACGGAATCGATGATTTAAAGAATACAGATCATGAAAATATGAAGGAGGAGTTATGTGCAAAGCGCTGGATACTAGTAAAGCAATTTGTAGTTAGTTGAATAATAATAAACACTGATGATGCCACACTGAAAAAATAAGGGTTGAGATGAATGGGTTTTAAGTACACAGTGGATATTCTTAATGCTGGCTTCTGGAAATGAAAAATAGGAACAAGTTTAGAAGGATGAGTACTCATCCACACACAGAGCCAGAGTAGTATATACATATATATATATGGATGAATCATAGAACAGTATAAAAGAGTGGTAGCCTCAGTGTTTATCATAGGTCAGATTTTACCCAGAGTACCAACGCTTTTTGCAATTTATTATTATACAACACAGGATTGTACAAGAAGGTTGTAGTAGTAGTCAATTCATGCTACACACACAGCAACAACACAGGGTGGTACAACACAATTAGAGTTGTAGTTCCTGCATAATATACACACAAAATACAACACAGATGATTAATGATGATTGAATGTAAACAACAGCAGCAAGATGGTGATGATAATAGGGTCGACATCTTCATATTAATGGTTTGAGATGTGGGAAACATTGTCCATCAACTGTAACTGTGTTTGAGCACGAAGCATCATCAGTGTAAAAACACAGTCCTCCTCCCCTTGTTCTGCCGGAGTCTTTGTGTCTGTCAGCTCAGACTGTGATCTGCCCCTCATGTAGCATAATTTAAACCTGCATTCTATTATAAATTTATTTTTTTGTCCACTTGGGGGCAGTGCATGAAGCTCTCAATGACTGACATAAATCAAAGATGGATGCCACAGCTCCACTTCCTCCCGTTGTACAAAACTGAAGCCAAAATACCCCAGATGCAAGCACTGCCATCTTGCGCTGGTGATGTCATTGGGAGCCAGAGTCTGCGCAGTAGTGATCAGCATTGGGGCCGCAGCATCGAGGTCCTGCCCACACAGCTGGCTGACTCAATCATGAGATGCGAAATCCTGTTTTTACATCATCAAATAACTAATAAAACCAAATTGATCAGAAAAATGAGCAGTTTAACAAACAGCAGGGTGATAAGAGCCACCTAAAATTGCAGAAACCATCTTTGGGAAAAAAAAAAAATTGACGTGCATGTTGATGTTTTAGTTTGCCCCATGTCCCATCTGCTTACATAAAGGGGGATTTATGATCTACACTGCAGCCAGCCACCAGGGGGCGATCAATATGCTCTGGCTTCACTTTTAGTGAGCTCTCATGTTGTCTTTTTCTATAAATACAGTTTAGGCTCTTAACACAACATTGATATACTGTCTTACCACCTTATGAAGTTGTTATGATGAACATGCTCACAGACAGTAACCCATTTGTTTCCCATCCTACAACACGTGTTATATTTATCAAACAGACCGCGCACTTTGCATACCATCTGTGTAAGTGTTTGCAATGTGCATCTCTCCTCATTGCATATGCATTAAAAGGAGAACTTAAGAAGAATTTACATTATTTACATCCATATGTGCTTGCTAGCAGTCTTATTTCACTGCGCTTATTGCTGCATTTCTTGGCACCTTGCTGACAACACCTGCTGAACCATTTCATCATTCTGAAATGTTTCCTTCTGTTCGTCTCTCTGTGGATTGATTAATCTCTTTGTCATATTGTATAAATAAATGTTAGCTTGGTATTTATGTTAGCATTGTTGTTCACTTTTAACAAGCCATCATCACAATCAGATGTACAATTGCGGGACTTTGTCTTAAAGCTGACTCACTTACTTGCAAACCTTTAGACCTCAAAAATAGGGAGGATTTACACCAAAAAACTTTGACTTTGAGAGACTTTGTTTTCTGCTTCTGGTGAATTTTAAAAAATGAAAATAACATAGTAAGTACACTGCAACAGCATTTTTTGCCTCTGCCCTTAGAAGAAAATGAATGCGACTGATTTTACAAAATGCACGTCCCTTTCCAGAAATTCGTCTTTCTGGGAAGTCTGGTTTGGTGTTGCTGTATTTTTGTCTGGGTGGAAACAGTAAACTTTTCAAGTCAGGCTTATAAACACTGTACAGTGACAGTCAGAAACAGGTTGTGTAATGAAAAGAAAAAAAAAATGTCAGAAGGTTTGGCATAAATCAGGAAAAATACAGAACTGTGATATTGGCAGTAAATAGGAAGAGGGTAATGAAAAGCAGGAGTCTCCTGGGAAAATTAGGAGGGTTGGCAAGCATGCATCACAGGTATGTGTTGCTCACAATTTGACCCTTGAAATGTTGCTTACAAGAGTCAAAACACTCCTCCTCTTGAATTACTCAGTGTTTCTGCAGTTTCAGTGTATTGCCCAATTTTGTTGTCTGCAGCTGTATTGTGGATTCAGAAAGAGCAACCCATGTCCACTATCTTTATCTGTTGTTCCAACAAACCGACTTCAATTTCAGGCTGCTATCAGCCGTGGAACCTCTTCTCATTTCTGTGTTGCAGTTCCAGACTTTGATTACGGTGCTGCTGTTTGCATTCTTCATGACTTGGACACATTCTTCAATCTGCAAATATAATTACAAAAACAAATAGGAAAACTTCTTCTTCTGTCGGACAACAAACAAACTTGTCATAGCATGTATTATAGGGTTTAATACATGAATGCTGATGTTTGATATGCAGTTGAGCATTCTACAGTACAGACCAGTATAGGTAGGACTTATACTTGTATCTTCTCCCTCTGTTCCATGCATCATTTACTACTGAACATGTGTATCACACTTGGTCATTATGACTAAATCTATCTTTTATTACACTGGGTATCAGGGTTCTCAGTAAACATTTAGTTATTTAAAGAGCTTAGGTTCAGTTAGTCAATGCTAGAAATGTTTATTTACATGTTAAAACACAGCACAACAGTATTTTGTTTTATTTCTTGGTTACCTCATCACTCCCTGCTGTGTATACTGTGGCAACCCAGGAGATGTATAGGCAGGATTCAGTAAAATAAACTCACAGACACTTGGCATGAAACCTAAAGTGTCTTTTAATAAAGTTTATAGGGGAGGGGGGTCAGGGGTCAAACTTGAACTCAGGATTCCTCCCGTTCAGGGTCTTTTGACTTTGAACCTTCTTCAACAAAGGGCAGTTCCACTATCCTGTGGGCAGAGCAGATCACCTTTGTGGGGACCCAGCTTTTCCACAGCAGTAAAGGTGATCAGTTTTCCTAAGTGAGGGAGGGAGGGATGGTAATGCTAGGCTGACATTGTTTGAAATGTCTTTGTCATGGACGACTTGACATTAATCAAGCCAATACTGTCTTTGTTATGACAACTAGCCATTATAAAGATAGCTTTGCAGCTAACTGAGCAAATTAGCTAATGTCAGCTACAAGTAACAGCAGACAGCAGTTAGCATACTTTAGCAACAAGTGAACTTGCTAACCGCTGTCTGTGCATCACCTAACTGTACTCTGTCATCAGATTGGCCTTATAGCAATTAATGACATCTTTATAACAAGTCCAAATGGTACCACTTAAGTAGAAGTCAAGGGAATTATTCATGACAGCCTTACAAAAGCATTTAATGATGTAATATAACTTAATGACATCTTTATAACAAATCTAATTCATACAACTTTAGTTGAAGTCAAGGAAATTCATGACACTGTTACAAAAGCATTTGACAGTGTAATAAAATGTAAAAACGTCTTTATGACAAGTCCAAACTGTGCCACATTACTTGATGTCAAGGAAACTATTCAAGACACAAGTAAGTTTGATAACGTTAAGTTGTAATAACAAAGAAATCTCAAACAATGTCAGCTTTGCATTAAAATGACATGATTGACTGAGTGGGACTTCATTACAACAGTCATTAATATTCATGAAGACTCCTTCACGTTCATGACAGTCTTATACACACTCCTTTAACAGTGTCAGACTCACAGTGGGCTGTAAAAGTATCATGCAGGAGAGATATCATCTTTTTGATTCCATGCATTCTCCTTCTATGTCAAAAACCTGCCACCTATATTACCCACAATGCAACTCGACTGCAGACAGTTCTGTTTGAAGATCTGGGTGTGTTTTGCTAGTACTTGGCTAATGTAGCCTGGAGCCTAGCCCCAAGCGGAGATGAGGAGAGGTCTGGCGAGCTCACTTCTTCTCGGAGTTTTTCATTGTCAAACTTGTAGGCTTTCAGATCCATCTGACACTGACTCCATCAGACTTCGCGCAGCTCCCTCTGGAGACACAACACACTTTTTGCATTTATTCCACAACATCTGTAACCACACTTTGATGTGTAAAATCATTCAGGTGTTTGCAGACTTTCTTGGCCCGACTTGGGCACAGAATTATACAGGCGTGGCATGCAGCTTGCGCACACTTGCACATACCGACACACACTGATGTATCATTTCTCAAATCTACTTTATCTACTAGCATTACTGCATCCCTGTTTAAATTTTGCATTTCAAAGCTAAATAGTCTTCCTGATCTCAGCACAACACCATAAACATATAATATGAAGCTTCCATACTTTATTCTTTAAGTTCTTTAATAGTGGGGTGACACTTGGGAATGCCCCTGCTTTAAAAGCATGTGTTGGACAGGTGACTGAGCATGTCATGAGTAAATTGGAGCAGTGTAAGTAGTTAGAGCTAGAGTTAAAGTATGTACATTATTTCTCTGTGTTGATGTCTCTGCTTAATAATAAAGATTTTAACAGTATCCAGCGTGCATAATTTAAACTCCTACTCTGAAACGAATCTCCTGCCTTGTGCAGTATCAGTACAATCAAATATAATTGTGTCATTGTTGCCAAGAAATACATGATGGCAAATGTTTTGATGGAAAAATACAGAACGATGTATGGGTGGATGGAGTATAGCTGACAAGATAAAGAGAGGTAAAACATAAAAGCATAAACCTAGTACTGCATGAAAGTAGCACATCAGCAGCAGCTGAAGTCAACTGTCACTCTCTGAACTGGATTTCATACACAACAGTGTTCTTGTATAATGTGTTGCATAATGTTATGACAGCACAGACCTAAATAAATGCATTATGCAGCTGAAAAAGAAACTTACATTGCATTTATGCAAGAGCTATTACACAGCCAGTCTCAACAGTGACATGGATTGAAATTGTGTATAAAAAAGACTGGAAATGCAGTAGAAAGAGCATTATTCTGGACATACTGTAGTCTTATAACATTTTATCTTGTAGTACTTTATTCTTTTTACTTGTAGTTCTCACCTCCAACATGTCAAATATGGCAGCTTAGTCAGTGCCACTATGCTTCAAACTATGATGCTATAGCTACCCCTCTAGTGTCGTTTCTGGAGGTGCCCCTGTGACTTTATGTTTTAATGTGTCATCGAAGTCAGTTGATGTTGTATAAAGAGGGAGAAGGTCTGCAAAAGGAGGAGGAGGGGTGGATGGATGAGTCAGACAAACACAGGACTTTCACCCAGGAGACTGGAATTTGTGTCCCATATGAAACCAAAAGTCATTGTTGACTTCTTTTAAAGTTACACACATTAGTGTAATTAACTTACATGTTATATTTATTATGTTATGTGAGTTTCATTGTGTACATTAATTATGAACTTATTTAAACCAGAACCATGATCTTTTCCTAAACCTAACCATGTCATTTTGATTAGGCCCCTGCCAGCTAGAGGAATGAGGAGTTACCAGTCAGTATAGGTTGTATTTGGGTTTTATAAAGGTTTTTTTCAAGTTCTGTCAAATTTTGTGACTCACTGCAATCATGACATATCCATGAGCATACAGTCATACATGTGCGGCAACAATATTTGCTCATGGGTCCAGTAGTATGTAGGATTAGCTGCCCTGGCGCCTCCCAGTGGCATGGACACCCGATTTTTTGGAGCATAATATTTATCATTCCTGTTACACTTTCAACTTTGTTTATTTGTTTTGTTCTCTGTCTGCATCTGATCTTTTACCGTTTTGTAATGTGTGACTTACCCTGCTGTATAACCTGCATTTGTCTCATTGTAAAAAGAATTCTTCACAGCCACTATGTCCTTATATTAACTCCAGTACATTCAACTGACCATCTATAACTTCACTCTGAAAATATAAGCCAAAAAAATATAAATTATATTTAGATGGGGCCAAACTGTGTAAAGTATGGCTGAGGACGCCAATAAATCTGCAGTAGAGAAAGTGAGAAGCTGTTTTCTAGCAGAAGAGGCCGGAATTGATTACTTTCCCAAAGCGGAGAGTAGATAACTTCTCAGCTGGCAACCTTACTGACAAATCTGCAGAGCTCTTTCTCTTCCCCTCTCTCCATCTCTCTCCTCAACATCCAGTAATTCATTGACAGGGTACTTTACCTTGATGTCTTCTGGTGAGAACACCAGAATAAATAGAAAACAAAAAACAGTACAGGGTGGGAATGATCCAATATGCAAGAGATTTGAGGGCTCAGTGCCCAGCTGTGCATACATCTCTCATTTCTACTTCTAAAGCTGACCAAAAACATCTCATCGGATTCTAAATTCCTACTATGACCATCAAAACAAAAATGCTGACACATTATCATCTATCCATAAGACTGATCAGTATCTCTTATTGCATTTATTGCATGTTCAGCTTTCTATCAGTCCTCTGCGCTCCTCTTTAAAAATAGTCTCAAAGTGAAGACAGCTATTTCTCACTGGAAATTATTCACTAACTCACATGTAGAGTGAGAACTTCCATTTTGCTAAAGCTACAGTGGTAAGTTCCATATTGAATTCCTTCAAAGTTTTCATTACAGACTTTTTATGAGTCTGGACAGACATGGATGTAAACTGTAACTTATCTGATCAACATCTGCTTCAGCTTGAAATCTTCTTTCAGCTGGGGGTCATGATAATGTTGGTGAAACTTTGCAAATCTTTGCTGGCTGTTTCTTACAGTTGTTGTGACAATGCAGTCGATGCTTCACCATCTGTTGCCTGACTGGGATCTGCTTTCTACTGAGTGATGTCTTCTAGTTTTACATAGCCTGTTCAAAACTCAGTTACAAAATGCTATAGAGTAAAAACACAGAACACATTTAAAGCAGCAAAAGAGAATAAACAAACTAAAATGTCATAAAACATAAATGAAATCTCTGAATAGCCATTTTGCTGCCCTGATCTCCTCAGGCGGGTCATTCCTGAGTCTCGGAGCCTTGAGGCTCTGTCACCTTTGTGTATCAATCTGGACTGTGGAACAACCAGGAATGAAGCATCCAAGGATCTCGGGGAGCAGGAATGGAGAGGGGCTGTGGGGCTTCCCAGGGGCAAGGAGCCAGTGGACTATTATAACAACTGGCTGAGATAAGGTTGAGGAAATTAAAAAAAAAAAAAAAACAGATGTGGTTCTGATCTTCCCTTCCCCTCTTCCTCCTCTGGAATGTGTTTAAGTTAACTTTTAAATTTTATTTTAGCAGTAAAGAAAGAAGATAAAACCCTGCACACTCTCATTCACTTTTATTAACTTTATTAATAGATTTTAGTCCTCAGATCTTCACCAGGAAATATTAAAACAGTTAAACTGCACAAGAAAGCTATGTTTAAGAAACAATAAAAAAAAAAAAAAAAAATACAGATGTTGTCACCACCACTTGGTGTCTCATACAGGCACACAAGGTGTTTACTGTTGTGAAATGTTCGTAGATTGGACAGGATCAGGAGCAAAAACTACTTGGTTAGGTTTAGGATAACATGATGTTTGGGGTTACAGTAACTGCTTTATGTTACACGTCACCAAAGCAAATCGCAAGATGAAAGTCTCATGATGCAAGTCACTTGATGCAGGTAACATTGTATACCTTAAAACGTAAAACCTTACAAGGCTTTTGGTGAAAGTCCTGTGTTGTTCAAGCCATCCATCCACCACACCTCCTCCACAGGTGGACTTTTTCCCACTTTCTTCTTTAACAGTCTGGTGTGTCTCATACAGCTGTGGATGGGTTTAAACTAAAGTCACTTGAAAGCCCGGTGCATCGCTTTCAGTTACAAATGGGTACCATCATACGTGTTTGTATAAATCACCTTGTGGTGGTGACAAATGTCAGTCTCTCACAAATTTTGAATGAGAACAGGCTGGATAATAGGACTCCTACATTATTTGTACTAGAAAGAAAGTAGTTCCTCCATGAAACTGCTCATAACAAGGTCTGTGGATTATCTTGAGTAAGTGTGCCATGATTGAATTTTTCAGTTTTTTCTTTCTTTTTTTTTTTTTTTTTGAGCACCACAAACTGAATGCCATTTAATACAATTATATTGGAGAGAAGGCAGACATCTCTACAGCTGATATCTCCAAAACTCTGCATCTTAGACAAAAAAAAAAAAAAAAAAAAAATCTAGATAGATAAATAGAACTACAGGCCATGGGAAAAATATGTATTTTTGATTATGGGGTGAAGTTACGATGAAACTTGCACCACAGTAAATTTCAAAATTAGATGACTAAAAGATTAAAAGTAGCAGTTACTCAAATCTGAGTAGATTTTACCCTATAAAACTCTTATGTTTGTGGATAAAGTAATTTTAGTTTCCTAAATATACCAACATAGCATAACTGACATGGACAGTATGTTTAGTAGACAACAAAGTTCCTGTGATATTGAAGAAGATCTTTTCTTCCAGTGTTTCAAAGATTAAAAGTAAGAGTTTAAATTTTAAGAAGTGCTTTTGCAAGAAGGAATGCACTAAATATTTCTGAGATACTGGTTCCATTTAAAAATCAAAGAGGAGGACGATGGAAGGTCGGTGACTTACTGATGGCCGTTTTTTAATAACAGACTTAAGGGGATTGCAGTATAATGAAAATGTGGGTAGAGCACGTAACACATAAGTGTTTCTTTTCCTTTGCCTGAGGTTTCAAGAAGTCATTTCTTGTTTTTTTTTTTTTAAGTAACAGTGAAAGCATCATCTATACATGTGAAGGGAAAGCCACGCTGAGAATTTCTAACCTGGTATAAGTAGCTAGGTATTTTACACAGTATTTTATACCGTCCATACAATGATTACAAAAATGTATACGGTATTGCATGTTTTCTGTATGAATGTATGTTTTATGGCTGAGTTGAGGAGATTAGAGGGAGGCAGAGAGATGCTGGCATGTTTCATTTTATCAGTCAGAACAATCTTTATATTCCCCTTGATAAGTGCAGATCTCAGTATGAGAATATGGCAACATGATTCATGTGGAGATTTTCTCTCTTTTCATTGATCTTATCACTGCTGTTTCTGCTTATCACTGCTTATATAATACATGTCTGAAAGTGGAAAATATAGACAATGTACTGTTCATGAATATCACATCTACAGCATCTACAGCAAACAATATGGGAGACATTCTTTCTCTGCTGTCTTCTTCTGTTTTTACCTGATCATGTTCGACTACATGTACTCATATATTTATTTTCACCCAATGAACACAACTTCACATGATAAATATTGGAAAAAGACAGAATACATGCTAAAATGTGTAGTTTTGATGGACATAATAGTTGTGTGGAGAGGGTTGGGACTATTTGCATATTGTATTTGCATATCATTATTATACTTTCTGATGGTTTTTCGTGCTTTGAGTACCACACCATTTAGTCCCATTATACTGAAGACAAGGCAGACATCTCTAAGGCTGATATCTCCATATCTCCATTTTTTGATTTGGGGGTGAATTGCTCCTTAAATTTATATTTAAAAAGTTTGGTAATTAGTACAAATGCTGCCCTGATCCCAGCTCTGTACTCTGTACATACAGACATGACTGATGTTAATCTTCGTATCTTGGACTCTTGGAAACAAAACAAGCAAGGGTGTTTCATAAAATGCTGAACTGTTTCTTAAATATATTCCCAGCTGCTCTGAAGACTAACTAAAATAGCACATTTGTGTTGCTGGCAGTAGCCACTTCATGAGCGCAATAGAAAAGCACCACGACAATGGCAGCAACCAAAAACATCAACTTTGTGGAACACGGCACTAGTGAATGCTGCAAACGGCAGCTCTGTAAAACTCTCTCTACACATCTGCACACAGACATGTAAACACAAACACATATACATGCACAGAAATGCATGAACACACATGCACACACACACACACACACACTAGGGCCTCGCGGCACAGCAGCAGATGAGATAACACTAAGTCAAAGAGACAGCCTCTTCTTTCTATGAGTCACAATAAATGTACTAATATCTGCACTCTCATTCTCGCTGTCTCTTTCCCTAACCTCTGCTTCTCCTCCTCTGCCTCACTCTGTTTTTCAGGGAAATAGACTAATATTTACTATCTCACTCTCATTCTGCCTCTTTCTCATTCTATCATCCCCTGCCTTTGTTCCTCTTCAATCCCCAAATTTATTTCTGTTAGAAATATAAATATGTTATAAAGAAGGCTGATTGTTGCTATGATCACACACGTGTATGTATGTACATGTTATATTATTAAATCATGTATTATATCATGTCTCTATATTAATAGACAAGTATCATTACTTAATCATATTACATTTAGTATATTATATATATAAGGTCTGATATTATAATAATATATGTTTATTGTTGCTGCTACTTACCAAACTACCGTCACTTTTCTTGAGACAGTATTAATTTTAGTGCATTATAATTTTGTCCAGAATTGCTCTTCGTTTCTTTTTTTTTAATTTCTGTTTTTAATTAATTTTATTGACTTGTAATGTCTTCATTTAACCATTTATCTGTAATTATTTCTGACCTTGTGCTCCGGCAAAACCACCAAGAGATCCCCAAGGGATCAATAAGGGCTTATCTTTTGTGCAGCTCATATGTAATGAAGGCTGAGTTCAGTTTTCAGCCATGTTAGTTGCATGGCTCTAGGTCAGACAATGTCCTTCAGTCAGTCTGTCCACCACTTTGCTCCAGACTGAAAACAGTATTGCCTGGATTGCCATGAAATTATTCTAAATATTCATGCTCACCCGATGATTAATCACAATTATGTATTAAAAAAAAAAAAAAAAAAAAAGTTTTTATCTAGTGCCATGATCATCCGAGCAAAATTATAATTTCGCCAACATTTTCTTTTTCTTTTTAGTTTAGAAAAAGAACTAAAAGAAACTTTAGCAGGGGAAAAAAATCAGCTATAGATCATGTATTAAATAAGTTTACCCATTTTTGCATGGCAATGGCTACTCACCTTTCCTTTAAGTAACTTAAAACTGAAATAAAATAACTCTGTGCTAACTTATGGTTACACACAAACACAAGTTTCCTGGCTAAAAGTCCTGTGTTTGTTTGACCCATCCATCCACCCCATCCTCCACCCCACACAGACTTTTTTGCTCTTTTACTTCTCCTGTAAGAATTACTATGGCCACTAGAGGTTGTTGCCTAAAAATAAACATTAATATGGGTTGCAACGACCTGAAATACCTGCACAACTAAAGATATTCCCATCAGTCTCAGCTGCACTTTGTCATTAGTGCTAAGAAACCTTTTTCACAGCAGCCAATTTGACATGAAATTGTGGAGTAAACACAGGTGTTACCAGTAATACTAATTAAGGTTCTGTTCCATCCAGGTCAAACAGAGTCCGGGTGCTGCTATTGTGCATGTTGGCTCACTGGAAAGGCTCTGCTACACTTACTAGTAATCTGCTAACACTGGTAACACCTGTGTTTACCCTGCTATTTCATATCAATATTGCTGCTGTGAAAAAGTTATTTTAAAAGATCAAATTCTAGGTGATTAAACCTTGTATTGGGCCAGCCTCCTAGTGATTAAATTGTTTATTAAATGTTTTTCATTTCACAGCATAGTCATAGTGAATAGCCATTTACTTTTAAAGATGCTCTGCTCTTATTTAGCTTTAATTAGAAGGGCTACGGAGTCGACGTATGGTCGAGACACATCTAATAGCAATATTATTTAATTAATTTTGTTGAAATATAGTTTACCAGTGCACAACTTTACAGGACCAACATTTTCAGAAAAATCAATTTTTAAACAAAGATGATTATATTGGCACATCTCTATACCTGCGTTATCAGTAGATATTATTAGTTTTAGATTTTAAAGGCTAATTGATCTGAAGTTTTGCCTTCTTGTCTGGGACACGGGTGGTTTCTGGCACAGAGCAAGTTTAGAAATTAAATAATTAAAGCATTTGGTATATTATTATATTTATAGAAATCCTCAAAGATTTTTTTTTTCCCAAAAGATGAAATTAGAGTGTTGGTATTCATAATTTTTTAAACTCTTTTTGGTAGGAAATGATTTGTCCTAATTCTCAAGAGTGGGTGGCATACAAAACAGCAATGCATGCAAGATTTATTTTTTAATCACTTCAGACAATTGGATCTAATATCTAGTATGTATGACAAATATATCTTGAATGCTAAACAAATCATTAAATCAAATGTATATGCAGCAATCCACGATTCATGATAAGCAATGCTTTATAAAAGTAATGCTCTACATACCATAGCAACAAGTTCCTTTTAGTAGTGCACACACACACATACATGCAACACACACACACACACACACATACATGCACACACACACACACACAACACACACACACACACATTTTTTTCCATGTTTTTGGCATGCATCATATACAAATGATGCGGACATATAAGCCAGTCTGCAGCATACACAAAGCGGTTCATTGCGTTTCTCTTTCTTGCATACATATTCACATACACTCACATACACTCACGCTGAATTTCCTGATTACAATCTACAGTATTCTGTGCTTGTATTTCACACAGAGAAAGAGAGAGATGAAGACTGCTTGATTAGTATTCAAATGCTAATGTCACACACGTCCGTGTTTAGTATTCACAGGCTCATTTTTAACCATGCATAATCCTCAATGTTTGGTGGCATTTACGGGATCATTTGAGCTGTGTGTGATTGTTCAGAGCTGAAACGGGATGAACAACCTTCAGGGTTCTGCAGGAACAAACAGGTTCCTGTAAACTTAACATGCGTCATTTTCCTGGAAAATGTTCTATTATTGACTATGTGTAACATGATATGAATAGCATGTATAATTCCCAAGGTTACCACAGTCTTTGAAATTGTCAGCCTCAGGAAAACAAATATGGCAATTAAAGACTCTTGTTGCATGTAAGACACTAATGATGCTAAGTGTGAACGGCTGGCTATAACCCTGAATTTGTTATGTAGTGAGTGGATGTCAATGACGTCTCAATTAGGATCTAAAGAGTATGTCAACACGATTTTAGTTTTGGGCTCCATTGTGCTGCAGACGGTTGCTAAGCTACAGTATAAAGTAGACAGTATATGTGTGTGTGTTTTTTTTTTTGTTTGTTTGACTGTCATAACCCATTGTAACACAGTGGCGGGTTGCTGTCACAATAAAAAATAAACCCATATTTTTCTGTCATGCTGTGAAAATGAGTGTGTTGCATCAAGACATAAACAGAGCCTGTAGGTGGATGTCAACGCTTCAGCAACACAAAACATGCTGCAGTTCAGAAATGGCTCAGTGCAGAACTCTTGGCTCAAATGTAGAAATGGTTTATTTATTTTGTGTTTGTTTATTTGTTTAATCAAAACAAACAAAACAAAAAAAAGATATGCTTTTTCACACCAGTACGCATGGAAGCTACGTACAATCTGGGGTGAGCCAAATGCATTTTTGGTGCTTTCATGGCCAGATTCGCCTGTCACACAAGAGGTGCACTTGGCCACAGTGGTGATTGTAGAACAATTTCACAAGGGGAGGCAGGCTGGGGGCAGTTGTTTTGTCAGCGGAGCACATTCAACACACACAGTAATATTACACGATAGCAAGAAAACAACATAAAATACTATGATTGGTGTTTGTTTCAGTAACATAGTGTCAGCAGCGAATCATCAACTCAAGGAAGTCCTAATTTTATTACTATCGTAGACTCTTGGACGTGACTTCATCGTGGCACTTCTGTCATGTGACATGCATGCCGTAGTTATTTTAACCCAAACCACAATCTTTTCTGAAACCTAGCCAAGTAGTTTTATAGCAGAAGAAGAAAAAATTGTACTTTTGGTCAGACTTTGCTTTGATGAACAAAACAATAAAATGCAAACTCCAGGAGCCTCCAGACAAGATCTTGGTACAGCGTGTACAGTTCACACCAACACTTTGAAGATACAGTAAAAACACTCAGTTTAATACAGTATGTCTCACATCATACAGAATCATGTATCATCAGGACACTAGACAGAAGGACACTACATTACATAAGCAACTTTCAGTGTCATTGTCATTGATATCAGTGGCTCCAGACACACGCAGTCTGCATATTAAGTGTGCCATGAGTGAAGGACACTGATATTCCTTAACAATTTACGAAACCTAACAAAGAAGCTTTTGTGCCTAAACCTAACCAAACTGCAACTGTGACATAAGTTATATTGTCTTGTGAGTGCTGTCACTTCTGTCATGTGACATATGTAACATAGTTATTTTAACCCAAACCACAATCTTTTCCTAAACTTAACAAAGGAGCCTTATTTGACTTAAAACTTGAGTCTCAAGATTTGATTCATCTGGGACTCAAGTAAAGGTTGACCGAAACTCTTTACAACATAAAATACATCAGAAAAGTGTCTGGTGAGTTATGTCACACACCTACATAATGTAATTAAGGTCAAGTAAGCCTGTCACTGTCTGTACTCTGCAAGGTAGTAGAGTATTTGGAAATGACAATCGATCTATTTTGGCTTTAGGTATGAGGATGTGTTGAAATAAAAAATTAACTAATAAACTACTCTTTTATAGTCGTTATAAAAACTTTACAGACTCAGGAGAGAGAGAGCATCTACTGACACTGTGCAATAGATCTTTTGTTTATTATGTTCAATACAGCAAGAAATCATCCTACTGTTAAGCGGAAAATGGCAGCAAAGTCTGACAAAGCAAAGCAACCACAGAACTGTGTGATAGGTTTACTTGAGAATACTTACTAAAGCCACATGTACTGTCATTAACCTGAAAGGTGCAAAATCAACATGTGTCCTACTCTTTGTGTTTTATTTAGACATCCAAAAGTGGGTGAAACTCAGCGACACATCCTCTATCTCACCTCTTTTAGTTCCTGTTTTTATTTCTTATTATTTATGATATATGACATCCAGTTCCAGGCTTGAATAATAATGCTAAAATCACTCATTTTTCACATCATAAAGAATGAATAAATACATAATGGAGCAGTTAAGCACTGCATCACTCCTGTCTTTGACCAGAATTTGATCTTGGTCCATGTTGTATCATTTCATACGACTTCAAGTTAACATCTCTTGGTTCATTTGTAAATAAGTCAGTATGAAGAAAAGACCCTGGTTCAGACTAAATGACCCGAACTACATTTATAAAAGCACCCTGAGGTTTTAGGATTAATTTACAGTTTCAAATAATCTGTTCACCACTGTTTGGGCTTGATAATCAAAGGGGACCTATCCCTTATTTTCTGACATAATGTTACAATGTTGGATGTTCATGTTCATCACCCATTCATGAGAATTGGGACAAATCATGATAAAAAAAAAAAAACCCTTTCAAAATTATAAATACCAAAACTCTTATTTCAAGTTTCTGGTGAACTTTTATTCTTTAAGGATTTATATACAAATGAGATATATGTCATTTCTGAAATTACTGCTTTGAGTATTTTTAAATTTCTAAACTTCTTAAGCTCTGTGCTAGAAATCACCCTTGTCCCAAAGAATTCACAACTTCAAATAATTTAAAAATGTGTTAAAAGCCTCAAAAATCTGAAACTAACACTACCTAACATAAGTATAAAAATGTCAGCTTTGTTGTAGAATTGATTTTTTATGAAAATGTTGAAAATTGTGTCCCAGATTTCTGTGAACTCCCTCAGATTTGTACAAAAATGATTAATAATTAATCATCAAAAAAGGTTTAGCTATACCCTAAGGACCCCTGTCTTACTTCCTGGTTTAAAAAAAGGCAGGAATACTGCTCCAACACTGGTAAGCCTTCTATTTTTCACACACTCATTCAATAATATTACTATCAGATGTGTCTCAACCATAACATGTCAACTCCGTAGCCTTTCTCAATCAAAGCTAAATAAGAATTTTGGTTTTAAAATGTGTGTTTTGATTAGCATTAAGAGAACTCTGAGCAACTTTTAAGAAATAAAATGGCTGCTCACTACAACTATGTTGTGAAATGAAAAAATGTAACATTTTGTCAGCTCTGTAAGACGTCAACTTCGTCAGATATCTGATAGAGTTGATGTCTACATTTAATTAAAAAAAAAATATCACTAGGAGGTCGGACTGTTACACGGTTTAATATCCAAGAGTTTGATTTTTACTCTTCACTTATGCTGGGAAAGTATATTTTAAAAGATTAAATTGCCTCAAATACAGTTTTGTCCCAATTCACATAAATGAGTGTCACATTAAACATGAAGTTTCAACTTCAAATAATGAGCTAAATGTATGTTAATAATTCCTGTGAGCAAAACACTCCGAATACGAGGCTTACAACATTTTTTTTTCACAAGCGACATGAACTCATCGTAGATTTCTTTACTGGTCATCTGCTCCAGGCGCAGCACGCTCACGTTATTAGACCACTCTGCTCAGAACTTCTCTCTCAAGTTTTGGTAGTTTGTCAGTGTCTTGCAGAAAGTTTTTTTTTTTTTTTTTTTGTGAAGGAAAGTTTGTTGATTTCCTGATTTACTTTGCGCTAAACTATTAACTGCTGCTACCTGTAGTTGCCAGGAGCTAGTTTGCTCGTTAGCCATGCAGCTAGCTGCAGCTGAATACGCTGAACTGGAAGCTTGGCGCATTGGTAAAGTGGTGGTGCTGACACCGCAAGCAAAGGAGCTGTGGACTAGCAGGAGGATGTAGTAACAGAGCTGAACTGATGTCTGTGTGAAATGGAGGAGCTGGTGGGACAGGACGCCGTCTCTGTTGTGTGATATGCCACGCCTCTTTTGCTTCCGGAATGCCAGTATGCTGTCTAAAATCACACGCTGCAGCAGCATTATCATTTGTGTCATTTGCGTCAATGAGTAAAGCGTAATGACAGCTCTTCTATTCTGCAGTATGGATTTTTTTGGGGTGACAGTAATTCAGCCTGTAAGGACTTGGCGAGGGAAGTCAAGTCCAGTACAGACCAGTGGACGGAGTGTGGACTGGTAGCTGGAGAGGTGCCATTCACCTCGGGGTGCCTGACTATATGTACATGTGCTGCCCCCTTGCTCTGGCATCTCCCCATTAAAGCACGTCTGTGGGTTCTGTTTGTGCATGTGTGTGTATTTTCGGGCCTGTGACTGTAAAAAAAACAACAGAGTGAAAATATAAAATTCCCCCCTGGGATAAACAAAGTATGTCTTCTTCTAATGACTTCACTACTGGCTGAAATGTGTTCAGTCTGTGGTTGTTTAACTGACCAGTTTATTTATAGATGATAAATAATCATCTTTATCATAAAATAAAGATCTGTGCTCTTGCATTCATACCAGTGTGTGGTTTATCTATTTAAGGTTGCATCATTTAGTTTTCCTGTCCATCTGTAAGGTCAGACCTAAATCAGCTAAAAAGTGTTCCTCTTCATAGACTGCCCTGAAAAATGACTCAAAGCCGGTGTGTGTTTGTGTTAAAACTGTTAATGAAGGATCTTGTGGCACACTCAGTAAGGAGCTGCCTTTGCTTTATTTAGCCAAGATTTAAATAGACTTTGGCCCATGAGCTGGTTGGTTCGGTTTTGGAATTCTTCCCGCTGCAGCACAATTTGACTTTGCTCTGATTGCAGTTTACTTCTGCACGCTGATGTTTGCTGACTCCATACAGTTTTCTTTTTTTCTAAACCAGGCCTCTACCATTAAAAGTTTAATCCTAGAGGAAATGCATTTTTAAATAAACGGGTCAGTTCAAGTGAATTTTAGTTATTTAACAGAATACACATGATATGAACAAAAATAACAGAAAAAGCAGTACCATGGATATGACCATGATGTTTGGCCTTTCTTAAAAGTCCTTTGAATCTTTAAGTGATGGAGGGAGATGAAATACACTGACCTTGATGGTTCAGCGATGGCCAGATTATGCCATTTGAAATGCTATGGATGGCATTTTGAAATATATCAGTAGTGTTTGCAGCATGTAGCTACCATGGTATTCTTTGGGCCGTATTTAAACGATCTATAGCGCAGGGTCTAAGGTGCATTTCAGGCATGTCCAACTCTACTTTGGAACCTTGGAATGAATGAAATGAAAAATCTGTCTCTTTAGTTGCTGAACACTCCACTGTGTTCATCAGAGACAGCCAAAGTAATGCTATAAGAGTGATGCAAGCGAATCAAAACAGTTAAGTCGCAGGAAGTAAAACCAAAACAATAAGCTGAAACAAGCTAAAAAAGGGGAGCTGAAGATTAATTCTCGGTAAGTTCATGAACTACACACAGTCATTTGATCCACTGTTATTATCCCGCCAGGCATAAGCCAGGAGATCATATAATCACTCATATAATGAGTGCATGTGTGATCACAAGAATTACAGTACATCTTGTCTGCAGCTAATCTAGAATACTGGATCAGCCTGATTTTTTCCCTTCATATTCATGACTGTATGCTGAAGGACATTTGTGATTCACAATTCTTGAAAAACCATACAAAAACTTTTAAAAAATCATTTTCATGTGTTTCTGTTTTTAGAGGCATTATATTTTCCGGTCATCCCATTCTTGTGAACACAATATCTCAAGAACATCTTGAAGAAATTTCTTCAAACGTGGCACAAATGTTCACTTGGACTCAAAGACAAACTCGATTAAATTTTGGCGGTTAAAGGTCAAAGGTCAAAGTCACAGTGACCTCACCAAACACATTTTTGGCCATAACTCAAGATTTCAAAGGTTAATTATGACAGAATTACACACAAATATCTAATAGGATAAAATGATGAGGTGATGACATTTTATATCAAAAAGGTCAAAGGTCAACTTCACTGTGACATCATAACGTCCAGCTCTCTATCAGTCCTCTGTCCTCCTCTGTAAAAATCGTCTCTAAGTGAAGACAGCACGTGTCTCACTGGAAATGAGTCACTAGAACCACATGTATATTGAGAACTTCCATTTTGCCAAAAATTACACTTAATACCATTAATTTCCTTCAAAGTTACAGGTCAAAATATTGCTTAATTCCATTTTAAAATCCTATGAAGTCTTGCAGTCTGGCAGTAATTTTTTAAATTCTCTTTTTTATACCATGGTTGTCAATAGTTTTAAATCATTGGAAGCTGAAAAACCAATGTAAGTAAAGTTATTTATTTAACACAGGGCTGGACAGGACAGGAGCGGAATGATGGAGCAGGCCACGCCCCCTCAGCAGGGGCCAAGTACGGGCCGGAGTCCGCACACTATAATCAACATAAACAGAACTACGTGGCAAAAGGGTTTGACAAGAGGAGGAGGGCACGGCGGTGGCTGTAACAGGCAGGTATGATGACACTGCAGTAGGTGCTTCACCTTCTGTTGCCTGATCTGCACTCTACTGAGCACATTCGTCTAGTTATAAAAGCAATGGTTAGAACAGCTTTAAACTCTGATACCAGTTTTGACCTAACAAAATATGAGTTTTGGCGTGGCTGGCAGATGGTTGGTCTTAGTGGGAGTATCTTTTGCAACCATCCTGTTTGTTCATCTGTCTTTTAATATTTTAGCAAGCTTCTCACTTGTACTTTCAAGCAAAATTATTTTACAGTTTGCTAAGCACGCCATATGAAGAAGTGTTTTCTGCCTCCCACCAGTAATACCCATGCTGGCATTTGAATCTTGCTTCCAGCTATCTTACATTTTTCTGAGCATTGAAGTATTGTGTGACCAACCTTCAAATGATGTATCAATATCAGAAGTTCTTATTCATGATATGGTTGCAGTATGTCTTTCACCATCTCCAGTTCTTTTCAGTCCAGGTGAGAAACATATCGATGGGGACTTCTCCTCACAGCTCTGCATCAGCTACATGTCCTTGCTGTTTTGTTCATTCGATAAATTGAGCCTTTTATAATGCAAACACAGACAGGCCATTTGGTGGAGAAAATAGACTGGTCATCGTCTGAGCATGGCTGCGTACACACAGGACACATTAAGGAACCGTGTCCTTTTTGTTTTGGTTCCTCTGCTGTCCGTTCTGTAGCATATTTTCAGAATGGAGTCTTTTTTGCACAAGAGGATTCAATTTAGAAATTCCAAGAAAACACACCTTCTGCTGCTTAAAAATGTAAATGGAAGAGCAGAGCATTTTGCCAAGCTCCTCGTTTTCTCCTCCTTCTCTTATTGCCCTTTCTTTTCGCTATCATTCACATCTCTTTTCTAGCTCCCTTCTCCTCCAGCCTCCTTATCTGCAGCCTTTATCTCCAGTTATCATTACTGTTCTCTCCTACTTTTCATCATTGCTCTCTTCTCTCTGTCTTTACTCGTCTCTCTAAGGAACCAGATGTGTTCCTCGTATGATTTATTCAGATGCAGAGATTGGGGCTGAGAGAGTGTGCTGCAGGCAGAATGCACTCTGCTTCAGTTCAACTGGTTGAGTAGACTTCCTACCCTCATTCCTCATGCAAATGAGTTTTCCTCATTCATATGAATCATGCTTTTTACTCTTTTTTTCCTTGACTGAAGAAGTTGCATCACCAGTGTGGACATGACATAATTTTGCCACATTTTCTGGTTTAAAAAAAAGACAAAAATAGCAGTAACCAAGGCGCCGGTGAAATTTAGTAAAGTGCCTTTTACAAGTGAGGATGAGGCTGAAATATCTTGCTAAGCACCATTAGGGGGACTGTCACATCAGTGACTCAGACCTGGATCTATGCCTGACCCTAAAGTCCTGCTCATTTCATTAATGTGAACACTGTGTACCGGGTTTGTTCATCCGTGCTTGGGTCCACTTGAGCAGTTACCTTGTGAGACAGCTGGATTCACAAGATGGTAATGTCACACGAGAAACCACTTTGCCAGGCTTCAAGTTACCTGTTTGGCTGCACCACTTTTGATGTGGACACAATCAGCATCCTAGGATGGACTACTCCAGACGAGCAGCAGGGGTAATTGTACTCAGGGTTGATATGAAACAATCATGCCTAATGTGAAGTCTTAATATTAACACTAGATAAAGATAAATCAAATATCCAATAGTGCATATTTTTACAAAGTATCACAGTCAGACTAGATCTACTATCTTTATACTTCCCTATAGTGGAAACTCTCTCCTGCTGGTAATGGACCTTGAGTTAAATATTTTACAAGTAATGGCAAGTCTGCAGTCATTTGATGTCTCAAGATGTGACAAATGTACTGTAAGAGAGCCAAATGAATCAACTTGTAATGCACAGATCCTACAGTGCTTTAGGTTAGCCTTATAATTGTACAGTTTATATGTACTCTTTGATTGTACATGAAATGGGAAAGGAAAGAAAACCATAAATTTAATGTTTTGACTTTAAAAATGTAGCTGTAGCTTTTACAGTTAAACAGTCCTTGAGACTTTATATCTTTCGACCTACATTAGACATTTGTCTTTGATTTGTTTTCCCAGTAGAATGCATTTAGATTTACAGTGTTTTTGTACAAACACATCAAAGTAAATTGGACCATTTGAACAACTGTGGTTTATGCAGTTTTGTCTTTTAGAGAGAACTCTGCTCTTTCAGATGCTCACCACTTAAACCCAGACAGCAGTCAAGAGAAACACAGTAAAAAGCCAATGTGATCTCACGAGATGGTGGGTAAATAGCTTGCCGCTTTTGAGGACATTTCACATTTTACACCCTTCATGAGTCATTTAATGCTCTGTAGTCCAGCACAGATCTTTATCAAGGTTAAACTTGTGAAAATGTTGCTGTTTTGTTGTGTTTATGCAATAAATGACTTGGTTAGCTTTAGGAAAAGATCATAGTATGGGTGAAATAAGGACGTTAGTTAAATCCCAGTGCGCACCAACCGGAATTTCAACATTGATTACTAGTTGAAAACTGGTTGATATTCGGTCTCAACTTCTAAGACCTCTTTTCAACTGGCTGAAATGCAGTTACAACATCAGCGTGCCACAAAACACAAATGAGTTTTTTTCGTTCTCATAATTTGCTCACTTGTAGGTTAAAAGAGAGATGATACAGAGTTAGTGTGAAGGTGTTTCATCCAAAGTCATATTCCACTGGTGGGTAAAATGTGATCGACACAAAAACTTAATGTCAATGCACTTAATGTCATGTATAAAATATTATAAAAATAAGCTATATAGGTGGTATGCTGCCACCAAGAAGCTCCAGAGTTCTTAATAAAAATAAAGAAACTGCACTTACTGGTATTGTCTAATGCACATGTGCAAGTACTTCCTGAGGGCGCATTGGTTACAACTCCAATTACTCCGGCATATATGCACAGGACATACTATTAAGAGTGACAAATTATCAGGAATTTAGTTGTGTGGTTGAGCACAAGACTCTCATCAATCATCCTGAGACTAACATTCAAATTCTGCATGTGAGTTTTGTTTTTGTTTTGGTCTTTTTTTGGCTTTCAACAAAGCTATTTGGATGTAATTTTTCAGTGATGGTCCAAAGTGATGATATGCTATTAATTCCACATTGCAGAGGATGAAAAAAAGTCTCTCTGTTGCAAATCCTGGTGAAATATGGTCTAAATGTGAATACTTAATCAATGAATTCAAATTGTCTGTGAAAAAACTTTCATCTTTGAGCCTACCTTTTTCACCAGTGACAATGGTCATTTATTAATCATATTTAAAATGGAAAAAACGCTTACTGGGATACATTAACTTGGATACTAAAGTTAAAATACATCAATGCTGAATTTTGGTGTTATACAAGGACATGAACTGCAGTCTCCTGGGTGAAAGTCCTGTGAAGTCCATCCACCTCACGACCTCCGTCCATGGACTTCGCCACACCATATACTACATCACCTGACATTTTTTTCTCAATGGCGTTTGCATGTAAAATTACACGCCATCTCTGCATAAATCAGGACAGAAATGGCGTTAAATGACACGAAAAGCAAAAAAGGCGTTGTGATAACACACAAAATCACTTAAGACATTGGCTGTATATAATACATTATGCACAAGGTGTGTGATGCCATCACGAGTAGGATTATAGATGGTGATGAAGGTAAGATTTGTCTGGTAAGCTCACTTCTTTCTACGTCCACACCCCAGCTTTTGTTCATTTTCAAACTTGCAGTCTGTGACATCACTTGAGGACGTTTGTCAGACTTCGCACACACTCCCTCTGGAGACATGTAAAGCTTTATACAACTTATTCACATTTCACATGAGCAGTGGTACTCCTCAGTACCTGCAAGCAGACTTTGATGTGTAAAATCAGTGGAGTTTCCCTTTAAAGAGTTGGCTAAAACTGATCTGTCAGTATACATGATTTTAGTCCTCTGCCTGAAATATTGTGATGTTCCATTTCTGTCATTCAGTTCACTGAATGAATGGTTAGAATCTGAAGTCTCTTTGTTCCCAGTGCACATGAAGACACCACATACCAGTGGAGATTGTATGAGAAAGTTTTGAAGCATTTTGACTTCCTCTATCCTCATTTCTTCTCCTGTGCTCATAAAGAGAGTTTGAAGTTTGGTTTTAGTCACAAAACACCAGCCTTTCACACAGTGCTGAGGATGTTCTTTGAGTCATTTTGGCCAGTGTGTTTTTGCTTTTGTGTCCTGTGGCAGCGTGTTGATGGTAGCGGACGCCAATAGACCCAACAAACTGATCCGCAAGGCCGGTGGCATTGTGGGGGTTGAGTTGGACTCTCAGCTGGTGGTGTCAGATAGGAGGACGCTGTCAAAGTTAGGTGTCATCTTAAACAATGTCTCCCACCCACTTTGGTGTAAGATTCATTCCGCCGAGATGCACCACAGATTCCACACAAAGTCATTTCTGCCTGTGGCCATCAAACTTTACGACTCCTCCCTGCGTCTGACACACTGAGGCAGTAGCAGCTAATTATTATTTATTTATCATGGAATATGGACATAGTAAAATAATTTTGATTGCACAGTTAATAATTCAACTGTGCAATGCTCTGGTATACACTGGACTAAATACAGCATTTTTTATTAAGTATTTCTTTGTGCTTTGTGCTTTTATTGTGATAGTACAGCTGTAGGGAAAACAGGAAATGTGAAGAGAATGAGGGGATGATACACTGCAAAGGACCCTGAGCTAGTTTTGATTTAGAAGGGTTATGTTATGAATGACACACATCTGATACCGATATGATTGAATGAATTTGTCAAAAAATAGAAATGTTAGGGTTCCTTAGGGTCTTGCTAAATTAATTATTAGAAAACATTTAAATCAAAACATTGTCACCAGTGACTTGACTGCCACCCTAGCCTCTAGCTATTACTTTGTTGGCCAAAACATAGCGTTAGGTGACAAAAATTCTCATCGAGCACATCCTGCTGGCTACCCAAAGAGAAAGAATAGAAATCCAGCAGAAAAAATTATTTATTTACTTTATTGCTTCAATTAACTACATTTACCATCAACACTGATTGGACATTCACATGAAAAGTGCTGAATTTTCCCTCAAAGAGAGTTAAAACTAAAGAAGTGAACGTTAACTTTTGGTCGTGTGTGTCACCAATCCATACACCCTGTCCCTCTCCCTACACCCTACTTTGTCCGTACTTGCCTTTATGCTGCCTCCTCATAATTACTACAGCCACTAAATGCCGCTGCCTGTGTAATGTAAATATGTCATAATAGGCGGCTTGCACACACAATCTATACGTCTGTGTTTTTGGTGAGAACGGGCTGTGTTAAAAAGTCCATGTTTGGGTTGACATTGAACCTGTCTGAGTGCATGGCCTTCAGGTCGCCTTGTGTAAGAGGCTTCCTGGGAACAGAGGAGGCACACAGCCAGTGTCAAGAATAATTGCCCCTTTTGGGGATGAGTCCTCCAAGCTAAAAATGCATTTTCAGGCCTTTCAGGTCCTATACATGTCCTCCACCTCAATGTAAGGACTGCAGCAGTTCTTGGTGATGTCGCAAATCTACTGGCATCTCCTGAACCCCACAGAGACAAAGGGCAAAAATCAGACAGACTCACACTTAACTGTCACCTTGTTCAGCACAAAAAAATAGAATATCAAACTTTTTTTTGTAAGATCATATTGTCATATTTTAATGGCAATGACAAGGCAGCAGCTTCAGATTCAGAAAGATATTTATTGTGGCACAAACTTACACAGCACACACTCTTTCATTACTGTCACCTTGAAGGGCCTATTGTCTGCCTTGCATTTCCACCTGAAGCTGAACGCAGAGTGTTTGTATTGGTGAAAAACTGTTTTCTGTAGATATCCTTGGAAGTCCAACCTTG
This sequence comes from Lutjanus argentimaculatus, assembly GCA_034769285.1. Classification (NCBI taxonomy): domain Eukaryota; kingdom Metazoa; phylum Chordata; class Actinopteri; order Lutjaniformes; family Lutjanidae; genus Lutjanus; species Lutjanus argentimaculatus. The sequence continues at coordinate 38,255,811 of JAWZSL010000006.1, forward strand.
ACATATAACAGAGAGAGAGAGAGTGGTTGGTTGAAATGACAAAGGGTGACTGAAGTGAGCTGAAGTGAACTGCTGGATCAGTTTGTGGGGCTTATATCGTGTTGGGAGACCATGGATCTGGCACGTCACCAAGCCATATTTCAGATCTGCCCCAAAAATCCCGAATGCAGAAATAGTAAACAAGAGTGTATTAGTCTAACTCCACAATTCAGTATTACATCGTTCTCGGTCTTTTCACATGTAACATGCAACTATTTTCTAGCATGTATAATGTGTTTCAAAGAAAAATTCCCTTTTTCCTTGACACAATCTTTAAAACACTATTTTTCAAACAGTCTTTTAAACATTTTAATGTGGAAATGTTACAGCTTTAAATTGCCGATTAAATTATAATACCTATTTCAATATAAAAATTAATGATATTAAATTGACAAACAAACCAGTTCAAAAGAGAAGATTATATATTATATTAGGGATTAGAGATGTTTTCATCGATGTCTCTAAGGTTCTTGTCTCGCCTTTTTCTCAGAAACTAAAAACAAGTTTTCAGAGAGAAATTTCTCTCATGTCACAACTGCAGAAGCCGTACAATAATGCAATGTTGTATTGGAGCCCAGATCTTAGGCTGTGTTATCAGAATGACACAGCAGTTCCGCTGTGTGATGGAGCAACATGGCAAGGGCAGCAAAGCAAAGCGTGTAAACACTGGAACTTGTACGATGACATTAAGTGCAAAAAAAATCTGATTTGGCCTGCTGGTGTAAATCTGAGCGTGGCTCCTATTTTTTCTTTTTCTTTTATCTGACTCCAGTCTCTGGCTTGTGTTATCAGACGAGGCCTACCCTATTTTAGGCTTCAGAGCCCCCGTGTCGCTTCCCACAGGCTGTTAGAGCACATATGGCACTACAGAAACACTGCTGAGGGCGAGATTATCAATTCATTGCTTTGTTGCAAGGGCTTCCCTTCGGGACACATGGCTTCCTCTCTTCTCTGTTCAGGTATACGTGGAAAAAGAGGAAATCAGTCATGGAATACACAGAGGTGGCAAAAGTATACACATTCTTTGCTTAAGAAGTACAGACACTTGTGGAAAAAATTAAAACTGATTCAACTTATTTACCCAAGTAAAAATGAAAAAGTACAGGCTCTGAGATGTACTCAAGGTATGAAAATAAAATGTTGCCCTCCGAAGGCTGTTTCTGTGCAAAGCCAGTTGAACCTCAGCTCTTCTCCACAGTCAAGTCTCCCTGCCATTATTTCACATTACATTACAGAATTTTTAATTTGTTACTTCTTTGTTTGTTTTGTTGTGCTTGTTTGTCTTGTTACACAGTTTTTTCCATCTTATTACATCATTTCTCATCTTGTTACAACTTAGGGTTAGGGTTAGGGGTTATTATGGTTATTATGTTATTATGTTCTTTACATCATTTTTGTCTTGTTGCATCTTTTTCATCTTGTTATGTCTATTGTCCATGATATGCGACAATAGATACGCCAAGAAATTGGTTGAAATCAGTCTTTATGTTCAGAAGGCAGTGCACAATGGTGCAAAGTAAAAAAAATAATCAGTCAAATACATTAAAACTAAAGCAATAAGCCTGTTGGGAAAATGTAGATAGTACAGATAGTACAGAGTAAAAGTAAAAAGTAAAGTAAAGATACCTAAAAACTTTTCTTAAGTACAGTAACAAAGTATTTGTACTTAGTTATTTCCCACCTGTAGGGATACATGGCTGGTTTGGGAGGGGTCAGGGTTAATATTTCACTGCTTTGTTAAACTGTGTCCTTCATGATTGCATGGCTACATTTGAAAAAGGAATCAGGAGGAGTCTGATGCATTCAATTAATGGGTGACTGTCAAATACTCGACAGGGTGCCTGTAGACTCCCCTTGGCAATCAGCTGAGCCAGTGAGTGACACACAGGCGTAATTGTTAAACAGTTAACAGCAGGTGTGCCGGTGGGCTTATCAACTGGGTGCTTTCCATTATGAAGGGAACACGAGAGGCTCAATTATAAAATCATTGAACCTCTGGGAAGAATCTCACAATGTGACTCATCCTCTGCGCTCAGAGGAGCTGGCTCAGAAATATCACCAGAGGGAACAGCTGATAGTTGAGGGCTAAGATTGTTAAAGCCGCATTAGGTACAGTAAATTGCACACTGACGGCTCCAAAGTGGCAGCAAGACAACTATTTCCCCCATGTTAGCCAAATACCCTACATCGTATTATTGACTACAGCCAAAATGTATCAGTTTAGATTATTTATAGCTTCAGCGGGATGAAGGGGGTTCAATTATGGACTGGAAGGGTAATCTGGAGGAATCCTGGTGGGGCTCTGATGTTTCAGGCTGAGTGATAGCGGTAAACACTTTGAGACACACAGAGGGACTGTTGTTACAGGTCAAACCAAGCTGACTGCAGCAGAATCAATTAAGAGCACCTGGTTTATCCTACCTTGACTGAGAGCGGTTAGAAATACTTTTGGCCATGCCATGGCCCTGCCAACAGCTACTGTCCGCCCTACCTCAAGATTTAGGGCCCTTTCACATCTGAAAGTCTGAACTAAGCAGTCCACCCAGGAAGCTGCGATGTTGTGATGGCAGCAGTTAATGCAAATTCAGCACAACTGCTCCGCAAATATGTCCAAACATCGTAGCTTCTCGCGAGTTCCACCAGCATCCCCTCGCACAAATGTCTCAATGAACCAACTCAGTGCTTTATTAATTACTTTTTTAGATATTGTCACGAATACAAAAAAAGAACACAAGGTTTATCATTATTATTGACATTTATGAATGCTCTGTGCACTTTTATATTTTATAATTTTGCTTTTGCTGTTTTGAGTTTGAGTTACAAAAAGATTTGCGTCTGTGTGGAATAACTCTCAGGTGCACTTCTTCATTTATAAATAACTAATATTTTGTTAGAAATTTTGTAATCCTGAGCCTTTTGACAGTTGGTTTGCAATTTTCAATTGAACCTGTAATTTCATTGCAAAAAAAATAACTAAAAACATTCTCACATGCATCACATTTTTTTTTTTAGAAAAGCTGCTGTGAAATCAGGCATTTTAGGCTGCAAAAATCCTGTGAAATCCTGGACTGACTGACTAAGGTTCATGTTTTTGTTACATTGTATACATTTGATGTGATTAGTTTTGGTTTCAGCAATTATTAAGACCTATACACAACATCCATTTGTCCCGTTGTCATTGCATATAAGCTTGATTGGTTTGTGGCACTGATCTCATTTTCTCTTGTATCCTCTGCCTGCCTTTTGGAAAATAATTGAAAACTGTATGACTTTTTGTGAGGTTTTTTGTTTTTTTTTTTCAGCTTACACTGTATTAAGTTTTTCCTGTTCTGATGGTAGCCTTCAAAAATGACTTATAATTGGTCCAAAAGTCCAAACCACCCAAAAATGTTTTCACAGAAGAAACAAACCAAACCACGGTTCAATTTGATAGGTGGTCCAGGGGAAGTTTCCGTTATGGTTTTGCAGTTGTTTGTTATTTTTTATTATTATTATTTTTAGTTATTTCCTATTTTGTAGTCCTTGTCTTCTCTCTTGTTTCTGTGACTTCCTGTCTTTTTCCGCCCTTTTTAAGTACCATTTGTTTCACCTTCGTCTGATTAGTTGCTTGTTTGTTTAGTTCTTATGTTTCTCTGTTTCTGTCAGTTTGTCATTTTCTATCGTGTTGAGTCTCCCAGCCCTTTCTGTTTTCCCTGATTTTGTGGATTTCTACTCTGATTTGGATTTTGCATTTTGCTTACTTCTGTTCATGTATTCCATAAGCCTGATACATATTTTAGTTTGTTATTAAACACCTGGCTTAGTCTGCATTTTTGGGTCCCTCCTTTGTTACTACTTCATTTAACACAATATAACAGTTACACTCAAAATGAAAATTCTGCAAGTCCGGAACAAACAAGGGAAGTGTGAACATCCAATAGTGGAATGTAACTGATTTCAGGCTGACATATATTTATTTGTGATGATAGTCTCCCTCAACCTCCCTTTACCTTTATCTACTAAGATAAGTCATGGAGTCATGTTGATGATCAAGGACAAGCTTTTCACAGACGATAATTACTTCCTGCTAGCAAGCAAAAATCATTCCCATCACGTAAAAAGCAACAGAAAAACAGCCCCAAAGTGTACCAGAGCTGTATCAAAAGGCACTGTCAGACCTGCATCCCTCGTTGTTTGTCAGCTGACAATTAAAAATGTTGGTCTCATGTCTGAACCCCAGTCAATAAAAGTCAAGACAGAAAATCTGGTAAGACCTGTAAAACTTCTCTATCACTTTCAACACCACAAAAGTCAATTCTCATTCACACCAATTGCATGGATGAACATCCAACAAAATGCTTTCCATATAGCACAGCATGTGAACAAATATGATTAAAATGACAGTCCCAACTTACCCTGTCCTGTCATTTAAAGATTCTGCACTGTTGGATATCATAAACAGGCAACAGAATTTGATCTCTGATGAAATGATGAAGTTGATGTAAATGTATCAGTGGATACACTGTGAGAAGCAGAGGTGCGCGTCACTCGGGCTCACAAGTTGTTATTTAAGGCTTCAACGGTAAAACAAGTTTTAAAATCCATCAGTGATACAGCATGTGAGAAAACAAAACAATCTTCCTCCTTGCTACCATAACATTTTTAACTCACCGCTTTTTCCCTCAAACATGGGGCTCTTTCTGTTAGTGAGCTTTCACGACTGAATAAAGCTATTAGGAACATTACACATAACAATACACATAACCAATTTGCACTTAAATTGGGTTTGGCAATGGAACCAGAACCAAATAAATGGGCAAAGAATTGTACCTCCCAATAGTTTCAGTTTTAGACACTTCTTTGTTATTTTACAAAACAGATACCAATTTCATCCTGTCTCATCGTCAGAATTTGCTTTGTTTCATCAATCACTGAGTGTTTACAACAAGTACTAACATGCATCTTGGACAGTGGACAGTTCTGAGTACATTAGTTCACACCTGGCATTACGATACATCTCCCAATGCTTCTCGACTGACCCCTTGAGACTGGATCAAACTTCCCCATTCTACCTGCAAATGAACATGTACATCAGCACAGTTTTGGGCAATGTTTTTTTTTTTTTTTTTACACATGCTCTGTTTTGCAGCTTTATTGGACATGTCCTGACATGTGTGACCCACCAGAATTAGAGGACGGTGAAAGGATGTTTTCTTTTTCTTCTGTGTTGAGTTGTTGGAACTAAAGTTAGCTGAAGTGAACTGCCCTGCTGATTAGGACTGAGAGTCACTGAGAGTGTGTTCATAACTACCGTTAAGGAGGGTGAGGGGAGGCGGCGTTGTTTGTGTGTTGGTTTGTGAAGGCTTATATAGTGTTGCGGGTCCATGGCTCCGGCACGTTACTGAGCCATGTTTCAGGTCCAAAAAACCCTGAACACAGAAATCGTGATCAACATTTAGCAGTCTAACTCCACAGTTCAGTTACATAATTCTCAGCCTTTTCATGTGTCCAGCAACTATTTTCTAGCACGTATAATGTGTTTAGAAGTAAAACTCCCTTTTTCCTTTATACAATCTTTAAAAACCTATTTTTCAAAGCAGTCTTTTAACTTCAATCTGTCAAAATCTCAGTAGCAAATCAAAGCTTTCATGACTGAATATGCAATGAAGGCGAATTTGCTGCAGATGTTATAACTATTTCAGTTAAGACAACTGTGAAAGATTGACATATGCATTGGAGTTTCTTGTGTCAGACCCGACATTAGTGATGTAAAGTACCCCAGGATATGATGTAAAATGTTAAAACTGTCTCTGTGAGGCACCTGGACTTTCACATGAAAGGAAAAGAGGCAGACAGCAGGTAGTCCTGTATTCATACAAGAAAATCCATCTAGGACAATGTTGAGTGTGGCTGAGAAACCCCTTTAGACCGTTTGGGTATCATGAGAGCCGCTGTTATCACAGAGACAGCGCCAAGGTTTGCTCTCCTCTCACAGCCTTCCTCTGGAACTCATAACTGGTTTCAAAAGCCTGGACACTGACAATATCCTTCACACATGAATATCTTTTATCTGCAGTGGGACAGTGCTGCCAGGTGTAAAGGGGCTCATAATCACACATGATTGTGTAGTTAACTTAAAACCTCTCAGACAGATGTTAAAGGAAATGAGGTTAAGAGCAGGTGCATCTCTGGCATAATCAAGTGGGCCCCACAGACGCAGCACCAGAGGCATGATTATAAAATCCCTGCTCCCATCCACTCTCCTCTGGGGCACTCTCTGCTCTTTCAAAGCTGTGAATGGGGCCCAGAGAAAGCGTAAAAAGCATGTAGCTGAGGGATGGATAGATGGTACACAGGGTGAGGTTATTAATTCAGAGCTTTGTTGAAGCCGGATCCCTCAGGACCACCTGGCTGCTTTTCAAAAATGCCTCAACCGGAGCTACAGATAGATCTATGAAGTTGTTGAAGGACTAATGCAAAGCAGCTCTGAGAATAGGCCCTCACAAGTGTGCTTATTCACCAGCCTGTTCTGGATTAAAGGGTCAAGTGCAGCCATGCCCTCAGGGGTTATCAAATGGGAAACCTCTATTATACAGATAGCATCAGGAGCCTGATCATCAATTCATCACAGTGTTAGAAAAGTTTCCCATGGGCCTATGTGTTTTCCTCTTACGAGATACGATTCAGCTGCAGTGGGGATAAGCAGTGATAGAGAGGGAAGAATCCCCCCTCAGGAATTATTGGTTGCATTTCAAAGAAAACCAGATGCAGGTAAACACATATAACACAAACCTGCTGTCTAACCTCGGGTGTGTACTTACACATGAATAGGAGTCAGAGATAATGCATTTGTCATGTATTTGGTAGAACATCTTCATATTTCTTGGCACACAGCTCTTAAGAGGTTCAGCAGCCCTGCAAGTCTGATGTCTACACTGGGATGCTGGATTTTTTTCCCTACAGCGTCTTGCTGTGTTAATATACATCACCCATTCTTGAGAACTGGGACAAATCATGTTCTACCAAAAAGAAACTTTAAAATTATTAATACCAATGCTGTTTTCAATTTTTTAATGAAAATGTATTCTTTAAGGATTTACATATATTTAAAATATGTATAATTTATCATGTTTTAGTTTGATTTATTTAGCTTTTTTACTTCTAAACTGTCTGAACTTTCTGTGCCAGAAAATACCCTTGTCCCAGACAAGAATTCATAACTTCAAACAATTAAAACTGTGTTAAAATGCTTCAAAATAGGTATAAAAATGTGCTATCATAATCATCTTAGTTTTAAAATTAATTTTATGAAAATGTTGGCCCTTTAAAGTTGTGCCCAAGATTTCCATCAGTTCCATCAGATATCTACTAAAACATGATTTAATCAGGCATAAAAAGGGTGAGCTATACCCTAAGGACCCCCGTCTCACTTCCTGGTTTAAAAAAAAGACAGGAATACTGCTCAAGCACTGGTAAACTTTCTATGTTAGAAGAATTATGGTTTATAATGTGTGTTTTGATTAGCATTAAGAGAACTCTGAGCAACTTCAAAAACTAAAATTGCTTCTCACTACCACTAGCTGTGAATTGAAAAAATTTAACGTTTTGCCAACTCCATAAGATGTCAGCTCCATCAGATTTTCCATCTGACTGAGTTAATGTCTACATTTAATCAAAAATTTAATCACAAGAAGTTCAGTCCATTACAAGGTTTAATGGCCAAAAGTTGGGCATCGTAAAGTATGTTTTCCCAGCATAATTGAAGAGTAAAAATTAAACCTTCCTCAAAATACAGTCTTGTTCCACTTCTAAAGAATGAGTAAATACATGTGTAAATTTAACCCCCCCCTCCCCAACCCATTAATCATTAATCAGACTCCTGCTCCTCTGATGCCCAACCTCCATCTCACTCCACTCTGCATCTCACCGCTTCTTGTCCCTGTCTGCTGTCCCGTCCAGCCTTGTTCAATGAGAGGTTGCTGCATCTGGTTCTGCTGCTAATGGTGTAAACACACACATGACCCCACTGATCTGAGCTACAGGCCTGGCCAGGCTCTGGCCATTTTTACATGTTGGTCCTTTGATTAATTGAAGGCAAGACACTACAGGCATAAACTTTTTTTTTTTTTTTTTCTTGCACTGGTCACTTTTGAAATTTTGTAACATGCTTCCATAAAATACACATTTAAGTGTTTATTTTACTTCACTTTGTCAATTTGTGACTGTAGATTTCTCCTAAATTCACCAAAGGTTAGCATTAGATATTGCATCTTTAAATATAAAATTCAGAAAACTTAAAAGCGAAACTTTGTAAGTAATTATCCGGGGTCATTGTTTGTTAAATTTTACCCTACTGACCAATCTGTCTTGCAAAATGTATGGAATTTTATAATACCAATCTTTAAAAGCAGTTTTCTTAAATGAGTTTTTTCTCATATTCTAGGCCAAAATATGGTGGAAATGGATTATGTTTTTGGCTGTTGGCAGTATTTTCTAATTCATGCAGTGATAAAATTCTAAAGTTCACATTTCTGTTCTTGAAATACATGCAAATTAGTGCACATTTAATTAGGCAGTTCCTTTGCATATTTAAGCATAAAGTTTCAGAAAAAATGTAATACAAAAAATTATTTGAATGTTGTTTGCAAAATCTATGTTCCTCACTTGTAAAAATGAGAGTTGTTGTGTTTAGACTGGGTTTTCAAAATGAGAGGATGATTCACCACCTCTCATTGCCGTATATAGTATACATTGAATGATCACACTGATTTTAGGCTTGCCCTTGGGGACACTAAGGATTATTAGTGCATAGCTGTTTATTAGTTAAGGTTTTATGAAATCTCTTGTGGTTATGTTGAACCTGCAATAACTAATCTTTTTAACACTCTATGGCAGCATAAACAAACTGTGAACACAACATTGACATAACATCACCTTTTAATCTGATAAGGCAAACTCGTTAATAAACAGTTAACAAAGCCCAACAGTGACCCCCACTTTTTCAGCTGCTCAGGTTCTGGAGGTGAATTTCCTGTTCATTCACTCAGTAAAACCCTATATAAAGATTTTTAAGCCAGGAACCAAGAAAACCAACTCTGAGAGGAATCATGGGATAAAACATTTGGGGAAAAAAAGAAAGAAAAAGAAAAAGGAAAACAGATTTTAAAAAAAGCAAAGGTACAACACTGTGTACAAAATTATATTAAGTCTGAAGGAACTACTCATCCCATAAACCGCTGCAAATGATACCGCTTCTTTTAAGTTTAACTTTTGTCATTATTATTGTTTATATTGTCAATAACAGTGGTGTAATGTGCTGGAGTTTGTGTTGTGTGTCTATATCAATTATATTCACTATGCATATTCACTATTAATAACAATGTTATTAGTACGACTCATGTTAGCTACTTAACTAGCCAGTCTACTAGCAGAACTACCTGTTCGCAAGAGAGGTAACACGGTAATAGACACCAGTTCCACCAATCAGAGACATCACTGTTGAAGTTCAGGGTTGAGGGTAGTGTAATATTCCATGACATCGCAAATAAATTTTATTTTTCTTTAACCAAGGTTGATATCATACAGACTTGTGGCTTCTACAGGAAGCATATACCATTGTTTGACGGTCTTGTTGCATGTGGTCAGTCTACCTTAGATGATTACAGAATTATGAATAATAATCTAAATTTTCTATTCAGAATATGAATGCAATTTTCACATCTGGAGCCTCACTGCTGAGCACTATTTACACATCCAGCGGCTGTGGAGCAACATTGTCATTAATTTAGAGTTATGATTGTGTCCACCTGATGAATGTAAGTCCAATATTCAGTCTCTTTTTAGCTCCATTTTTGTTCTCCACCACCACCTGGGGTAAATATCTGTCTATCTATCAGCTAGTCTCTAACAGTGTCTGTCTGCTGTTTGGTGCTGGACAGGTGGCGCACATGTGGGTATTTTGGAAAATGTATTATTGTTAAAGTAAATATATGAGAGAGGTGAAAGTTAACCAAAACAGTAAAGTTGGAGCTGGACAGCTAAAGAATGAGCTGAAACTCACTATAAAACTCTGTAAAGGTGAAGGGAGCTGCAGTTTCAGCTAAAAATTCTTCTGTAGGTTTATTACCAGTGACCCCTTTGACCCCCTTTCTTCATATTGACATTTAAAACATTGATTATCACCATTTCAACAATAGAATTAGAGGATGTCTGATGACCTGGTGGTTGACTTAAAATTAAAAATCCAAGTCATACCATCCCTCAACCCCTCCTCTGCAAGAAACAAACAGACAAACAGGATTATATAAATGTACACCTCCCAAACAGCTAAACCCTAGCTGTGACGTAGGTATTTACCTACAAAGTACAACACACAGGAAACAGATGGCAGTTTACATATGTTCAGTTAAAGAGGGACTCCAAGAAAGCAATTCATCAGGCACTGCGCAAAACATCTTCTAGAAGTTTTCCCCTTTGTAGCGAGCTTAAAAGAGCTGTTTGTAGGTGTACCATTGGGGTGCATCATGAATAAACATCAGAAACCAACAATATGACACAGATTCCAGTGTTTATTAAACAGTATGTGATATGAAAGATCTCATAATCCTCAGTGACTACTTGTATTTTTCCTTTTTTCCTGACTGTATGGCACATCGAAGAAAATGAACCCCAGCTGGTGGTGGGTATTTTCCTCAAGGACAGCTGAGCAGAGAGCGGACCTGAAACCACGCAGGATCAGAGATGGGGCCCTCGCCGTTTGGTTGATATTGATGGAGGAGGTGATTTGAGTGTTTTTCTGTGGACTGTAACACTAAATGTCAAATGTTTGATGTTAGAAGGGCACACACTGAAAAACAGGCCTTTTCAGTGTGTCTTCTTTTCTGTACTTGTGCTCTCGTGGTCCTGTGAAACTTCATTAGTCATGGCCCAAGTACTGATCTAATTCAAAGTCTTCATTCGGCCAATTAAAGTCCAAATTCCCGAAATGTTCTTGTTCTGCCTATTTTATGAGGATATTTTGAAGACATCTGTTGACTTGGGTAAGGCAAGTATCCTAGGATGTATTTCGCACCAAGCAATGGCCAGACCAAGAGATATGAGCCTGACTCAAACACTAGCTTGTCATGTCTTGAGCTGGCCTGTTAACACTCAAGATGATCATCCGTAGTTACAAAAGATATGATTTCTTATAGAGGATTAAATTTCAGAGTTGAAATCTAATATTTTTTGCAGTCAAATTCATTTAAAAAGCCCAGTATCATCACAGTTTGTACAATAGTCACAAAATCTTATGTATAGAGTCCTATACATTCGCTAGGAGTTGTTGGTGGCAACTGGACTTTTTTGAGTTTCATGAAGACATTTCAAATACCATGAAATGGATAACTGAGAATCTTCACAAATGTACACATGTACACGAAATGTCCTTTTTTTGGTGACAACACTACTTTCAAAGTGAGACCTGGGTTCGGTTCCCATGTGAGACCAACAAGGAAGTTGTTATTTTAACCCAAAGCACAATCTTAACCAAGTAGTTTTGATTCTTAACCTAACCAAACAGCGGCTGACTCATGCTGTTTCAAGAGCAGGGGTGAAAAACTAAAAAGAGAACCTGTTGTGTACAGGGGGGCGCCAGCGCGCAAAAAGTTCTGATGCACTCCGTTATGTTTTCTACTGGAAGGACACCCGAGAGGGCACTTTATCATGTCGTCTTGGCCATTGGGCCACGTTACACGTTGCACTTTCACGTTCTGTTCACTGGAAGGGCACCCTAGAGGGCACTTCATCTACTATTATCGACTATTTCCAAACTGCTGTGAGAGTGTGTCGGGCTGAAACTAACGTTAAGCTTCATGTGTTTTATTGGGCAGTTAATCAAGATAAAGCTAGACCTGAGAGATTTACTGTTTTTGTCTATGAATTCTGGTCTCTTGAACAGAGCGATATAGCAGCTATTTCTGGTTAAACAAAAAGGATCCTATTGTCTTTTTCTGTAGGGATCTTTTCCATAATGATGTCAGACACTTATAATATCAGTCAAAACCTGTCAGTGGCAAAAACAAGAACCATTAATTGACTTACTTTGACAATTCATAGTTGCCCCGAGGTATTATCTTGCAGCTCAGTTTTGCTTCTGCCAGCTGGAGTAGTCTCATTCAATATTGGACAAATTAAAAACATTGCTTGGTCACTTAGGGCGTGTTCACACCAGCCATGTTTAGTCCGGTTGAATGAACCCTGGAGCATTTAACCCTTTGGTGCAATTATTTTTGGTTGGTGAGAACGTCAGACTCAAACTTTTGAGCAGTTTGTTTCTGGTGTGAAAACCATTTGAACGATCACAGAAGTGTAGCATTTTACACGTCATGTTTCATGTTTCACTGGTTGAAAAATGTCTTTTCTTCTTGTTTTGGTGACTGGTGAACCACTGGACAAGTGGGGGACAAACCTGGACTCATGATAAAGTAGGAAATGCCTGCATTATTAAATTATTAAATACCAACTGTCTTACGAGACATTCCTATGTGCAGTCCTCTAATATCTACTGATATGAGCTCCAGATTACCACCAATATGAATGGAACCTGACAGTACTCATGATGTATGATATCAAAGGAGAAATTGGGCAGTTTCTTGTCTTTTTACCCACCGACTGTATGACCAATAATCAAGTGATATTTCCACTACTCCATTGTTTAAGTTTTGCCTATATGAATGAAAACTGGACCAGTCTGAAAATTGAAACACTGTATCATCATCTCATTGGTTTGATTCAGGAACTGGTCTTTTTGGTGTGATCCCACCCTTAGAAACCCCTTAGTTTTTCACTGTAAACTATTGTTCAGCATTTCTGTGTCCAAGATTTTTTGTGCGGACATGAAAAACAGCTCAGTGGCATGCCTAGACTATATAAGCCCCACAAATGACACCCCCCCCCTTCACTCTCCCCAGTGGTCAGTTAGAAACGTACCTTCAGCGACTCTCTCAGTCCAAATCAGCCCAGCAGCTCACTTTAGCTCACTTCAGTTCCAGCAACCTGACATAGAAGAAAAGAAAAAACAAACAAACAAACAAAAAAAAACATCCTGTTATCATCCTCTGCCTCTGGTGTCTTAAACATGTCTGGACACTGCTGGATGGAGTGTCCATGGTTCAGATTGTTTACAGGTTGTAGTGGGGTTTGACACTGAGACGGCAGAGCAGACACGCCCCCAGCCTTTCAGATCAGAGAGAACTGCTCATTTTTTGATGATTTTGAGACCTTATTTTATAAACTTAATTTATATATTTTTTATTCAAATTTGGCTGGGTGGTTAAAAACACGTTTCTTTTGTGTGACAAAATCAGAACACACATTTATTGTTGTTTTACACAATCTTTAACCATTAATGTCAGCAACCTAAGTGTTCCTCATGAATAAATATCTGTTTAGCTGCTCCCTATGGCAAAACTGTTCTAAGACTAATTGACTGATCAACTTATTTTTCATGTGCTGTTTTGAAAACATAATTTAATGCTACTGGGTTTTGCCTCTTGTTCAGGTGAGGTAGTTAATATTATTGTGGAGAAAGCAACCTCGTCTTTGGAATATAGAGATAATCACTCACTGAAGAGCTTAGATTAAAAACTTAAATAAAAATTAAAAATTTATTGGTTAAATACTAGAGTTTGAAGAATTGCAGAAGAACAATAATACTCTCAGAAATTACATTGTTGGCTGTGCACCAGACTACATAACAATGTTGCTAATTGCCTCTGGTTGAACTATTTTTCAAAAAGAAAGAATTATGCACCTGTTACTGAATACACACACATTACTGCGTGGGCTAACGTATAAATTATTTGTAAGGTTTCAAGTGAACAAGTAAGGTTGGCCTTGATTAAAAATTTAAACTCACTACAAGATTCACTCGTGAAGATTATGCTTTATCTTTGTGGTATTCACATGTGGATATAAATAAAGCTTGTTTCCATTCCACAGCAATGAAGGCCTCCACTTCCTCTTCTTATATAAGTGTGGGTGTTGGGTCTGTCTGCTTGACCATGAATGGGCCTTTGTATTCACTAGTCAGTCTGTGGCATTGATTTAACACATGCTTGCAGCTGGAATAGTGACTAAAAACGCATCAATTATATTTCTCTTAAATGGGATTTATTGAATGGATTAGCTGACAGCCATAACATATGCCGATGCTGAAATCACAATTTTCCTTTAAGGTTATTTCTTCTTGCAACAAAAGGCTGTCTTTGTCTCGCTTGTTGCATTGCCAAGCCAAGGGCACTTGGTTTTCATTTAGCTTATTTATTTTGTGTAGCACAGTAGGATTGAGGAGAAGAAAAAAACTGCCTATTTTTGCCTTCCTACAGAAAGTCCCAAACCCCTTCCCATCTGGCTTTCACAGTAATTGAAGCATTTTCAGTTTGACCCCGAGCTTGTTACGCACTCATCTGATAACCTTCAGCAGGAAGCCAGTATGAGGGCTTAACATCCAGATAAGGGTTGTTTGAATTGCTGATATGATTCATTCACTGCAGCTGCTGATATTTTCTGTTGATAATAATTTTTAAAATTGAGCATATTTATGCTTCAAAATAGAATAATTGAGTGTTTTTCCCCATAATTGTGTTCTTGTCTGAATGGAAAATAACTAACAGCATTAAAACCATCACAGGACATTAAAATTCTTCTCTGAAACCAAATCAAATGTGATTCTTTAACCAGCCATGATTCCACCAGTATTGTAGAATAACTCAATGTACAATAAGTAACGATTGGTCTCTCACATTTTAACAATAACGTAAGACATAAGAAAAATCTATCTGACATGACTCAGGAAGGAATCATGTTCATAGACATGGTAAAGTTAAAGTTTTATTTATGTTACATTTAGTCACATTTGTGTCTCCCTTGTTCACCCTCTGACGTATCTGATGTATCCCGGGTTTCCCGCAAGTCGATTTTACTGTTATAGAAGAATTTCCAGTGTCAGAATAAAATCATGAGAGTTTTACTTCAGTTGGTGTGCGGCCCATTCACCCAAGCTGTTAGATGGCTAGGGTTTAGTGCATTTTCGAACAATGGACTTTTTGGTCCCATGGGACATTTTTTGGAGTGTTGGGGTTTTCAAACAATGCCCTGTCAGAACAATGACATGGCAGCACTCAACCATGTTACACTAGTAGCAACTAACATCTTGAGCCCCACCCTGCATCAGAGATAATGAGCAGGATGACAGACTGACTTTTATGTTTTAAATCGTTGGAGTTTCCCATCTTCACATGCACTGCCGGGCTGCTAAAACTTTATCAGAGCTGTAATTTTTGTATTTTAACAAACTACTTGTTGTTAACTTTGTTAAAAGAGCCAATAATATAGTCAGTAATGCAGCTAACCGGGCGAGCTGACAGCACTTTGACTCTATTGTCTATGGCCTAAATGTTCTGCTTTTCATCAACACTATTTTTACACCAATCACAGTCTTATACTGAAGGTCTAGTGTATAATGGTATGTTCAGACTACCAGCGACACAGCACAGCAAGGTTACAAGTCATTTTCAATGGAAGCTGGTGACATAAACCTAGAAACTGTTGTCCGCCACTTGCCGCTGCATGTCGGGTGTGATGCGTTACAAATCAAAGTTGAGCTGACCTCAACTTTTTTCAGTGCTTGGCGACAATGTAGCCGACCATGTTTGGCAGTTTTGTAGCTGTGTCACCAGAAATGTGAACATAAGGTAAGATTTACAGGGATCTATTGGCAGAATATGGCAGAAATGGAATGCAATATTCATGTTTTCATTGGTGTGTAATCACCTCAAAATAAGAATTGTGTTTTCATTGCTTTTGAATGAGCCCTTTATATCTACAGAGGGCACAGGTCCTCTTCCACGAGTCCTCCATATTGTGCCATGATGTTTCTACAGTAGCCCAGATGGACAAAGCAAGCACTGGCCCTAGAGAGGGCCTCTAAAGTTTGTGAGGTTCGTGGCCACTGTATATTCTTCTGCACACTTGGAAGGGTGAAACAAAATGTTTGCAGTCTGCAAGCTCATCGCTCGATGCCACTAAATCCTACACACTAGTCCTTTAAGTGAGCAGCCAGCTGGTTAGATAGTTCAGATTTGGTGCTGATAGTCTTGAAATTTTAGAAGCACTGCCATCTGTTCTGGCTGGTAGATAGCGACCCAGTTACAACCCTGTGCATTTGAATCTTGTCAGGAAAAATCTGTAAAGATGAACTGACAAGACTCGATGATGACATGTCTATTCATTGCACTGTGGGACAGTTCTGGAGATTCTTAGCAAACCAATAGGACATCAAACTGTATTTAAGAACCTCCTCTGTTATATTCATTCGGAAACTCAACCATCTGAAGACATGGTGCATGAACAGATAACTGCCTGCAGTACTGAATGGAATACCTATCATTGACTTTATTAGGTGAATAGCTAAATGAAGCCCTCAAATTCTAAATTAAATTTAAAATTTATATGTAGTAAGAATAACTAATATGCAACAATATACTCTGTCACGTGTTATCCACGTGTTGTCACCTGCATGCCTACACCTGCCATGCTTTGTTAGCCAAACTCATAAAGGCTGTCTTGGGACATTGGCTCTGGGTGTCACAGCTTCACACCTCACAGGAGCACTAATGATTCCTCTGATTCAATTTAACGGTCCTCCTCAGCCACAGTGCATGATGAGTGACAATATGTAAGAGTGGAAGAGCAGATGACTTTTATTCAATAGAGGGCAGAGGGATGGGAAGAAGAGGAGGGAAGAGAGAATGAGGAAGCGGAGCATGAGGAGGAAAGTGGAATTCTGAACAGGGTGA
Source organism: Lutjanus argentimaculatus (assembly GCA_034769285.1). NCBI lineage: Eukaryota > Metazoa > Chordata > Actinopteri > Lutjaniformes > Lutjanidae > Lutjanus > Lutjanus argentimaculatus. Next base: position 38,272,667 of record JAWZSL010000006.1, read on the forward strand.
AGGATTGGGAGATGTAGACAGCAAAGGACTTTTATTCAATAGGGGGCATGGCAAGTCAGGGCAAGAGCAGGAGGAGAAGACAGTGTGGAGGTGTGAGATGAGACATCTACACCCATAAATCCACATATATGTACATAATACAGAAAGGAAAAATAAGTTGTCCCAATAAAACTTGAAGATTTAATCAAATTTAAAAAGTTCTAAGTTATGTATAGAGCCAAAAAAGGAAAAAAAAATCTTAAATAAAGTTAAATGAGAAAATAATGTCTAATGTCTGTATGATAAATATGGCCAGCTAGCCTAGTTCTGTAACATAACAGATTCCATCAATAAATTAGTTCTCAGTACAGGAGAAAAATGACCAGATTACCTATACTCACACTAAACAAGAAATCTGGAGAGACAGAGTGAGAGAAGAGCTCAAACAAACTATTTACATGTTTACAAGCTATAGGAACAACTCCATCTCCTGCAGCATCCTCCTCGATCATGTCTAGAAGAAACTCTCACAGGATCATGGTTCAGACTAGAATAATCACTCTCAGGAGAAAGCCAGTCTGGGGTTCCCTTCTAGACACCACCGCCCTCCTGCCTGCCAGCATGGGCCAAGGGAGGGAGAGGAAGAGAGAGACCCCTAAACTGTTTGCAGAATAAGTCACTAAATTTGCAGCTACTCAGTTTTTAGAAGTAAAGTTGCTAAAAGGGTCTGAAAAGTCACTAAATCTGTTGGCAACACTGGTTGTATTATGTGGACAAACACTGCTGACTGCGCATCTCGCACATGTGATGCTGCTGCACTGAAACCCATCTATAGTGATTCAGTAATTTTGCACTAAACATTGGTATTGGCCGTAAAATATGTGGTGTAAAATCATCTCATTTGAATGCACTGTACTGGGCTATGCTAGATATTCAAATCGGCTTTCATACTGCAGATTAAGGTATCCTGCTGTATAAACTAAAGGTCATGCTGTCTAACAAGTTGGCTCTTCAACAGGTCAGTTCTTACCTGGCTGGTATGACACAGGTAGTAGATGTCAATCGGACATTTTCCAAAGCTAAAACTATTAGTTGTGGCATCCCTCAAGGATCAACACAGTTTATTCTTTTTAGATTCAAGAGTTTAATGCATTTTTATATTGAACTGGATGGGATATTTTCCATAACTTAAACTATCAGTTGTAGGATCCCCCAAGTGTGTGGCATAGGGCCACTCTTATTATATTAATTACCTGAATGATCAACAGATATTCTTTTTTAGATTCAAAAGTTCAAAGGGCAAAAATACATATATTATTCTTTTTTAGATTCAAAAGTTCAAAGGGCAAAAATACATACAATTCAATGTTATAAACCTCCAGTATCTTCTAAACTATTTGAAGCAGAGAGAAACCTTAATCAGGCTTTAAATAATGGATAACAAGTAGTCTCTCAGAGTAGGGACTTTGCAGAAATTCTCTTCAGTTTCAGAAAATGTTTGTGAATTTAGGCACTAAATACAAAAAAGTTCTAGAAATACTTTGTATGTATGTGAAACTGCTGTTGTGGCATCCCTCAAGGAATTCTCCTAAGGCCAGTCCTGTTCATGTATTAATCACTTGACTTGACATCAGTTAACAGATTTTAATCTTTTTAGATTCATGAATTCAGTGGACAAAAACACCTTTTTATACACAGCTAGAATTGAATGGAATAAACTTAAGACTATTTCTGAAACTCATTGAAGCAGAGTCTCTTGGAATAGGGACCTTGCACAAATGAGTGCCCTTTTTCTGTTTATGTCTGGCCTCGTTGATCCTTCTATTGTGGATGTTGCTGATAGATTTTGTGAGTACTGGTAGATGTAATACCAGCTGTTTTTCTCTGTGATCTTACAGTATCTTACAGTAAATGTTTAATTTGAGATGTTGAAATAATGAATCACTCTCACATGAAACATGTGGGTCATATGCAGAGCCCCAGATGGTGACCTCCACTCTACAAACACTATCTATTAACCCAGAGACGACCTGTCACATGGTACGCAGCTTCAAGGTAAATATACCAGCTCCGGTTGTGGCCTCTTGTTTCATTCATCAGCAGCGTGTCATGTTACATGTAAACTGAGAAATGAATCTTCACGTCTGGAAGTCGCTCATCCTGATAGACTGATGACCTTTTTTCCATTGAGAGATGGATTGTGCAGAAGGAGACAGCGAGCTTTATACTGAGCCCAGGCTGTGCCCTTTCCCCTCATTCATCACGGATCCACGTGAGCTGAGCGGTGAATTCTTTTCCCTTTTCATTTAGTGAACGAGACAGGCAGATTCAGAGGCAAGAGTCAGAGCAAAGGTAGCACGTTAAACCCTGGCAGAGCTCTTGTACACCATTCAACATGCTGCGTGCACCCACAGGAGCTAAGAAATAGCCTGCTGATCCATGCCCTCAGGATACTGACAGCATGTTTGTATACTTTTTACAACACTGAAAGAAAAAAAGGCTACTGTACAGAACTTACTATCACTACTGTCGTTTTAAGCCCTGTAAAAGCAGTCTACCTGCCCTAACTCACCCCTTTCTCCATCATTCATTATTCACAGTCCTTGTGCACAAGCTCCTGAATAAAACAGTCATCAAGAGGTTAGGGTGCTTATTGTTGCACTCAGTATTTTTAATGGTCACACTATGATTGGTTCTGTGAAGCTGAATTTGTGTTGATAAATTTGGACTTTTTGTATGAGGCACTTTTTCTGACCTGCCAAGGTTATTTTCCATTGACTCGCTCAGGGAACTTTTTAATTAATCTTAAGATAATGTAAAGCAACAATATATGTGTGGTCTGAGTTTGTTACACCACAGAAGCATGTTATTAACCCACAAGCCAAATTTTAATCATAAAAAAATGGCAAGTATATAAAATTAGGCCTCAAAATCATGAAAAATGGTCAGTTTTCTCTGCTCTGACACACTGGAGACGTGTCAACTCTGCTGTCTCAGTGTCAAACACCACTATGACCTGAAAACCTGAAACATGAGCACTTCCTCTAGCAGTTTAATTGGACATGTCCAGACATGTTTGAGTCATCAGAGCCGAAGGATGGTGACGGGATTTTTTTTCTCCTGTGTCAGGTTGTTGGAACTGAAGTGAGCTGAATTGAACTGCTGGGCTGATTTGGACTCAGAGAATTGCTGAAGGTACATTCATAACTGACCGTTAGAGAGGATGAGGGAAGGCAGAGTTGGCATCTGTCGTATGTTTGTTTGTGGGGCTTTTAGAGTGTAGGGGTACCATGGCTCTGACATATCACGAGCCATGTTTCAGGCCCAAAAAATCCAGAACACAGAAATTGTAAACAACAGTTTAATGGTTAACTCACGATTTAGTACTACATAGTTCTCTCTTTTCACGTGTTTTCAGCAACTATGCTCTATAACTATGTATATTGTGTTTAGAAGAAAAACTCCCTCCTCTTTCTGCAGACTTTCATGAATTTCACTGAGCAGCTAATGATTTTATAGTCTCAGTGGGAGAAAGATTACTATAAATTCTATTGTTATGAGTAAAGTTGGCTAAAAATAATATATACAAAATACCTTGCATATTTGAAATACTATTTATTTATATGTATTTTTTAAAGAAAGATATTCTATGAAATTTTGGAGACAATCAGGAAGCAGATCCAAACCATGTCAAATCTGGATTTGTAAATATCAGTCCTGACCTGAGATTAAACACACATACACAGTCCCTCACTTGTCATTTACTTGTGTTCTTGGAAAAGTACACATCATCTGGTGCAGCACTTGTGCTTCTGCAGGTGTCGATGTGTTTCCTCCTTTTTGCAAGAAGCAAAGCCACCGACACGTTACTCTCACAGTCTCTCATCACCAAATTTCTCCCAATGTTCAACTTGTGCCTAATGATGTGTCGTCCACAATTTGGTATTCTCCACTGGCTATTTTTGCCTTTATGTCATCAATTTAAGCTATCAGCTAGCCTGCACCGCTGAGATCATTATTATTTGGCTGGATGTGAATATAGGGGTCAGAGGATTTCACAATTAAAACAAACCAGCTGGCAGCTGATTAGACTTAATAATATTAACAGATTTTGATCACATTTTTTGTTCAAACAGCTATTTGCATTTAGTTCCATTTCACCCATGCTGGTACCAGTTCATTTATATATATTTATTACCTGTTACACAAATTCTTTGGTTGTCTAACCCTAACCCTTTGCAATCTGAATCAATGCAGGACTACGCTGTGGGAGCCATCTGGACCTAACTATCAATCTGGACCTCTAAAAATAATATCTTGATATTTTTAAACTATTCCACAATATATGGCTCGATATACATATATTCTCTAAATTAACAAACTGATTCATCAAATAGTGCAAACATATTATAATCTTATAGAACAGTGGTTCCCAAACTGGGGTTGCCCCCCTCTGGGTGGGTGCAGAGCTACTGCAGGGGGGCCACAGATGACCAGGGGGGAAATAAAGAGTGAAACAAAGTTGAATGAATATGAATTACATAGCAGAAATAAACAAACAAGTGTTTGCTGATGCTATCATGCTGACCTTTATTTCATTAAAATTCAACTTTCTAAACATTTTTTATCATTTTTTTTTATCATTGCAGTTAAGATAAGCTGACATGATTTTATAGAAACATTTCTTGTCAAAGAAGAGGCTACAACATGGCAGTGTCTTGTTATAATGAATAAAGATGTTAGTACTAGAAGATTTTTTTTGTTTCTTGTAGTGTCAGCAACACTGTGTAGTCAAGCTTCACTCATAATTTCCTGATGGTGACATTCTTTGCACACAGGTTCATATTCAGTTCAAGTCAGCCTTTAGGCCATATAACATGTCACTCCCTCTGCTTTTGTTTCAGTCACTTTCTCCCACTCATTATGCAAAGGCGGAAAAAAACAACCACCTCAATAACCAACATAATTCTTTCAAACGAGGAGGTAATGAAGTGCAGGGATGCTGTGCACATCTACTGTACCTCTAATCACCAACCTGGTGGAATAATTGCAGTGGCAACGCAATCATGAATCCTCCTGAAATACATTTGTTCAGCAAAGGTTGGTCATCTTCTAATGATTTTCTTGGAAGTTTCCTGGAGAGAAGTATGTAATTTGGTGCTAATTATGGTCAAACTAGACTGAGGCAGTGTTCAGCTGGTACACTGCCAATTTACTATTTCTAATTAGTGTAAACTACAGAGCCTCTTAGTCAGTGCAGAGCAGGTCAGCTGAACATGCGGAAATTTATCTACAGACAGGAAAACAGTTCAATATATATATGCAGTATGTGAAGGATAAAGTGTTGTAAGTCAATAATAAGTGAGTCTAAAACTGAGCAGTTTTCCTATTTTCTCTTTAACAGCACAAAGATTACAGAAAATTACAGACCTGTGAAGCCAATATGAGATGTATTGGGTTGATGACCCTTCATTAAAATCATTGCCAGTTGAAACTCCTGTAGAAAGTGGCTTCCTGAGTACATGCTTAGCTTATATTACAGAGCCAATCAATATTAGATTGGTTGTTAATGGCAACATATCTAAAGAGACATTTGGATCAAATGTGGTGTATTACCAGAGTGAGCATGGAGGGGCTCTTAAATGTACTGGCCTTGGCCTTTATTTATCACAACTGCAAAATGACCAAAATCATTAATTTTCCCATTTTTTTTTCTTTTCTTTTCAGTAAATTGCTTCTTTTTTAATTTGTTTACCTGTGGTCTTCATATAGTTAATTTAGTGTACTAAGTTTCACTGAGAGTAACACCAAACTAAGAAAAAGGCCCAGCAGAAGCAATTGGAGTTCATTAGCAAGAGAAAAATACATTTCTGTTGAGAAGAGAAGCTCAGCATTGCAGTGAGTATTACGAGACTATGGTGTTGTACCAGTAGAATTAGTTTTTAAAAGTAGATTTTATCATATTTAATACTTGTTGTCTGAATAAACTGAGCATAATGTTCATTACATAATAAAACATATGCAATTGTTTAGTTTCACTAACAATAGTTTAAAGGACCAATATGTATCAATAACGTGCATAAATGAATAAAGTAGTCAACATAGCGAGTAGGAGCCATACATTGTATATTTAATAGGTTGGACTCCGGAAAACAAAAGCCAACTGCTCTGAAAATACACACTCTGGTCTTTGGGTTCAGGTGCTGCTTCTCTCACTGCCTGCCAAACTCTATTAACATTTTGCTCAATTTAACCGTTAGAAACATCTCAGCAGCCATAATGGTATAAAATAGTAGGGTAAACACAGGTGTTGCCAATTACACTAATTAAGGTCCCATTCCATTTAGTGTAGCAGAGCCTTTCCAGTGAGCTAACATGCACAACAGCAGCAATCTGACTGAATGAATGACAGCAATGTGAAAATCAGAGCAGTGCAGTGAGTGACATAACTCTGTTGTTGTCTGATTGAATTACTAATAAATAAATGTACATTATACTGACTTTACCACACAGGCCATTAAGGTACAGATAATTCTACTCCAGTTCATCTTTCTTTTTTAACCAGCATTTATTAATGGACACTCTTTATTTGTCCTATTATTGAATAATAGGACATAACCTGTGCACTGGAGTTGTGTGTGTATTAACTGATTGGTCGCAGCTGGCTCATTCATTCTTCGCAATCAGTGACTCATTCACAGCAAGTAACCTCCAGTCATATACATGCAGGTACACAGCACAGCCTTCATGACCTAACAATTATTATTATTTTTCTCCTGATAAGCATCCACCAACCCAATTTCCTCCTTATGTAATGACTCACTGCATAATTTAACTACATTTATTTATTATGTTCTTGTATATGAAGTTATCACAACTAAGGTTCAGGAACAGCTCCACGCTTCTGCTCTCTCACTAATCCAACCAACTGTACCTCACTAATTCAACCACTGGAGCAGCCATGTATAGGCATGTCTAACACCTGTCACATATTAAGTGGGGGGTCTCGGACTCCACTTAAACACTTAATTTTCTGCATTCTGGTGAATTTTTATGCACCAATTTGTGTTGTAGCTAGTTAAGCTAAGCTTTGATAAGCTAAATTATGGGCAGGCAACATTACATTAACATTAGTTTACAAACTAGCAAACAACACTACTGAAAGTAAGTCAAAAAATATTTCATAGCAGGTGCAGGTGGTAACCATTGATTTTGAAAGTTGTATAAGACCACCACACACACTACCACAGGCATTGTGTCTATGAGTTGTAGCATTTTGTCAAAATGAAGATCCACTACTACTTTAATGTCTACCCTAGGGTCTCCTTCTAGTTGGACGTGCCCCCTATTCAGATGCCTGAACCACCTCAGCTAGCTGCTTTTGACGTCAAGAAGCAACGACTCTACCCTGAGCTCCCTCCAGATGTACAAGCTCCACACCCTACCTCTAAAGGCTCATTCATGATAAATGAGGTATATTGTTACAACTTCCTCCAGCATCACTAAGTTTGTTTTTTAAAGAAACTTTTTATTGTTCTTCCTCTTCTTTGGGGAAACCTTTGGCCCTAAGCAGCGCCCCCTACTGGATGTACTGCTTAACATTCATGCCAAGGAAAAGGACGCATTGAGGTATGGGGGCAGTGATGGTTACATTGTTTGAAACTGACATATTTATTTCTGCACACCCTATGGAGAAAACTCATTTCAGCTGCTTGTATCAATGATCTCATTCTTTTGGTCACTACCCAAAGCTCATGACCATAGATGAGGACTGGAACATAGACTGACTGGTAAATTGAGAGCTTTGCATTCTAGCGTATTACTGCACCAATGTGTCTGTCCATCTCACACTATATTTTACTGTCACTCATGAAAAAGACCCTGAGATACTTAGCTTAGGGCAGCAACTCACTCCCAACTCAGAGGGGCAATCAAATAAAATTGCTTCATACTGTACAAATGGCATGGTCTTTGTTAGGGAAGTGGTTATTTAGAGAGTAATTCTCCAAGCACAATTCAAATTGCAGTTTTGATTCTTTGGGTGTAGCCAGGGAGCTTTTGGGGCTGTTATTTTGGGAATTGCAGTGTAGTAATGGTAGCATCATTCTCGCAATAACAGATGCAATGGATACTGATTATTTTTCTGCATGGAATGTTCAAAAAACATGCAAAGGCATTCAGTATTAAAAGAAATACCTGCATCTTTAGTTTAAAAGTATCACTCCAGGTGTTCATGAGTGTCTGAGCCTTGTACAAGTCACCCTGACACTCACCTCTGTGTTAATCCATCCTGAACTAGGCCTGTCCTGCTTCCTCTCACATCCAACTAATGTCCCAGCTCACTTCTGTTCCCCTCCATTTCGCCCCCATCTTCATCCTGTCTTTCATCTCTCTAACCTCTCCTGCTTCGCTGTCGTTCTCTGTATTAAGATCAATGCGTTTCAGCTGAGAGGGAACGTCCGCCGGGCTGCGAGCTGCTCCGCTTAACCTCCTGTAGTGGCTCGCTGTAGGCTGCTCCATCACACACACACACACACCCGCCACACAGAGAGAGAGGCAAACACACGCCGACAAACCTGCAGGCACGTACAGACAGAGACACACACACCGGTGTACAATCATGTGTGCACATTGTGACACGCTGACAGTGTGTGTGTGCTGAAAGATTCAATCACACACACACACACACACACACACACACACACACACACACACACACACACACACACTCTCAGTCACAAACTGAATCACAGAGGCAGGCAGAAAGGTTACATTGATCTTAGTCATGGGTGAGATTGCAAAAGCCTTCATCCCTCATCTCTATCTCTCTCCGCCTCATTCACCTCTCTCTCTCCCTCTTAGTGTCCATACCTCGCTCACCCATGATTTCCAGTCTTTATTTTGGCCTCTTTCTTTCCCTCCTGCCACCCTCGGTCACTCTCTCCCATTCTCCATCACCCATTTCTCTCCTTCTCTCTCTGTTTCCCTTCCTTCTGTCCCTTCCTCCTTCATCCTCCTCCTCCTCTCTGAGTGCCGGTAATATTCGCTATAAATCATGAACACCCTGACACACACCAAAACACACACTCTGCCAGACAGCATGCACAAACACACTGCGACAGCCAGCTGTACATTGCGGCGGCTTGCTTACGTTGTTAACCATGCATTAACTATGCATAGGCTCCTTTCAAGTATTTTGATATGAGTGTGCGTGTGCAGTGAAGATCCAAATGATTTAGCTTTTGCAGTCAAATAGCCGCATTATTCGTCAACGTATGTGCACACACACACACACACACACACACACAAACAAGGCAAACACACACTGAGATAATCATCACATCTTCTGAGACAACACTGAAGTTCCTCTTATAATAACTTGCCACTATTCAACCAGGCCATTGAGTTGGAAGCAGACAGATCAGTGTGATGAGATTCTCAGCTGCAGGACGTGATCGGGGTTCAGATTTCTTTCCCACTTCTAAAGGAAGAATGCCTTTTTTTAAATAATGTAATCTGAGACTGACATTTAGTACGGCATGCAGTGTTCAAAGTGATGTCATGGTTAATGACGCTGAGGTTAAACTATGTTTTACTGGATTTCATTGATTTTCAAGGCAATCACACCATAATACTCATTTGAATAATTTCACCAATTTCCTGTCTTTTTCAGTGGCTCTGTCCTCACACAAATGAACTCATTATGCATCTGAATTCCTAAATATACAGAGAAGGGAGAAACATACAGATCTTTAAATTCTTTTAAATTAGAAAAACACATTAAAATGCTCCATTACGTGTAAAAGTCTGGCATTTAAAAAGTTCTTAAGAGAACACTCTCTGTGAAGGCCATTTGTAATGTATTATAAGCACATTCATAAAACATCATAATACATTTATAAGGCCTTATAACACTGTTTAAAATCATGCATGACAATTTCTAACAAGGTTCAGTAAGTATTATAAGGACATGTATAATAAATAACTCCATGTCAAAACGACAGTAGTGTTTGAAAGAAGACTCTAAGACTTTCTATGAAGGTTGTCTATGATGCACTATAAGCACATTCATAAGACATTATAATGCATTTATAAGTCTTTATAAAAACTCTTTGTAAATGTTCATAATCATGCCACTTATGACAAGTATAAGTGGTGAGCTTAAAAAGTTCTCAAGAGAATGCTTTATATGAGAGTGTCTGTAATGTATTATAAGCATTCATAAGACATTATAATGTATGTATATGTCTTCATAAAAACTATATATACATTTTTAGAATCATGCACAACAACTTTAAACAAGACTCCACTTATAACACTTAATACATCTTGTTTCAAGTTGTCATGCATGATTATCTTCATAAAGAATTTATAAATCCTCATTAAAACAATATAATGTCTTATGAATGTGCTTATAATGCATTATACACATGCTTCATACATTTCTTTAAGATATGAAGCATGTGTATAAGGCTTTTTAAAACTCTTTATAAATTCATGCACGACAGCTTATAAGTTAAAGTTTATAAAGTATTACAAGTGGTGGATATAATGCATTAGTTCAGCATTCATAATGTGTTATACCCGATACCAAAGGGTTTGAGAGAAAAAGAGTTTGTAAAGGCTTATAAATGCATTTTAATGTCTCATGAATGTGGTTATAATGCAATATGGGCATGACCTTCATAAAGAGTGATACTGAAAATTACGATTTGGTTTTTATTTTCATGGTTTTGGTTATCATTTCTATCAGTTTTGGTAACAATGCACTGTTATGACTTTGCACTTTGGCATGGTGGTATGAAGCATTATGAATGCTGACATGACCTTCACAGAGAGTGTCACAGAAAATTTTTATTTGGTTCTTATTTTGATAGTTTTGGTCATCATTTCTATTGATTCTGATAACAATGCACTGTTGACATTTTTTCTAAACTTTGTAAGTGCACTATAATGGCTTATGAATGCACGTAATGCATTATAGACATGTCAGACACAGAAAATGTTACTGAAAATCTTATTTTCGCAGTTTTGGTCATATGTCTACAACATTGCGCTCACCAGTGGCTGAGATCTGAGAACAAGGTGAAAGTGCTCTAAGTCTGACAGGGAATGAAACAAGTGGCCTGACAATCAGACAGATGGTAAACAAACAAAGAGCAAGATGATCTAAACCACTTCAACTGGAGATAAAAGCAAAAGTGGGAGCACACCTATAATGTCAGTAAAAATCCCAGGAGAAACTGTGTGCGTGCAGCAAGTACAACGGGTCAAAGAAAGAAACTGTAATGGACGGGTTGGGCAATAATTTTATCCTTTGCCTTTGTTTTCTCTTCCAAATAACTTTTGTTAACCTTGAGGGTTGTTTACCACCTTTCTGATCGTCTGAACGCCTGTTTGTCGCCCTATCGTATTCTCAGATCTCAGCACATAATTTAGTGAGTACAATGTGATCATAAGTAATATCTCCTAAAATAGAGGGCAATACACATTGACAGCGAATGTCACAACACCTGCACCCATTACACACCCAGGCGGTATCTTGATGTGCATCATCGCCTCAGGGACACTCTGTACACATCTTATTTTCCAGCCTCAGCCTGTGTCAGCTCTCCAGAGAAGAAAACATTCCATCACATTTGTTTCCTGGAGGAGCTCATCCTTTCTATTATGCTTGACTAAATACATACAGCATGTCTGGTATGCGCCACAGTTGTGAATTGAAGTGCATCAACTGAAACTGCACCGTGTGATGGAACAGGGGTGTATTACACATAAAGTAACACCAAGTTGCACAAAAGTGGAATTTCCCATTAAATTTTAACCAACTGCAAAACAAACATTTTTGAAGACTTTCTGGCTGAGTTACTTAGAAGACATCATTAAAGCTAGGGTAGGCAACACTGTTTTGGTATCATTGAGAAATAATTTCAGAAAAACCTTTCAACATATTGTACAATCAAGTGATCTGAGACAGAACCAGACTTTTGCACATCCCCCTGTCTCTGTTTTCAGCATGTAGAGAATCTGGCCCGTGACGGTAAACTTAAACCAATCACAGGTCTTTTCAGCTCTGGGGGGGCTCCTACCGGCTGCTCTACTGGTGTAGCTGTGCCTGCATGTTCCTTCAGTAAGACTCCATGAAGGGAAACTCCTACAGGAAAAGTCACTATAAAACGGGATTATAATAAAGAGAAAAGAGTCTAATGAGCAACATGTGCAGCCAAGGAGTTTGTCAGCTCATTCAGTTACTTCACCTTCATTCATGTGTATCATGGAGCTCTGCAGAGTACCAAGAGGAGCGGGCGGAGCTGAGACACAGAGCCAACAGACAGCTGCTCAGAGCCGGGGAGCTCTGCAGGAGAGGGCCAGTGGCAGAGTGGAGCTACTGGAGGAAAAAAACACTGGAGTCACTCTGATGCCAGCTACTTTACTGGCAGGAGGGAAGCTCCAAGTGTATATTTTAAACTTTTGGAATAAAAAGGGGATTTATTTTCACTCCTACCTTTCAGTCCTCTGCAGCAGCAATGAAGAAATCATGGAGTCATGGACCGGCCAGATGAGAGCTCAGCATTTGTTTTTTTAAACTTCAGGGATTAAAAAGTCAATTTATCTTCATGTTTGCTTGTAAACCTGTGCGCAGCAGCACCACGGAGGACCCGGCCGCGCTGTTTACAGTGAGATAATTAGTCTTTCGGTCCATGTTGACTGCAGACCGGAGGACAAATGTATTTGAAAGTCATGTCATGAGACTAAAGAGAGGAGGGATGTAAAGGAAAGAATCAACTACTCTGGTGAGTAGTGACACACAATAAAAGACACTGTGCTTTTGTACTGGCATTTTTGGCCGCATCGCGTCAAACTGTGTTGCTGTTGAGTCTGCATTGTAGAAAGCTTATATTGAACCGCGCCTGACATGGAGCAACTCTGGAGCGGAGACAAAGCGAGCCTGTCAAGTGTCTGTTTTATTGCACACAGTTGCTGTCTGTCAGTCTGTGCTCGCTCTCGACTGCCTCAGTAAACTGTTGCATGCACGCATGAAGCATATGCTGCTTGTCTGGTAGGAGGAGCTCAGGACACAGAAAACGAAACCTAACTCAGATGAAACTCAACAATCAACCATTTCTAGGCTTTCTGCATACTGCAGCCTCACTGACAGCGAGTGGAACAGGAGCACAAGCTGGAAACAACAAACATTCTTTACTCAAGTAAAGTACAGATACTTGTGTAAAAAAAAAAACTCTAGACTCTAGTAAAAGTAGAAGTATTGATTCAATTTCTTCCTGAAATACCTCTGAAATGTAAAAAGTAGCCCTCTTTGCCTGTTGTCTGGTTAATTTGTTTTGTCTTTTATGTCATTTTTCTATTGCTATATTTTTTTTTATCATTTGGCATCCTTATGTCTTTCACAAATAAAGATCTATTTTGTCTTGTTAGATCTTTTTTTTTGGCGTTTTTGTCTTGTTACAGCTTTTGTGTCATTTTTCGTCTTCTTACATCTTTTACGTCTTTGCCTTATAACATCTTGTTGTGCCTTTTTTGACTTGTTACATTGTCACATCTTTTTTGTCTTGTCTTTTCTTGTTATGTCTTTTTCAGCTCATTACATCTTTGGCATCTTGTTACAATTTTTGTGTATGTGTGTAAGAGTCATAAAGTCAGGGACTTAACTAATTAATGTCAGTTCCAGTAGCAATATCTATTTAAAGTTGAAACTAACATTAGCCGCCACACGCTAGTGGCAGGGGCATAATTACCAGAGGGGGCAAGGAATCACATCTTCTGCCCAGCAAGCAAAGCACTGTCTGTTTAAATTGCAGCATTGCTGAAGTACAGTAGGCCTGGACGTTAACAAGAACTTGCCTTCTTAAGTTTTCTTAAGAAATACCCGGGTGGAGATGTGTGATGTCCATGACAGGTTCTCTGTGATGTTCCTTGGAATCTAAAACTGAAAGAGAGAGAGAGAGAGAGAGAGACTGCCAATCTGAGCTGTCTGTGGTCTGTTTGAATGGATCATCAGGCTGTTGTTACTATTTTACTTGGGATCGACCACCTATGGATTCAAAAATGGAGACAGGATGATGAAATGGATCTGAAAGTCAACTCTGATTTGTCCCTTAATGATGATGAAGCTCATCTGCCATCACTGCAACCTGCTTGAAGGCTGTCAGGTGCACTTTGACTCGACTCAAGAGGTGGTCAACATGCAGAGAAACTCAGCATGTTTAAACTGGTAATGAAAGCACAAATCAACGAAGCATAATTTGAGCTGTCAATGTTAAAACCCTATGGGTCTGTAGTTGAATTACTGCATGCTCAACAGTGCTAACTCACATGTACACATGGTGCACTTTGGCTTTGGCACACGGCCCTTATCACTCAAAGTGTTCTGTGTGTCCTCTGTTTTACTGAACATCCATGCTGCTCATTATCTCCTCTGCACCTGTACAGGACTTGTGAAAGAGTTAATACTAAAAATACAGATAGAGATGCTTATCATTTTCTTTTCAAAAGGCTCATAACAGACTTTGTGTCAGGTGTGTACACGTTTGAATGCAAATAGCAGTCTGGTGAATAGGACTGACTGGAGAAGAGAATGTTTATTTCCAGATGGCATAAGGGTGGCTGTATAAGGAGCCAAGATATTTTTTTTTTCCATTTGTGAGAACAAAAATGTATTTCTTCTTTTAAAAGTTACAATGTCTAACTTAAAGTGACAGTACAGAGGCCCTAGCAGCAGAATACAGGCCTACGAAGGTTGACTTATACTGAAGATGAGTCATATGATGTCAAACCCGTGCTTAACATTGTGAAACAGTGGTAGGTGTATTCACCAAAACAACTCGGTTAGAGGACCAACATGAAACCATTGCGCGTACACACCAGTCCAAATAGTGAATTTGAGACATAGACTATACCAGTTTGAAATCCTATATATTGTATAATCAATGGTTAAAGCAATTTGAAATAAATAATGATTTGAATTGGGGCCGAAAGTTCAATTTGCAACAATAAAAAGCAAACAGGAACTGAAGTAACACGTTCTGTCTTTCTGTCCTTCTGTCTATTAATCAGTCACCTCTGCCCTGTGTCAGAACCATGGACAGCGCGGCGGTCAGGTCGCCAAACAACCAGCGTACACGCGTGGTGTCAATTAGTGAAGATACATGTTCGATACACGTGCGAATACACAAATAATATTGGCATATTTTCACTATTCAATTTAATATTCAGATCATCATGTTTATAGAGAGTCCCCTCATTGTCCAAAATGAGGCTTTCAGGAGAGCTCATGCCCGTTTCTTGCACTGGACAAGGAGACAGGGATCCTCATGGTTGTCTTCCTCTTCCTCACCTGCCTTCTCTGCCTCATCCTTTTCTTTATATTAATTCTACAGAAATTAATCGATGCATATGAACAGCAACCTTTTCCTAAAACATCGCTGGTTCTGTGGTGTTGGAATTTTAAATCTGAAGCCTGCAGTAGAACGCCGTAGAAACTTTAAATGACGCACGTCAGTTATTGTTATTGTTGTTTATTTAGACTCTATGAAATGTTATTGACAGTATTAACTATCTGTAATAGTAACAGTAACATCATGATTTTCAGGGTCATCTGAACTTGGCCGCGCTGACGTGCACTTGTATGGTATAGAAGCTGTGCGCACTGATAAATAGGGCTCCCCCAAAAGCCACTGTGTACTTCGAACCCTGATTATGACATTCTGAGGTGAAAATAAAAGTTGATGAGCTGAGTTCTTCTCTCCATTGTATCGCGGGTGCGGCTGTGAGCATCAGAAGTGGTCAGTACAGAGAGCCAGACTGAAGTATGTCATTGTAATTCATTCCTATATTAAAATAAAATGAAATTAAATCAAACTTGTCCATGTGATAAAAGCAACAGTCTGCATGGGATGACTACAATAACTATCTGGTGGCCGTGTGTTATTATCTCGTGGCCACGCATTAACTATCTCGTGGCTGCGTGTTATTATCTCGTGGCCACGCATTAACTATCTGGTGGCCACAGCGTTATTATCTCGTGGCCACGAGATAGTAAGCGTGCACGCATTTTTTTTTTTCATCAATGTCACCAGAGGGGCTCCATACAAAACAGATGTAATAAGACGGAAAAATGATGTAAGCGTCTTTTATTTACACACGTATCTGTACCTTAAGTTGAGTAAAGAATGTGTGCACCTTTGCCACCCCCATGTACAGTTCTGTACTCTACTGAATGCACTCAGTGTAGTTGCTTTTGGCACTGTAAATATATTCCCTGCAGACATAATCTAAACACTGTTTAAATCATCTGCTTTAGTTCTCTTTGTATTCCTTACAATAAGAAATTTTTCTTGTTAAGGGGTATTGATTTGAATATCTTCCCCTAATTTATACGAAAGACCATGATCCCACGCCTGTGAGCTGACCCTGTGTCTGAGTCTACCTAATGATGCTTCCCTATAGAAATACCCCTAATGCATATTTGAGGAGCAGCGGCTTATATAACAGCTATAATTCAGAAAAATGACCTCAGCTGGAGCGTCGGGTAATTAAATGATGTCAGCGGCAGACGCTCCAGTAGCGAGGCATGTGACAATGATTAACCAGCAGAGTTAAAGGTGCTTGGTCATACCATACGTTAAATGGACATACATGGACACGCGGCAGCTAATCAGAATCCGGTCGTATCTGTGGCCATTGCCCCAGAAATGACCTTCACAGCTATACGCAGGATTTTTCATTCATAGCTTCTCCTTATAGCTTGACCTTAATGTCTGTTTCAATCTCATCATTTTAGTGTGGCTCTCACAGTTATAGTAGCCAGAGTGCATCCAGCTGTGCATCAATATATGACACGCTGCCTGCAGTCAGCCTCTGCAGGGAAACGTTCACACACCCACTCATATGTTCATCTTGCTGTAATTGTGAGGGCCTTGTGTTGACTACTTTCCCCGAGGCTAGCCTTAACCCTCACCTTTACTGGATGCTGCATTACATATAAAGCCATAAGTCAGAAATCCCCAGATAGTGAGTTGTTTTTACAGCCTCCTGTAGTTCAGTTGGGGAAAATAGCCCGGGGAGAAACATGGCTGCCTGTGATTCCATTCTCTGCCTGTTATGTTGCTTTGTCATCTGTCACAGTTATGTTTAAAGGTTGGAATAGGCAGGAGTAGACAATGACACAGATTGCTTTTCTCCCTTGAATTATAACCTTGAAATGATGATGCATGTATTTTCTGTGAGTGAATTGTTATTTTGCAGTGGAGTAATAAAGTCTCACAGTGAAACACTTTGCCATAAAGGACTAGCGTGTAGATTTTAATGGCATCTAGCGGTGAGCTTGCAGATTGCAAACACCTCGACTCACAGCCCTCTTCCAACTGTGTAGGAGAACCAACGGTGGCAGCAAAACTCAGGAAAAACATGAAAGGCCCTCTTAAGAGCCAGTGTTTGGTTTGTCTGTTCTGGGCTACTGGAGAAGCATGGCAGTGCAGCAAGGCGGCATCTGTGGAACAAGACCCATGCCCTGTGTAGATATAGAGGGCTCATCCTAAGTAACAAAAACATGATTCTTCAGATTATAAGTTCATCAAAACACACTGATGATTATTATATTCCATTTCTGCCATATTCTGCCAGTAACTCCCTGTAAGTCTTATACATTGGACCTGTAGCATCTGAGGTTTGGAACATCGGCTAGCTAGTTGGCATAGAAGTGAAAGTGAACATTTACCTTTCAAATTTAAAGTGACAGTTATTGATTGATTTATAGGTTGGTTGGTTGGTTGATTGGTTGACTGATTGATTGCTAAGTGGTATGAGTTATTAAACAGTAATAAATTTGACTAGCAATGTGGGTACATATTAGTTCTATCTGAGAGTCCCGCAGAGATTTCTGGCTGATGTGGGACCAATATAGTTTTGCATGTCTTTGCAAGTCTTTGTACTCATGTCCCATGTAGTCAAGTCCCACATCATAAGTGAGAAGTCCCAAGTCAAGTCTCCAGTTTTCAGTCCTTGAAGTCATAATATGATGATATGATGATGATGAGAATTTCAAGCTCATTGATTTACAAATTTACTTAGCTATTAAGCTAACGTTAGCTAAGCATTAACTCATTAACCATGTTAATATTAGCTTCAACTTACCGTTGTTTGTGCATCTTCAAATGTTGAAGGAAGCTGGAAGTTACTGCATCTCTGTCTGTAATTTTAAACCTGCAGATTTTCTGAAGTTTTTTGTTGACTGCCATGTAGTTTTTGTATGCATTATCTTTGGTATTTTTTTCAAAGTAGAGCTCAGTAACATAACATTAGTTCTACTTGATTCTCTCCTGCAACTTGATTGGATGCTGGATTGGGTCAAATAACGCGGATCTGGGCATTTAGGTGTCAACCTGCTGGGAACAACTAGCGTGAACATTTTCTTTGTTTCAGGAAATTAACTGACAAGAATTGATCCATGGCACAAACACATAATTTTTCAATTTTGGCCTTGGGGGATGGTCTCAAGTACTTTTGATTCAAAAGGCTCAATTCTTAGTGAAGTCACAATTCCTTGGTGTTAAAGGCCAAAAACTTTTTTGTAAAACTTTTTAGATTCTGTCAAGTTGAGTCTAAAGTCACCAAATTTGTGACTCTAGTCCGACTCAGGTCTCTTTGATTTTTATCCAACCAGTAACTGGTCACACTAGTTAATACAATGCAACCACTTCAAGCTATAACATCTAACCTTTTCTCCTACATTCATTCACATAGGCTACAACCATCGTAAATTAATTACGTACATTTTGGGGCAAAGATAAATGTTACCTGAATTGTGCTTTATATCGAAATTCCAACAAAAATTATTGATCCAAAACATGGTCAGCACTAACATTTTATTAGCTTGACCAAATAATAACTCACAGCCAATAATAGCATTTTCTCAAGCTTTCTACATGGAGAAAGTTGCATGGCATCTTGAACAAAGATAGCTGTTAAAATCTCCTCCCAAAGTTTCATACTTAGATCATGTGATGACAACTGAGTCAACTTTATTTAATTTCAAAAAGCTATAAGTGGACATTGAGATAAGAATATTTTGTCAAACTATTATTTCCAATGTCAAGATTGAACCTCCACTCTCAAACATTTTCAGCATTAAGTTTAGGCAACTTGAACCACTTGGTCAAAGAAAATCTGAAAATCTGTATTTTAAGTACCAAATACTCAAAAAGTTGATTAAAAAAAAGTAAATACTCACACCACATGTTTTGTAAAGAAGCTCTGAAAGATTTGTACCTTGCTCTAGGGGACAGCAGTTTTTGACGGCTCAAATCATGCAGCAGAATCCTTTGCTCCAGCGTTGATCCTCATTTTCCAAACACTCACAGTCTCTCTTGCTGTTGAAAACATACCCTTATGTTTTACTATCACTGCCCTGTAGCTGGAAGTAATGTATTTAGCAATTTACTGGCTGCACAGTGTCTGTTTGGAACAGAAGTGGATTACAAACTGGATTATGAAGAGGTGGTTTCTTCATGACTTTTTGATGCCTTTTTTGTCTTCTGGGTCACTGTTGTAATACACTGTAACACCACTTTTCAAGCCCACAGGGGATGGGCTCAGGTTTTCATATAAGACTCTGGAAACAAGTGGGTTGTGTCAAAGTCTGCCAAAAGTTAACATCCAGCATGAGACAGAACACAAACTTGAGTCTCAGGTGTCAGAATCAGTCACTCTGTACACTTATCTGTCACCCTGGCTTACACACTTTTACTTCCCCCTGGGCTATATGAACTGTTTCCTGTATCAAAATCTGTTTCCCTTTTGATATGTGCTTCCCTTACTTTAACCCAGTCATATCCCTGACCAGTCTTCTTATGTGACTCTTAACCATAACACAACCAAAACCCTCAGCCCAACCATGGAGAGGACTGCTATACTAGAAACACTACTCCAAGTGCGAACAGCCTTCATCACAAGCACATTGGTTATGAATGTTACTGAACATAAATCGCTATTGATAATATCTCCTTATGATGTAATTCTTGAACCAGGGCTGAATCCAGAAAATGCTGAAGTCATGAATCCAAATGCCGCCCCTCTATGAAAATGTTTGACTAGACGCTTAAAAAACATGTAAATTTTCCCCTTTTTTCACACTACATTTGATCTTCTTACATAATGATCTAAATGCTGTGTTAAACATTTCTCCACTCCCGGGAATAGAATCTGGGAAAGAAATTATTTATTTCGATTCCATCCATCCATCCATCCATCTTCTTCCGCATATCCGGGTCCGGGTCGCGGGGGCAGCAGTCTAAGCAGGGATACCCAGACTTCCCTCTCCCCAGACACTTCCTCCAGCTCTTCCGGGGGAATCCCGAGGCGTTCCCAGGCCAGCCGAGTGACATAGTCCCTCCAGCGTGTCCTGGGTCTTCCCCGGGGCCTCCTCCCGGTGGGGCATGCCCGGAACACCCTCCCAGGAAGGCGTCCAGGAGGCATCCGGTATAGATGCCCGAGCCACCTCAGCTGGCTCCTCTCGATGTGGAGGAGCAGCGGCTCTACTCTGAGCTCCTCCCGGGTGACAGAGCTCCTCACCCTATCTCTAAGGGAGCGCCCCGCCACCCTGCGGAGGAAACTCATTTCGGCCGCTTGTATCCGAGATCTCGTTCTTTCGGTCATGACCCAGAGTTCATGACCATAGGTGAGGGTAGGAATGTAGATTGACCGGTAAATCGAGAGCTTCGCCTTTCGGCTCAGCTCCTTCTTCACCACGACAGACCGGTACAATGACCGCATTACTGCTGCCACTGCACCGATCCGCCTGTCAATCTCACGCTCCATCCTTCCCTCACTCGTGAACAAGACCCCAAGATACTTGAACTCCTCCACTTGAGGCAGGAGCTCTCCTCCAACCCGGAGGGAGCAAACCACCTTTTTCCGGTCGAGAACCATGGCCTCGGACTTGGAGGTGCTAATTCTCATCCCAGCCGCTTCGCACTCGGCTGCAAACCGCCCCAGCACATGCTGAAGGTCCTGATTTGAAGGAGCCAACAGGACAACATCATCCGCAAAAAGCAGAGATGAGATCCCGTGGTCCCCAAACCAGACTCCCTCCGGCCCCTGGCTGTGCCTAGAAATTCTGTCCATAAAAATAATGAACAGAACCGGTGACAAAGGGCAGCCCTGCCGGAGTCCAACATGCACCGGGAACAGGTCTGACTTACTGCCGGCAATGCGAACCAAGCTCCTGCTCCAGTCATACAGAGACCGCACAGCCCTTAGCAAAGGGCCCCGGACTCCATACTCCCGAAGCACCTCCCACAGAATGCCACGAGGGACACGGTCGAATGCCTTCTCCAAGTCCACAAAACACATGTAAACTGGTTGGGCAAACTCCCATGAACCCTCAAGCACCCTGCGGAGGGTATAGAGCTGGTCCAGTGTTCCACGACCAGGACGAAAACCGCATTGTTCCTCCTGAATCCGAGGTTCGACTATCGGCCGAATTCTCCTCTCCAGTACCCTGGAATAGACTTTACCAGGGAGGCTGAGGAGTGTGATCCCCCTATAGTTGGAGCACACCCTCCGGTCCCCCTTCTTAAATAGAGGGACCACCACCCTGGTCTGCCAGTCCAGAGGCACTGTCCCCAACTGCCACGCGATGTTGCAGAGGCGTGTCAACCAAGACAGCCCTGCAACATCCAGAGACTTAAGGTACTCAGGGCGGATCTCATCCACCCCCGGTGCCTTGCCACCGAGGAGCTTCCGAACTACCTCGGTGACTTCAGCCTGAGTGATGGATGAATCAACCTCTGGGTCCCCAGCCTCTGCTTCCTCTACAGAAGGCGTGACAGTGGGATTGAGGAGATCCTCGAAGTATTCCTTCCACCGCCCGACAATATCCCCAGTTGAAGTCAACAGCTCCCCACCTCCACTGTAAACAGTGTTGGCAGGGTACTGCTTCCCCCTTCTGAGGCGCCGGACGGTTTGCCAGAATCTCTTCGAGGCCGACCGGTAATCCTCCTCCATGGCCTCCCCGAACTTTTCCCATACCCGAGTTTTTGCTTCCGCAACCGCCCGGGCTGCAGCACGCTTAGCCTGCCGGTACCTGTCAGCTGCCTCAGGAGTCCCACGAGCCAAACAAGCTCGATAGGACTCCTTCTTCAGCTTGATGGCATCCCTTACTTCCGGTGTCCACCACCGGGTTCGGGGATTGCCACCGCGGCAGGCACCGGAGACCTTACGGCCACAGCTCCGAACGGCCGCGTCAACAATGGAGGCGGAGAACATGGTCCATTCGGACTCAATGTCTCCAGCCTCCCTCGGGATCTGGTCAAAGCTCTCCCGGAGGTGGAGTTGAAAAGCCCTCTGACAGAGGGTTCTGCCAGACGTTCCCAGCAGACCCTCACAACACGTTTGGGCCTGCCAAGTCTGTCCAGCTTCCTCCTCCACCAGCGGATCCAACTCACCACCAGGTGGTGATCAGTTGACAGCTCAGCCCCTTTCTTCACCCAAGTGTCCAAGACATAAGGCCGAAGATCAGATGACACGACCACAAAGTCGATCATTGATCTCCGGCCTCGGGTGTCCTCGTGCCACGTGCACTGATGGACACCCTTATGCTTGAACATGGTGTTTGTTATGGACAAACCGTGACTAGCACAGAAGTCCAATAAGAACACCACTCGGGTTCAGATTGGGGAGGCCGTTCCTCCCAATCATGCCCCTCCAGGTAACACTGTCATTGCCCACGTGAGCGTTGAAGTCCCCCAGTAGAACGATGGAGTCCCCAGTCGGGGCACTTTCCAGCACCCCTCCCAAGGACTCCAAGAAGGCCGGGTACTCTACACTGCCATTCGGCCCATAAGCCGAAATGACAGTGAGGCAGCTGCCCCCAACCCGAAGGCGCAGGGCAACGACCCTCTCGTTCACCGGGGAAAACTCCAACACATGGCGGCTAAGGTGGGGAGCTATAAGCAAGCCCACACCAGCCTGCCGCCTCTCACCGCGGGCAACTCCAGAGTGGAAGAGAGTCCAACCTCTCTCAAGGAGTTGGGTTCCAGAGCCCAGACTGTGCGTGGAGGTGAGCCCGACTATCTCTAGCCGGTACCGCTCAACCTCCTGCACTAGCTCAGGCTCCTTTCCCCTCAGCGAGGTGACATTCCATGTCCCCATAGCCAGATTCTGTGTCCAGGGATTGGGCCGTCGGGACCCCCGCCCACGACCGCCACCCAAACCACAACGCATCGGCCCCTTCTGAACCCTCCCGCGGCTGATGGGCCTATGGGAAGGCGGGCCCACGTCGCTCCTTCGGGCTGTGCCCGGCCGGGTCCTGTGGGCACAGACCCGGCCACCAGGCGTTCGCCTGCGAGCCCCAACCCCAGGCCTGGCTCCAGGGTGGGGCCCCGGTGACGCCAATCCGGGCGACGTAAGCTTCCTCGTGTGTTCATCTATCATCAGGGGCTTTGGAACCGCTCTTAGTCTGACCCGTCACCTAGGACCTGTTTGCCTTGGGAGACCCTACCAGGGGCAAATAAGCCCCAGACAACATAGCTCCTAGGATCATTCTGAAATAGGATTGAATGATCCTATTTCAATTCACTTCAGTGTAATTGAATTAAAGCTACTGGATCTAAAGAACATAAGAAGAAAGCAGTCTTAAAAAGTCTCCTATGTGTATAAATTGTGGGTACATATTATATAGTATTATAATTATAACGTCCAAGGTGTGCTTTGACTGCCTCTGCAGGTTGTTACACATTCTCAGCTATGACCTCTTTATTCTCCTAAATGGTATCTACAGCCCTGGTACCCAGCTTACAAAATGTCAAACATGCACTTAGAAAAAAAAAAAAAAAGAAAGAAAAAAAAATCACATTTCACTAATTTATTTAGGTCACATCACAATGGACTAGTGCTTATGCATTTCAGCACAGAGCCTTCATCAGAGCACTTTGATTCTGCCGAAACACGGAACATCTAAGTATTTGTCTGTTGTGATGTGAGCCAAATAAATAAATTAAACTGAGTATTTTGTCCCCAGACTTAACATGTGCTACCTTTAAATTTTTTTTGTAATATTCTCCCTGGATTTTGGGTTTAGCACTGCCCTGAGAATCCCAGTGTGGAAGGGCAACCTCCTTTTCCACACATGACTTTACACTTTCAAATTGTGTACAAAGCATATGTCAACATAGTCAATTCTGTGTGCAGGTGATATACCAGTCCTTCCGATTAAGTTCTGTGGAGAGCAGATCCTTAGTCAGGTGGGCTTTGCCATCATGGTAACAAAAATAAACATGAGGTTAATATTGTTGAATGGTAGCAGTTTGCTTAGGTTTAGGCAACAAAACTACTTGGTTAGGTTTAGGATAAGATCATGGTTTGGGTTTAAATAGGCTTTTAAGTAAGTACGTAAGTTCTCTGACAGAAATGAAGTTATGTGACACAAGTAATGTATTTAACTTGAAGGTCCAGTGTGTAAGACTTTGGGGGATTTATTGGTTGAATATAGGCAGAAAAGGAATATAATTTTCATAAGCATGTTTTCATTAATGTACAATCACCCGACAATAAGAATTATCGTGGTCTCATTACCTGAGAATGAACCTTCTATGTCTTCGGGAGCCACGAGTCTGCCATGTTTCTACAGTAACCCGGAACTAACAAACCAAACCTCTGGTGGCGTTACGGCCTTTTGCCGCCAACAAAATGACTACCTCTATTCCTTTCTCAAACATTGGTCTTCCCTGGCCAAAATATGAACATTGCTGTGCTCAAAGATGTTTGTATGTTCAATGTCTGTATTTTGGCCAGGTAAATTAACACCCATCTACATTCTGTGACCCTAAAGACTCACATTATGGCAGGGTGAGGCAATGACTCACAAGTCACCTTAACTACACCCACACACCTTTACTCAAGTGACCGTAATGGTTCACTTGAAGGAGGGATGCGTCCATGAGCCACATACCTCTAAAGGTGTTAATGCCCCCCAAAGGTTAAATACCTGGAACTTCCCACCAGTCAGTTAGAACTGAAGAAGCATCTTGGATGAGAGGTGAAACATCTTCAAGGACCTCCAAGGACTTACAGGGATTTATTGCCTGATTATGGCAGAAATGGAAACTAATATTCATAGGTATGTTTAATCACCTGAAAAGGAGAATCACTGTGTTTTTCTTACCTTGGAATGAGCTGTTTATATCTGCAGAGGGAGTGGAACCTGGCTCTAGATGCAGCCTTTTGCAAGTTTTGTGGTGACTGTAGGTTTTCCTTCACCAGGGGTCTGCAACCTTTACTTTCAAAAGAGCAATTTTGACCCAACAAAAAAAAAGAAAAATCTGTCTACATTCACAATTATTTTTAAATTTAAAATCCTTCAAGACTTCTCTGTTTTTGTTTTTTGTTTTTTGTTTTGTTTTGTTTTTTGGATTTGGCACCCATAGGTAGTCTGTTGAGGCTCAAGACTAGTCTCCAGCAAAACTTAGAGGAAAAGGTGCCGAGCCATAGATGTAGGCTGTCACACGTTGTGGTTGATATTTTTTTTTTTTTAAATTCGCTGTATAAGCCACACATTTCTGTTAACAAAAAACAGCATGCTCATGTTAGACCTGCATGTATGTGCCTTAAAGTTTTAAGGTCTATCATGACCCTGCCGTGACAACAAAGACATTTTAATTGTTTTAAAATAAAGTGCCTTTGATTCTTTTGTGATTTTTGAGTGTACAAGTGTCCCAATCCAAAGCACACCTCAAACAAATGCATCGTGATTCGAGGTGCTCCTAACATTTTCTGATTTACACATTTTTATGACTGTGTAATGTAAGACTCCTAGAACAATGAATACAAATTTAAATGTTAAAAAAGATGCCTGTAATTTATTTACATATATTTTTTGTTAAAGCCACAGAGAGCCCCGGAGAGGGACAAAAGAGCTACATGTGGCTGAGCTGTACTGTAGGTTGCAGACTTCTGTCCATGAGGAGAGGTGTTTGCAATCTGCAAGCTACATGCGACTAAATGCTACACACTGGTTCTTTAAAACTTTGAATTATGTTGACTTTTGGCTTCACATGGGACACAAACCCTGATCTACTGGGTGAAAGTCCTGTGTTTGACCCATCCATCCACCCTTCTTCCTCTGTACCTGTCCTCTGACTTTCTGGCTCTTGATACTTAACCACCTGACAATGAGAAGGATTGGTGCATCACCTGGACACAAAATTGGACTTTGGCATTTGCACTGTACGCAATTTCAAAGTCTAAATTCATGTTATTTGTATGCAGATTGAAGAGAGTGGGCTGGTTAGATACCATAGACCCCTACACCGGAACAGGCAGGCCAGGTCACGTGTGAAGGAGAGAGTGAAGCTAAGTTACAACACCAGACTCTGTTATACGCACACACAAGTAGAGAATGAGGGAAAATAAATGCTTTTATAGAAAATCATTCAAGAACATTGTACATGCATGCACACACAATCACACACACACACACACCTTGTTAACCTCCATACATCACCTCAGTCTGACAAAATCCCTCGCTTATTACGCCTGCTGTTTACACTTCCTGTCTTTGGCTGCAGGGGATTGTGGGTGTTGTATTGAAATATTGACTTGAAATATTCCCACAGGTCCAGCCTGCACCAACTCATTGTCAAAGGTATTAAATGTCACACACTCCAGCAGCCCACACACTCACATAAACACACCACACACACACACACACACACACACACACACACACACACACACACAGTGTCACGTTGTCAGAGACTCCCTGTTAACCAGATTCAGACAGGAATAGAACTGCATACAGGTGCACTCATTCAGCTGAACAGCCAGACTAATGCCTGCACACACACTCTCTCTCTCTTCTCTCTCTCTCTCTCTCTCCTCACAACACACACACACACACACACACACACACATTCATTAATGCAGAAAACACACACGCACACTCTCGCAATAATAAACAGCATGACCCGCCAGAGCCTCTCAGGGATCTTTGCTACATTTCAGATTCACTAAACTGTACCCAGCCTGTCGTGTGTGTGTGTGTGTGTGTGTGTGTGTGTGTGTGTGTGTATTGCATATTGTTGTGTGTGTGTGTGTGCGCTCGTGAATAAACATGAACTTTGCCATGAGCATTTTTCTAAGAGGCCTTAACTCTCCTCCTTGGAGAGAAAGGCCCTTAACCAGCCCTATCTGATAACTGGCTATTGATTTAGTCTCTCACAACACACATACACACACACACTCAGCACTACCCCCCACACACACAACACACACACACACACACTCGGAGTGCTGGCATGTCAACAGACTGCAGCAGTGAGCCTGGGCAGCAGACAGCACATTCCCCGGGAATGAAAGGCAGCTAATTAGGAAGGAAATTAAATGGAGAGATTCAATGATAGAATCCAAATAGAGTTCAGCTGAGCAGCACAGAAAGGAAAATAGAAATGGTGAAAGAGTGTGTTGTGAGGTTCCTCTCATCCCTCCTTTTTTCTCTTTCATTTCTTCCCCTCCTCTTGTTCTCTTTCTCCCTCCTTCTCCTCCTGGCTGAGCCTGTGGTTAATGTCGGTGGAATCATTACGTACACTCGAAAATACATGAGAAGTCCTGAAAGATGGCTGCTTATTAAGGGGAAATGAGATGGAGAGATGCTTTGATGGACTCTAAATAGAGTTCGGTTGAGATGAGCGTGGAAGAAATGAGCTGAAAAATTTGTTCTCCCTTTCCTCCGCTCACCTTTGCTCCTCACCTCCCGCACTTTCCTCCCCTTCCTCCTCGTCGCCGTCGCCCCTTCCTCTTCTCTCCGCCGCCAACGAATTACAATATTCATCAGAGACCTCCTCCATTTCTTGCATCAGCGTGCGTGCCGGGTGATTGGATTGTTTTCAGATGGAGCAAAAACATCCAATCTGAGCGGAAATGGGCTCAAAATGAATTCAAGATCTGCATGTAAATTATCTCCACGATGAGTTTGAGCCCCTGTTCGCGGCAGAAGTGTGAACGCACCGCGTACCAAATGCGGTGTTACAAGAGTGGTGTAAAGGGAAATAAAGCAAATTAAACAAAGCTGAAATGGCAGCACAGATTGTCAGGAAGGTGAGAAAAGGGTGAATATGAGACGAGGTGTTGAGTTGTTAGCGATTCTGAAGGAAATGTTATGACAGAAATGAAGTGTGAGGAGATTTTGCATTTTATCAAATAGAAAAAGAAATGGGATTTTAAAGTGGATACTGAAAGTGTAAATCCCAGCTGTAAATGTAATATGATATTAAGTGCATTTGAAGGGGACAGTTTTTGACGTTTTTTGAAGTTGAGTTGTATGAGGTTTTTATCCATAGTCAGGGTATTACCTACACTATGGCAGTTGGAGTACTGGTGTAGGAAGCTAAGCAATGTGTTAAAAATGTACTTTAGACATCTGAAAAATCAATATCAGTTAAAGCGTATGCTATATTTAGAATATTTTCACTGCTTTAATTTGCTGTTGCACAGCCTTTTCTGACTGGAAACCGCATTTATATGAGCCAAATATCACTTAAAATCAGCCAAACTCCAATGGCGAAAACAGCCTTGATCAGTTAGTTTGTTTGTGTTATTGCGTTACTTTAGTGAATCCTAACAAACTGAAAAAACATCAAAAGTTATTTGATGCTATAAAAATCACATTATGATTGACAGCTGAGCCCTGCTTGCAAATGATTGTGTGTATGGGTGGGACCTCGACACCATGACTCCAACCCGGTCTGTTACTGCACGGACTCTGGCTCCAAATGATGTCACCAGTGCAGCGCTGGTATCCAGGTTTTTGGTTATCTTCATTTTCGTCCAGTGGGAGGCAGTGGGAATGCAGCGTTTTTATTTGGAGTGAATGGCATAAGACTTTAACTATCTGCATGTAACTGTTTTCAAAATCTCACTCGCTCAGGAAAACAACAAAAACCTTATCTAAGCTAGCAATTGACACACTGAAAATAGCAAGCTACTCTACCTAGTCGCAAATGGTACAACTATAAACAAGGTAGCAGCTCCTGCCTTTTCTTTGGCAGGGATTTAGGCATTATAATGCCAGGGCTTGCCTCCCCATGTGCAAATGTTCCACTAAAATAAGTCTCCCCTAACAGTATTTTGCAGGGGCATCATTGCTGTATCCCGGGCTTTGAGCCACCCAGGACAACTGTGATTGGTTTAAGGAAATACTAGCAAGCCAGATTGTTTTTTTTTTCCCCTACCAGAATGATAACAGTGTAGTCAGCACGGGCACAGTGCTGTGGAAATTTGGCCACAAAATAACATAAACTAACCTCCTTAGCTTCCATGGTCATGCCAACTGCCATTTACTGTAGGTATTACATTGTTCTATGGAAAAGTACTCATATATTCACTCATACAACCCCACTTCAAATAACCTGAACTATCCCTTTAATCCATTTAACAAAGATTGAGTGAGGCACTGCAGAAATGTACAGAAGAACATATGGGCGACATGGTAGACATTAATATTTTAGTGGAAATTTGTGTGCATGGATTAAAAGGCACTGAAAAACAAACCATGGGCTGATTTGAGAGAAGCATGTGCACTTATTAATAAAATGGAGCATTCAATGTGTGTCCATAGGTATAATAAGACTTTTGATATGGACCTCTAACCTTCAAAATAAAAGGGCTAGTTGGTGTTAGATGTTAATAAAATATAAACGCCCCCTTCAAACGATAACACTGTAGGTACTAGGGATGAGCGAGTACACCACTATCTGTATCTGTATCTGTTCAACCATCTAAATTATCTGTATCCGTATCTGTACTCGGAGTGGGCGGTGCCTAAACCGGAAGTGGGCGTTGTTTAACCGGGAATGGGTGTGGCTTAAATCAGTACATTATTTTAAGTCTGAAATTGATGGTTGATCGATGGATTGATCAGAAGTTGCTATATTTATTGTTTATTTGAAAACTATTTACAGAACCGCCTCAAAATTGAGATTCAAATCAATGTTTTTGATCACAAAAGTAAAAGAACTATTTACAGAACAAGTTTTTTATGAACTCAGAACATGAATATTCTTAAGTGTTGAATGAATAACAGAACAGCCTCAGAATTGAGATTCAATGTTTGATCACAATAGTAAAGGAACTATTACAGACCGCCTCAAAATTGAGATTCAATCAATGTTTTTGATCACAATAGTAAAGGAACTATTTACAGAACAAGTTTTTTTATAAACTCAGAACATGAATATTTTTAAGTGCATGAATGAATACAACGCATGCAGTAGGAAATTATGAACTACTGAGTATGCATGAACAAGAGTTGTCATACTCAACACAACTTTCTTTTTTAATTTTAATTTTAATTTTTAAATTTTTATGATCAAACTGTGATTTTTTTTCAATTATTTATTTATTTTTACTACCTAACGTTCTTGGCATTTTTTTTTCCACACAAAGTTAAACAATGTTGATTAAGGTGTGTGTGTGTGTGTGTGTGTGTGCGCGCGCGCTATGTAACAGTTAAAATATCTACTGTATTCAAAGCCTATAAGTACATAAAGCTTAATTTGTAATATTTTTAATATTATATTTATTATTATTATGGCAGTGACCGACGCGACAACGAGCCGTTTTCAGCTCTGTCTTGTCAAATGCACCGCATACGTTACGAAACAAGTTCACCAAGTAACTTTAAATGTCATACAAACCGAAATAGAGGCGAGCTGAAGAAAACCTAAGGAGTACTGAAGAGAGCAACGTGAGCTAGAGTCAAGCCAAGCACAGAGAGAGCAGTCACTGCCTGTGTGTGTGAGAGAGGGGGCACAGAGCTCTGGCTGCAGAGACGTGTCTGTGTAGGGAGGGGCGGGCGCTGTGTGTGACTGGCCAACCACAGAGCGTGAAGACAGTCAGTTACCCAATGGGGACTTTCCTTCAGCACGAGCACGGATATTAACGAGTTTTAATCGTATCATGCTCGTACTCGTCAAAAATGCTTTATCCGTACCGGATACTCGTCTGAAACGAGTATCCGGCTCAACCCTAGTAGTACCCCTGTAGCATTAGTTTGCACAAGCAGGGCTCTGCGGTCAAGTTAGCAATAATAATGCAATAATATGCAACATCCAGTTAGACTTTGGAAGTATGTTATATATTTTAAATTACATAGCGTACATTGTTTGAATCATAGGGCCACTGACCAAGGGTTGGTCAATTGCAGGAGACCAAGGTTTGGTTTCCATGTGAAATCAAAAGTCAGTGTCGATTGTCTTAAGGAAGTAATTATTTTAATCCAAACCATGAACTTTTCCTAAATCTTACCAAGTAGTTTTGGTGCCTAAACCTAACCAAAGAGTGACCATGAAAGCGACTGCATGAAAGGTAAGTTTAATTTTGAAAGTGTAACTGGATGTTCACATTGCATGAATTTAGCTAATTTGACTGTGGAATGAAATGGTGGTGGATGATGATGATTGAAAGTCGTGCTGAGTAACATGGAAAAAAGGCAAATTTTTCTCCATGTACACAAATCTAACAGATTCAATTTCATGATTATGTTGTACCTCTACAAATTGCTGCAGAATTGACACCAAAAACCCAGAAATGAGTTAGGATTTTGAATGAACAATTTCCTCATCTTGAAAAGAATATGTTTTTGGTTAGATGTCTGAAATAAAGTCTGTGGTTAATTCCATGATGACATATTTTCTTCCTTCCCCTGTTCATCTGTTTCTTTCTTTCTTTCATCATATCTTCCACTCTTTATTGCTTCATTAATTTGTTCTTTACTTAGTCAGTTTCTTCCCTTCCGTCCTTCTCATTTAAACATGACTATTAATTACTATTTCCCCTCCCTTTCCGCCTGCACAAGCTGGAGACATTTTCTCCTTTTGTTTTACGACATAAAATATATCAGTAAACACCTCACTCATCAAATTCGAAGCTTTTCCTGTTTTAAAAGCGGCAGTTACCCATAAGTGGTGAAATTAGACTACAGAGGTTGTCACAGACATTTAACACCACTACGCGGAACA
This sequence comes from Lutjanus argentimaculatus, assembly GCA_034769285.1. Taxonomy (NCBI): domain Eukaryota; kingdom Metazoa; phylum Chordata; class Actinopteri; order Lutjaniformes; family Lutjanidae; genus Lutjanus; species Lutjanus argentimaculatus. The sequence goes on from JAWZSL010000006.1 coordinate 38,304,676, forward strand.
CTTGTCATGTAGTGGAGGTGATGTTGCAATCATGGTGTTGTTCATTTATAGCTAAACGTTAGCTTTTTACCTCTGGCAATTGCATTTACGCTTCAAAAAGTGGTGTTTGTTCTGTGATAATCTCTTGCTTAACAGAAGATTTTAGTATCATAAACTTTTGTTCGCCACAGATCTAATTTTCTAACCTGACGCACCAGATAGTTTGTTACACTGAACCATCTGCACTCGGCAGGCGACTGAATGAACCATCCATCTGTTACGTCCAACACAGGAAAACTTCGACCAATCAGATCAACACTTCCACTGGTGCTTCTTGCTGTCATCACACCTAAAACCACACCTGTAACTGCCAGTAGTCCCTCCTTGGATACTGACTGACAGCACCGCTTTTGATGCAGACACCAATGAATAACTTGAGGCCTGGCAAGATGGATTCTCTCGTGATCTCGCGAATCTAGCTGCCTTGCAAGTATTTTCCAGACTAATCCAAAATCCATTGGCCTTTTGTGGAGGGAACCAGAGCGATGCTAACATCTGGGCTGGCCCAAAAAAACATGTTATCCCCGCAGACATCAGTTGGAAGAAAGAAGTGAGAAAGAAGCCATGCCACGGTGCCAATGTAATTTGTGTGAAATTTGATTTTGGAAATTGGCAACAAAAGTTGCAAGGACAAAAAGTAGAAAGCAATGAAGAAAGTAAAAGGAAGGATCAATGTGAAGCAGGAAAACAAGCAAACAAATTACCAAATCAATCAGTGAGTGAATGATAGCAGCTCGCTGCTTCCCAGAAGACTTGTGTGGCAAAAAAAAAAGTGTGTGAGTGTTGAGCAGGAGAGGAAGAGTTTCTCCACATTGTGCTGAGCCATGCAGAGAAGCATCAGTCTATTCAAAGAGCAAAGAATTGACACTGAGAGCCCTGCACTATATTCATTCATCCATTCACTCATTTATTGTCTATACAGCCTTCCACAATAAAATAACTATTGACTGCTGTGGACTTATTAACTGAAGCGCTGCTATATGCTGGAGGTGTATGTAGAGAGGATTGGTGTAGCGTTTCAATAGCTGTTATGGGCTTTTATTCTTTTATTGGTTATTGTGAGTTTTAAAATGTGTTTTTACTGTAAATCTCGTCTGCAAACTGCATTTTAGAACCTTACGGGACTATAAAGTTTGAACCAGAGGAAAATGAAAGCATCTGCTCTACTTTGTTTGCTACTGCCCTTTCTCATTTTCCTTTCCTTTCCTTTCCTTTCCTCAATGCATTCTTTTTCTTTTTTTTAATCTCAAATTCGTAATTAATATTATTTGCAAATAGTACATATCAGTCACAGTAATAGCTCTACCATGGCTGAACTTTATGAAAAATGGCTTTAGTAGAGATATGAAAATCACAGTGACAAATGCCTTTTTTTATTTCACAGTGTAGCCTCAGGATTGAGTTACTGTTAAATCAGTGGGATTCAAAGTGCCAGTGTTCATTAATTCTATGACGACATATTTTCTTCCTTCCCCTGTTCATGTTTCTTTCTTTCTTCCATCATATCTTCAGCTCTTTATTGCTTTATTAATTTGTTCTTTACTTCATTAGTTTCTTCCCTTCCCTCCTTCTCATTTTAACGTGACTATTAATTACTATTTTCCCTCCCTTTCTGCCTGCTTTTCTTTCTTGCTGCTATTTTCTTTAATCATTCTTTTTCTTTGTGCACTGCTCCTTCCTTTTCTCTCCACTCTCTTTTCCCTCCACGCTTTCCTCAAAATAAAAGTGCTCCACTGAAGCTAGTTCTACAGAGGATATATTGGATTCTCCTTCTTTACAATTAACCCTTTAAACACTTGGCTGCTCTTCACTTGAGTCTTTTTGCAAGGCATATCATATAGAGTTATTTCCAGCATAGGTTAGGTTAGTCAGTGCCATCATTTAGCATTTCATTGGTAATATACATGTTGGATGACATGTATGAAAAAAAAACAAAAAAAAAAAATAATATATAATATATATATATATATATATATATATATATATATGTATATGTATGTATATATGTATGTATGTATGTATGTATATGTATATGTGTGTTTTTTTGTTTGTTTTTTTTTTTTCTACAAAGTAGGTGGTGGCAGTATGAAACCTCCAAAGTAATGTTTGCAAACTGCAATCCTGTGATTTCCACTGTCTTGGCTTCTGTGAAGATCTAAAGGTGGAGTTATTTGGATTTGTCTGAGTTGTTCCTAAAAGCACCAGAAAGATTGTTTATTGTTGTGTCTCATTCAAAGGACACCAAATACCAACATTTTGGGTTTGTAAAGTGTCCCAATCAACACCATACACTTCTGGTGGATCATAAATGATGAAGGGTTAATGTTTATTGTTTTTTTTCTGTACATTGTTTTTTTCGGAACATATTGCAGTTTATGCCTTTGAATTTTGGAGCCAAATGCTTTTGCTTTCTAGAATTATTTAGAGGCTTTAATTAACCAGGTGTCATCCTCTAATACTTTTAATCCTTTTAATTAGTTACGACCATAATTTTAGTTTTATTCTTGTTTTCAGTCAGCTTCAAAGCTGAGGGTGTTCCCGATTTCTCAAAATCATTCTAAGACACAGACATGTGATATGTTACGTGTTTTGAATGTGCACTAACATGAGCAGAAATCTTACTGAAAAAAACATATAACCTCTTAAGGTCCAGGGGTTTATAAATTAATTAAGGTGAATGAACTTATAATGGTATGAATAAGTGCCACGTGCACACTTACAGGGTTTACTTCCCCAAATAAAAGACACAAAAACACATGGAGGAGAAAATCATGTCTACTGCTGACTCAGCAGGGATTACATTAAATAAGAAAAGTTCTATAGGAGAGTAAATATATGAAAACACTATGAGAATGCCCGAGAGCCTGACTGTATTACATCCTAATATGTTTTGAATTATCGCCTGGTGCCTGAATTTTATGTTTTCCTTTGTATAAATAAAAACATGAACTGATGCAGAAAATGCACAAATTGGTGCATTTGCATGGTGCACCAGAATGCAGGAACTGAAGAGCTTGACGCTCAAAATTTCCTCGAGGAGGATCCCAAGACTGCCCGCCTAATACATTTCCCTCCCATTGTTGAAATGAAACCTACGCCTTTGCCACCACAGCTAAAATTTGCCTGGGGCCTCCGAGTAGGTTAATCTGGTCATGTGCGTCTGTAAAATCTGGTTTGAATTGTGAAGAAATTGAGGAAATCTTGTCAATCTGTGGCCCATGCTAATCCACAGCAAAATGAATGTACAAAAAAGTTCAGATATGGACTATATTCGGTTAAAAACTGACTTTCTGATTTGTGTGTAAATACTGTTTCAGTCAGCAGCCACTAAACAACAAGACTTAGTGTAGATCTGCATTGATTTAGCTGTGATTTAAAGTGCAGCGGCTCCATTAGAGGAAATGAATTCTGAATGACTGAACAGGCCTCGGGCTGGGTTCTCTCTTAATTTTTATTTCCTTTTCTCTCTCTGTCTCTCTTTTTCATTGTGTCTTTACCATGGTCGCCCACCTCCTAATCTCTCCCTCCCCCTCCCACCCCTAGGACAGACAGTCCCCTGCTATTTTTTTCTATTAACCATAAAATAGAGGAAAATCCCATTTGACCAACAGTGACCAGATCAAGAAACCTGCAGCTATGTTACTCACTTTAACACCACACACACCACACACACCCACACACACCACACACACACACACACACACAAACTTAAATCCACACCAACACTGTTAGTACTACATGTCCAAACACACTTCTGGGCACACACATTCCCACACACATGAATAGGACTCAGTCTTGGCAAACCCATGTCCATTGAGCCTATTGAACCAAGTCTATTGATTCTCTTCTCCGTCTTCTCTCCCTCGTCCTGGCCTCCACCATCCGGCTCTATTTCTGTTTTCCTTCCCTTTCTACATCTTCACCAGCCTTTCCTCTTCTCCACCACCTCTCTCTATCCCTCTCTCTGTAATTGATTCTGCTCCCTCCAGCCTACATCCTCCTGTCACAGAAACTGGCTTCTGGTCGAGCTCCTTCGACCTCGCCACAAACCCAAGATTGAAGATAAAGAGAACTCTAATCCCTCCAGCAGTTTAGCACCTGGGAAAAACTCAGATCTAGACTGATTCCACTGCTGTAGAGCTATCTGAAGTCTGTCTTACACCCACTAATGTAGATGGACCACATTCACCTGGCTTAAGAACTACTTAGGCTACAGAAATACTCCATCAAGATGGAGGCAAATAGTCTACACGGTGTCCACTTATCATGTGAAAAGGTTAGCTACGAGTTTATGTTAGGTAACAGTGCAATGCAGCTTTAGTTCTTGAGCGTGAAAGGTTGTTCCTGACCTCAGAGATGGTGCTTTGACAAAAAAGATTGAACTTTTGCTGAAATAGCTTTCAATCTCATATTATGGTCTGCTCACTGAGCAAACTCAGTCCATGAGTTACAGGTGAAACATTATTGAGGGACAGTATTTGGTTTATCTACTCTGAGCTACTGAAAAAACATGGTGAGTGTGTGTGCATAAATCCCCCTAAATCTTAATTTCTGAGATATGGGAACACAGTTATATCAGTTAAAGGAAGAAGGAAGTATGAAGGTGCAAGAAACAACAAGCAATCAGAGGAACATACAGACTTTAAACAAAGCAGACAAACCTTTTCAGAGAAAAAATGAAGTAAACAGTAAAATTATGCCATTGATTAACAACATTTTGGGCTCTCATGTCTGGTTATACCTCCAAATAAATAACCGGGCTAAACTCTTGAAAGTTTCTTAACCTGCCTGCTCATCTGATTGCTTGTGTATGTAAGCTTAAAATGACCGGTTTGCACTTAAAATTTTTAATGCTGGTGTCTTGAGATCCCAAGTTAATCATTTTAATAACTCAAGATTACAGAGCTTGTTTTCTTGTGAAAACTAGTTAAGTTACAGATTTCAAGAAATAAAAGGCAAATTTCTTGAGATAACAAGGTATGTTATCACAAGAAAAATACTCATTTTTTCAATATCACCAGATGATTATGGACACCTCTAACAACATAAAAAAAAAAAAAAAAAAAAAAAAAAAAAAGAATTGCAAGCATGGCCATTGTCAGCTTCCATACTTGTGTGTCTTACCCAATTTAACTTCTTTTTGTCGCCATTTTCCCAGAGAAGAAACAATCACTTGGGTGTTGTTATCAGAACCGATAGAGGTGATGGCCAAAACTACAAAATAAGACTCAAATTGTAGTGAACCCAATTTATTTGGAAATTTTAGGGTTTAGATTTGAAGGACCATAACATGAGTTTGCATCATAATCTCCTTTTTAGCATATTCACCACATTTTGCAAACTATGCTGTTGACAATGAAACAACAAATGGACTTTTGAAACAAATGGACAAAAAATGTAACTAAATTTGTTTTACTGTCCTTCCCTTGCAGGAACAAACCAGCGTGTTTACAAGTTTTAGCTGTTTTGCAGCTGCTAATGCTAAACCCCTCACCCAAGTTTCATTAAAATTGGGCCAGAATTTCTGTAATCTTTTTGACAAAAAGACCAACAAAGGGCACCTAAAACATAACTTCCTTGGCAGAGGTAAAAATCTAAAACTGTCTAGACTGTTTTTGAAAAATCTCAGCAAAAATGTGACATTGTGATGATTTGGTAGCTGAAGAGTTAAACAATGCAAATTTTAATGTTGTCCATAATGGAGAAGAAAATGCTGCATGGCTCGGATGGCTGATCTGACAGGTGTTCTTTAGTGAGTTATGTTATGCTGTTATAATGTTATGCTGGAAAAATTAAGGTATGTTTTCTTTTGGTGAAATAATACTATAAATTTGCTCTTCAAACACAGGCAACCCATGGTTATCGTATTCATCAGGACCGTGATGAAGACCTGGAGTCAGGTCTGTTTGTTTTTGCCTGAGCTCAAAGAGTAAATTTATAGCATTACTTCACCAGAAGACAGAGTGCCTTAGTTTTTTCCACAGTTGTCAGCATAACTTTATATCAAGCAAGACTTCCTGGATCATGTTGTCTCTAGTGTGCTGCTTTGTGGTCAGAGGTGTATAGCAAAGAGTTAAGATTAGACTTAGATTAATTGTTCTTAAAAGAAAAGAAACAGTCCAAGCATTTCCCCACAATGTCATTCCCAAGACACAATATTGCGTTATATTATTAATGGAACATACTCCACTCTGCTTGCATGAAACACAGACCTTGACTTATGAAAATCCAGGCAATTTAAACATAACACTGCAGACGCAGCCAGATACAACCTCTTACACCCAATACCAAAGCACTTTGGATCAAAGTGGCATCACTCTGCCCCTGAAACAGATACAGCCAGGTTCAACATCTCTGATATCCAATACTGGTTACTGATAGGGGAAAGTACAAGATCCTTGATCAGCATAAAGCAGCATGTAAGAGCTAGAATAACTTGAAACCAAATGAGTCTCCCTCCCGCTCAAACCTTTTATGTAATCTCCAAAAGGGCAGCTGAGTTATTGAATCATTGGCAGACTGGCAGATTTGATCATAAATGTCTGTTTTTAACAACTTGTGTTGCATGAATGATGAGCTTGCCCACAGAGTTTTGGCTGTCAGAAACCCAGTATTAAAAGTCAAATTAGAAATGCAGTTCCTCTGCAGGATCCAGTTAGAACAGAATCAGTTAACACACCTCGGGCAAACAGAGACCTGAGACTGTGGTGCAACAGAATCTGCCTGGCTGCTTCAAACACCTCTGACATTCAACCCTTTACACAGACGAGCTAAACCTTTCTTATCGCTCTGGAAATCAGCCGCTGCAGTCAGTGTCATATACACGACATCACTGCCTGAAGATAGCAGGAACAAAGAGCAGCTGATAGATTGCACTGCCAAATACAACCGTCTGATACCCCTCTGACATCCTGTAGGTGAGTGAGTGTCTTACAGTGCTGCAGTAGGGATCGATGCCAACAGTACAACACTTTACTATCAAATGTTCTACTTGTGCAGTGATGTTAAATACTGTATCGTCAAATATAGGGCTGCAACTTACGATTAGTGTACAAAGAGTCAATGGCAACAGTCTCAGGCTATTCTATTGATGGACAGTCGCTGGAGTTAATGCACCAAGAAACTAATACCATTATGCCAACAAAAGGAAGGGAAGAAGAAGACTAACAGCTAGCAAACATGAAAATGCAGGTTTAAAGTGCTTGGCTTTGCAAACGTCTCATGAGGAAGGAAATACATTCAGCATGTTTGTTAAACCTCAAGGACCAACACAGTCATGCCAAAGCTTGTAATAGACTCACTGACCCACTATGAAGAGTTATGTAGTGTTGTCTCACCTACGCATGAAAAGTATATGTGTTTTCACTTTGTGGTTAAATAAGGAATAATCAGTATTGGTCAAGTTACTGAAATTTTATAATTAGATACAGTTACTAGCTACTTCTCTCAAATGTAATTGAATTACTTTAACAGTTACTCCATATTAAAAGTAAAGCAACTTGTATGTTAAATGCACTCTTATGAATGCACACATAGCTATAACTGTCAATGTTTTTGTTTATCATTGTACCCATTGTCACTGATAGGAGTTATTAATACACCAGACCACCAGAGGACAGCAATGACAATCACTTATACGATCATGATCATGTGATCATGGATGTAGAAGAAGAAGTGCAGACACAGTGCTGGATACACATGTTAACCAAGTGTCATTACAGTAGTTAATAAATAATTACGCGATGAACAGTTTAAACTATGATGAACTGTCTTGTGAGATCAGGAATAGGCTCTATTTATCTGCTACGGCTGCTGTCCTCTGCAGTTGTCCACTATTCTCTAGTAAGACAATAGTAATGAGTAACAAGCCCATTTCATTTTCAGTCATTTTAATTGTGGTGTTTAATTAGAAAAAAGTTACTTTGTTAGTTAGCTACTTAGTTAGTTACTTGTCTAGTTACCACCAAAAATAGAGGAATTACAGTAACACTGGTTACTGTAATGCTTTACTTTGTAAGGCATTACTCCCAACACTGGCAACAATCATATGCAATACATATGTGGTTGGATGTTCAAAATAAAGCTTTCTGAGAAACATTTGGTCGCAGTTTGGCTTGGTGTAAGCACCAATACCACTCGGTTAGGTTTAGGAAAACTTCACTGCTTTCTTAAAACAATCAACGCCGACTATTGGTTTCACATGCTGAACTTCGTCACCCCGGTAACTTTGCTCCCATCATTATCGCCCCTGCTGATACTGTACTGCACCTTTATGCATGCCTGTACTTTTCACACCTAGGTGAGGGAAATGTGAAAGTGACACTGTATAGAGGACCTCTCAAAGTCTGGACTAAAATTTGGAAGCGGAGACTGGCAAGTCAACCGTGACCCTGCCCGTACCTCCTGTTATGAATACAGTATGTAAGTGACATTGAATGTACAGTGTAGCTGGAGACCATTCAGAGCAATCCTGTTCCCAGATGAATGTGGATTTAAAGTGGCTCATTTCTCTATCGCTGACATAATTGTCATGGCAATGTTATCTGCTACAGAGGGTGTTGTGTGCTGTTGCTCCCGAGTTCATGCATTAACTTTAGATCAGAGAATCTAAATTGCTTTTTTCCCAAACTAAGCGTGAATTTATTTTGACTATGTTCAGTGTCTTGACCCTGAACATATGTTGCTTAAAGGTTAAACAAGAGTTTACTGAACGTTATTTTGTTACTGCCGATCACTCTGGACCCCCTTGCAGACCTTTGAGTGATAAGTTTGAGAACCCCCGCCCTAGCAGATCAGCAGGTTTATTAAATGCTTTTGTGGGCTGCAAGGACACATACTGTCAGGAAAAGCTGACTGTGAACATAATTGCATTTGTCACCTTAAAGGTATGCTGAGGAGAAAATCCATAATATGAAAGGGATTAAAACTAGAATTTAGCAGATGCAGGACCGTCTTTATAGCCACAACCCCACCACCAAAAAACACAACACTGATATATTACTTTGATGTAGTTTTGGGAACTTGCACTACACTTGTCACTACAAGTGGCATCTTTCACATTACACACAAACATCTGATTATTTGTTAATATTTAATATGGAAAACTAGAAATCATCTTGTGATCAGTGTTGGGGGTAACATTAGAGCACTCTGATTAAATTTTTTGGTAACATGGTCTGTACTTGTACTTTTTTCAGTTATATTGAGAAAAAAAAAAAACAGTCCATTACCATTACAATTATACTATATTTCCAGGCAGCCTACGGTCTGGGTGGACACTGAAATAGCAGAGCAGTCTTTCTCAAGTCAAGTCTTGAGATAAATATATTGAACTGACTAATCAAATCTTTCTTCGAGTCAGTACATCAGTGCGCCTGTGGAGAGGCTTTTTAGGAAGGAATCACAGAGTGGTTTACATTTTTGGTAATGCAAAAGCAGAGCTGCAGCAATTAATCGGTTAATTCATGGGTTCCCAAACTGGGGGGAGGCCCCTCTATGGGGGCACAGAGGCACTGCTGGAGGGGCACAGAAGACCAGGGGAGAGATAAAGAGTGAAACAAAGTTGAATGAATATGATCTATGTAGAGGAAAGAAACAAACAAGAGTTTGCTGAGTGTATCCTGCTAACCTTTATTTAACAAAAAATCAACTTTTGAACTTTTTTCATCAGTTGCTTCCCCAATTATTGTTAATGATTGATAAAAAATTGTGGGGTGGAGGGGCTTCAGAAAGGGGGGCATACCAAAAAAAAAGTTTGGGAACCACTGGGTTAATTGATTATTAATTGATTAATTGATTATTAACTATTTTGACAAATGATTCATTGTTTTGAGTCATTTTTAAGGAAAAATGCTCAAAACCTGAATATTTTCTAGTTTCTTTGATCATCTATGACAAAAATCTTTGGGTTGTGGTATAAAACAAAACATCTGAGGATGTCAACTTGGGCTGTGGGAAACACTGATCAATTGATTTTCACAATTATTTGATATTTTATAGACCAACCGACTAATTGATTAATCAAGAAAACAGCTGAAATATTAACAGATAATGAAAGTAATCATTTGTTGCCTATGCAAAGTACTCCAACAAGTCACTTTTGTTAGTAGGTACCATTGTAACTTTACAGGTAACTTTTTAATGGCAGTAATCTTGTAATATAACACATTCATTTTAAAGTAATATTACCTAACACTGCTTGCATTGGGATCACACCAGCCGCGACACCAGTCAATACATTGCCATTCTGACTGATGAGTACTCAGTACCACCGCACCCATCTTCAAACTTGACCTTCATTTTTATCTCAACAACATACCTGTAATTTTTCATGACTGCATCATGTGTTGAGGCTACCACACTGACAAAATGTGCTCACAGAATCCCCTCTGAACCACCTCTCAGAGTAAATGCTAAAGTATGTGTGTCTAGGACCATTTGCCATGATGACACACACACACACACCACGCACACAGAGACCCACAAGGTGAAAATAATAGCAGCCACACTCAACAACAAGCTGAACAAGCTGTAATGACTGGTAATAATGATTAGTGCGGCTTTAATCTATCATTGCAACATTTAAGAACTTTGCTGGTTTGAGATTATCAGTGACCATTAACAAAGAGTGGACAAGATAGCAGCTAACAACTGCCTGCACATAAAAAACTGCAAATCAATAATCCAATCAGGCACAATCACAGTAACATTAATATTTAAGCAGGCTCAGTAATTACATGCAAAGGAGTTAATTACATTTTAATTACATGTCACTACCTCCCTGCAGTATGACTTGCATCCAGAGCAGCACTATGTCTGTCTCTGCTCGGTTGACTGTGACGGCGCCGCTGTCTGCTGTAGAGCGAGAGGAAAGCTTGACACAGTGCGTCCCCCCGCTCTAAATTACACAAGCAGACGTGTGTTTTGCTAATGTTCCATGTACCATTGAGCTGAAGATGCTTAGAGCAAGCAGTATTTATGCCATCATTTTTCTTTCAAACAGTAAATCTTTTGCAGACATGCCACACTACTCACTGAGAGACTTTCAGTCTGATAGAAAAATGGCTGATCATATCACGCGTGTGATGCATGCATTTCATACACCAGATGGCAGAGTTTTAAAAGGATCACCAGGGTCTTTTCCACTGAATATAAACCTGTTTAAGGCTGATCAGGTTAATCTAGTCTTACTCAAGTGTTAATAGAAGGTCACATCATTTGCAATCAATTGCTGCTGATCACAGATCACCAGGTTGCATGTTAACATGGTCACTGTCATGGAAAGAGTGAAAACGGCAAGGCTCTGGGGGCAGTCGCCCACTTTTCCCGGAGAGTAATCCAACCTTGTCTAAAGGTGGTAAAAAGTCTTCTTTAGAAAGCAGAAAACTGATCCAACAAAAACATAGGCGATTTAAAAAGATCAAAGAACCTACAGGCAAAGCTGGATTACCAAATGAGCCAAGTGGGCTACTGCACCGGGGCCCCAGACCCTCAAGAGCCACTAAGTCCCTGAATTATCTGCTGAAAAAGCTGAAACAGTAAGCTGATTTCTTTTCCCCAGGATAGTGAAGGCATGACCCTCCTTACTCTGACTCTGATTGGCTACTAAGCCAATAAGAGACAGAATAAGGTGGGTCATGCCTGGGAAAAAAAATATTGCAAACGTAAGGGCAACTTCCACATGATACACATTCTTAAACAAATTTTTGAAATCAAGTATATAGCACTGATTGGTTTATGGGGTTTTTGGAACTTGTACATAAAGGGAGCTCAGCTGGGGCCCACATCTCATTTTTGCCCCAGGGTCCCCAGCATTCTCTTCAATCTGCATACAAATAACGTCTTTAGACTTGTGTGCAGTTCATCCGCCAAAGTACAATTTGTATGCAGGTGTTACATAAATTCTTCCCATTAACTTCTGTGGTGAGCAGATGTGTCCAAATTCCAGGAATAAAAAAAATGCCAGGTGATATAGTGCAAAGAACAAGGAGGTGGGATTGGTGGATGGGTTAAACAAACACAGGACTTTCATATAGGACCCCAGGGTTCCTGTCCCGTGTGAAACAAAGTCAACATTATCTCAACAAACTTATTTTTACCCAAACCATGATTTTGCTAAACCCGACCAAGTAGTTTTGATGTTTTATCATAACAGTGAGGGCAGAGATGTAGTGCCATTTGTGTTGGTCACAGAGCGCACCTATGGCACGGTTAAATTGTGGCTTGTTTCAGGTCATTTAACCACTTCCTAAGTTTATGTACAGCACATTAGAACTACAACTGATGTTAGTTTAGTGATGCAGTTTCATCATGTTGAGAATGTTATGTGTCAGTCATACCATATGAGCGCTCTCTTTCTCACTGCTGTGCTTGTGAGTCTACAATGTACTCTTCTCATTAGAACAACTGAAAAAACAACGCTCAGTCTGATCTAGGTCATCACTTTAATGATGATGGGATCTTCAGTTGCCTAAAATAAAAAAAATGGACGATACAAACTGTGAATATTTATCTCTTCCTTGGAGAAAAAGAAGTGGCAGAGCGTCATTCCAGTGTGCTACAGCAGCACTACACCGACGCCCAAGCAGGGTGATAAGAATTTCACTACATGAGGACATGGGATGAAAACGGGTATTACATGATCTTCAGCAGTAGATGGCATTAGTGTAGGTAGCATAGAATTGAAAATAATAGCATTGACCTTTTGCTAAACCCCGCCCTCCTGAGTTACTGTTGCTACGCCTGTCAAGCTTTGCATTCTTTCACTGCATTGATGCCATTTACAGTGAAATCAGTTTCAGATCTTACATAGTTTCAGATCTTTGATTCGACAGAGAAGAAAACAAAAGCAGCTTCTTATTTCTAGCTGACAAGCATTGATTTTCTTGGCCAAAATGATGACTTTCGCTAACAGATTTCATACGTTGGTATATGCTTTCTGTGTCGGTGAGTGCATGGGCTTAAGAGTTGTTTGACTGGTGGTAACATTACTGCAGCTAGTAAGCTAGCATTAGTTAGCTGGACAAGCTAGAAGACTTGGAAGACTACAAAAATGATATTTACCTGTCAACCAGGTTTGTTTTTGTTACTTTTGTTATTTTTGGCACAGATGTTAATGGGAAGAATTAGTGAATCACCTGCACGGAAAATTGAACTTTGACATGTTGGAAAAAAAAAACAAAAAACCTTCAGGTGGGACAAAGTCCTCAGGTCCTCTAAAACATGTTTAAAACAAGTTCAAAAACTGTTTTAGAAAAATCAAGATTGTCAAGCTTGATTCAGAGAGATTTGAAGTTTACTGCAACTTAGGCAGAAACAGTAAACTGAGGGCTGGTCCAAACAACAGCACACTAAAGAGACACTTCATTTATGCTCTACGGGAGCTTAAGTTTAAGCAGTTCTCTAGGGCTCCACCCTATTTCACAAATCTGTGAATTTGACACCATGCCTAATACACTGTAGCTCATGGGGTTTCATCAATCGCTCCCTCTAATGGCCATTACACATAAATCATACATTTTACTCCCAATATTTTAAGGGTTCCCTTGATACTTGAATCAAATGACACAAGGCCTTTAATACCATATTGACCTTACTAATAACAATTAAAATATTACTACAGGTATATGCACTGCACTCAATTTGAAAGCATAAAGCTGTGTTATTTGTATGCAGATTGAAGAAACCAGGACTGGATCAGTTTTCAAGACACATATCAACATTTCATAACACAGGATTCAAATGCAGTCCCACAAAATGTCTTCCAAAGCAAGACTATCACAACCCACAAAATGAGACAAAGTCTGTAAGAACCAACAGAAGAGACACATGAAGCAATAATCCTCCCATCTGACAGAACTGAAACACTTCTGAGCCAAAATGGATCTAGTAGACATCTAAATGTTTTGAAGTGGGAGCACATTTCTCTCCTTTACACAGTTTAAGGTCATTAAATATGACACCTGGGCAATATCTGAACTCCGGAAGTCGCATAACTAAATGAAAACAATTGCTCTCAGACAGAAACACCCTCCACAGCCACTTCAATTAAACACAAACCTCAGAATTCGATATGACAGCTCTGGATGACGCGAACATAATTGAAAATGAGTTAAGGGGACCGGCTAAATTGACTGATGGCATAAAGAATGCACACATCATAGAGCGCGCACACACACACACACGCAGCAACTAGAAGTGGAAAATAGAGTGCAGCAATCTGCGACAAAATGATTAAAATCCTATGTGTGAAAAGCCAACGTCACACACAACATAATGCACGAAAGTCAGAAAATGCCAACACACACTCACATACATACACACATACAGAAAAGGCCCTGGAAATGCCTATTATAAATCAACTCAAAGCGACAGCCCTTATGCTTCAAAGTCATCTCTGAATCGCTTATCCACACATTGAGCCGCACTATAAGAATACCAATTTATTGTCCTCTATCATATCGTTCAGAGAGGGGGGGGCAGAGGGGGGGGGCGGGGGGGTGCAGAGGGGTGAGACGGGGGAGGAGGGGGACAGGAGGGGGAGAGAACAATGACCACAAAATACCTATTTATACATTTCAATCTTATCGAAAAAGAAGAAAGAGAGCACTTCTGCAGAGATACTGACGTCCACACATACAGTATACAGATATATGAATGCACTCAGTCACTCAGTCACTCAATCATTCACTCACTCACTCACTCACGCACACACTCACAAACACACACACACACACACACACACACACACGAGTCCCAGGGCTGCAAGATAAGAGAGGAGAGTGTTCTGGGGAGAAAGCTTCCTCATTGGTGTGCAAGGCTGCACATGTTCCAACCCTCCCTTATATCCCCTGTGTGTGTGTATATGCAAGAATGTGCGTGTGTGTGTGTGTGTGTGTGTGTGTGTGTGTGTGTGCTCCCTCTCTTTCCTTCACTGCCACTAAAAAGACACAGAGGACCTATTGTGCCCAAGGAAGGAAAATCACTCCATTTTCAGAAAAGGAGAGGAATGAACAGCTCTCCCTCTCCTTCCGTTCATCTCTCCCGACCTCTCTCCTCCCCCCCCCCCCCCCTCCTGCCTCCCTTTCTTCACCCCCCTCCCATTCACACAGCAGCTGAAATGGCGAAGCTTGTTAAAAAGGAAGCCCACATGACAGCGTTCACAGCTTTGCTTACCGCAGCAGCATCTCCCCTGCCCGCCACCGTGCGCCTTTGCACCAGAAAGCATGGATGAAAGCGACTCGATACGGCGTCTTAAAAAAGTTACAGCACTAAAGGGGCCATGAGTGAAATGCATAAAGAGAGAAAAACGAGAAAAACATATGAGGATGTGGAGTAAATGAGGTGTTTCATGCAGGAGTAACAGCATTAAAAGAGAATGTTTTTCAGGTGTTCAGAGCTGCAGCTCGTTTGCTGTGGAAACACAATTTCCCAGCAAACAATATTATCCAAAAGTCTGCTTACTGCGTGAAACTGAGGCTCCTGCCTGGTAATACTGCTTTATTGAAGCAATCTATCATGGAGGAATTGTGAACCGGTGGGGACTCGCTGGTGTCAGTGGCCCAATTCTGACTTGATGGATGGATGCGAGCGTACCTGTCTGTGCACAGTCTGGAACAGACAGCACATGTGATGATGGAGAAAAGCTTTCATTATCAGTGATTTCAAGATAAAGAATGGTCATCAAAACCTGGCTCTTATTCCCGCAGTTTTGGCCATGGTTCGTGTTGCTAATAATACTACTGCTGAAATCTGGGAATGTGGCAACATCTTTAAATTCTAAGACCAATTGTAGTAAGTTTAACCATTCTTTCTCAAAAGAGAAAGACATGGCAAATGGTGAAATTCTTACCCAAACTGTTATTGTCAAGGGACGTTTCACCCCATAATTTTACCTGTAGTGCTATCTATTCATTTAGATTGTTTTTGTGTCATGGAGATGTCTGCCCTCTCTCAAATATAATGGAACTAGATAGCACTCGGCTTGTGGTGCTCAAAAAGCCAAAAAAAAAACCCCAAAAAAACCACATTTGAAACTCAACAGCAAAGTCATGTTCCAGAAATCATGATCCGGTTACCCAAACTAATTTCATTTACTTTCTTTCTACCAAACTGCAGCCATCAACCATATCACCATGTGGAAATTAGCGTACATCTACTCAAGGGTGAAAGATTACAGCTGAGCCGAGGAGGACGCCAGTTATGTTCAACATCCAAGCTGTTACAAGCATGAGCCTTTCATCCATGGATAGATGCATACTTTGTTTGATGCAGGACTACGGTTGGTGGGTGTAGTTCGATAGATAGAAAATAGTTCCTACATGAAACTGCTCACATCAAGGTCTGTGGATTATCTTGAGTAACCAGGTCATGACTTCTGGAGAGTGATATTGCTGCTGAATTTTCTGATGTATTTTTTTGGCACTTTCAGCACCAAAAGCAAATAACCATCTAGAGACATTACATGGAGGAGAAGGTGGACGGCTCCAAAAAAGTTAGTTCAGCTGACCCCACTTTCTGTACACACACAAACTGTATCCCAGTTCCATGCAACACAATCATTCTGAGCAGTGTTTTGAATATTTAGAGTGTTCAATAAAGTATACAAAAAAGTAGGCATGCAAAAAATGCACCATTGCACAGAGGAAGTGGTGGAGCTGCTCACTGCTGGGAAAAATCCAAAAGTTGCTGTTTGATTGAAATGTGTGGGGACACACATTGTATCACTTTCTGATCTGTATAAAAATGTAAGGTATGTTGTTTACTTTGTGTACTATCTGTGAAAACAATCTTTATATAGTACATACAGTTTCCAGTCAGTATAGAGTAAGGAATTAGGACAGTTTCCCTGTGCAATAAGCCACCATTAGCATTGGTTTGAGTGTGCTCACTTACAGTTTATATCCAAATAAAGTGGTTCGTATAATCTGGTTAAACTGTTGGCTAGTTTACAACCCATTTGATCATTTGACCGCTTATGTTTCTTGCCCCGGTCCGACATTATTTTAGTGATATCATGTGTTGTGATCCAGATCTCAGCAATCAAATTGGTGAACACAATGTCATAAGCATCAGAGATGATGGCTAAGAAACACTTAATGCCTCACAAAAGCTAAATTTTTCACATGAAACAGCAACAAAGAAATTTCACTAAAAAAGTGACTCAATTTGCATCAGACACACATAGCTGCATATGTACTTATATATATATATGTTTGTTGACTTGAGGTCCTCTTTCAGGCTTTTCGCAGAGCTTTAAACTACATTTCCCAGCTTAGGAAGATTGTGAGAAGTTGTTGAAAGCTCCAGAAAAAGCCAGCAAATGGACCTGAAGTTAAGGTACTATGTACCATATTCCTTCAGTGCCATCAAACCATGTAGTGATCAACACAAAGATAAAAACCAGCAAATACAACCAGCTTACATGTCACATTCAGGGACTCCCCCAATGCCCTCGAGCTTCAACAGACCTATTTTTGTGAAGAGATTTTCAGCAGAACACAAAAAGCCAGACTTCTGCAAATCTACAGACCACCACAAAGCACACCCAAGTGAAAACTCGCTCATGTCTCAGTAGGTCCCAGCCGTCAGATTGGAACGTAGCCCTGTTGCCGGCAACATTTCAGCACCTTGGACAGCTACACAATAGCCAGCAGAGATCCAGCGGGGGAAAAACATGAGGACAAAAGACAGAGGAGGAGGTGGAGGAGGAGGGCGGCGGTGGGTTGGGGACATACAAAAGGGAAAAAAAAAGGGGGGGAGAAGAATTTGGCCGCTGGGAGGCCATTCACAGAGGATACAAAGAGCCAATGTCAACTCGAGTTGAAGGACAGAAAACAGAATTAGCATTAGAGCGAGTAGCACAGTTCATCCATGTCACACGGCCGGGGAAAGTGAGGACGACGGGCCTATAAATGCACAGGGGGATGATAATGCGCTCACATATGCACAAAGGGCCACCAGGTTGTGGAGAAACGCAGTATTTCCAGCAGAGTCCGTATTCTTTATGCTGCAGACTACATTAACTGCTTCTCCAAGAGAGCAATTCACCACTGTCGATTGTTAGACTAATTGCAATTCTCTCCTGTAAGACATCAGTATGGAAAAAAATGCCACGTTTTCTTTTTCAATCTACATAACTGGTGTCATTTTTCAGCACCGGAATGCGGGGGAATGCTGTATTCTGTGAGGAATGGTTTCTGGCAGAGCGCATACTCTTTCTGCTGAAGACTACATTTACTGCTTCACCACAAGAGCAATTCATGACTGTCGATTGTTAGACTAATTGCCATTCTTTCCTTTTTGAATTCAATGTCAAAAAATACCACTTTTTTCTTTTCAATCTACATAACTTGTGCTGTTTTTTTTTAGCAGCAAAATGTGGGGGAATGCTGTATTCTGTGAGAAATGGTTTCTAGCAGAGTCAGTACTACATACTGCAGACTACCCTCCATTTTCTTTTACTGCTTATCCACAAGGGGCAATTCACTACTGTTAATTGCTCGACTAATGACAATTCTTCTCTCCCGTAAGATTACAATGCTGAAGAAGAAGCAGCAGCTGTTAAAAATGCCACATTTTTCAATCTACACAGCTCTCCTGAGGCAAACCGTATCTTTTAGACAACACAACAGCACTATATGATATTTTTGACACACCCTCGTCCCTGCTGAAGAAAATATTGACCCTCTACATCAAACATTACTGTTGTCTGTGCGCCATCAGATGGATAGAGCAGGGATTTGGAGTAAAACCTTGAAATGCTGCATCAGGTCGGAGAAAGAAGGAAGCTATGGCTATTATTCAACTTAGAAGAAAATCCACCTCGTCAATCACATCACAGTGGAGAGGGAGAGAGGAGGAGCTGCAGGCGAGCTCCCACCACACAAACACACACACACACACACACACACACACACATCAGAGCAGTCCACAGCCCACCACAGCATCCAGAAATAATTATGCACAGTCTAAACAAAATTTACCTCGAGCCCAGGATCTTGACAAAGTGCTTCAGTGAAAGTTTAATGGCGCAATTTTCGCCGCGCTGTATTGCTCCCCTATAGCATACAATAATATTCTCTATAAGTTGTACATCTCCAAAGACACTTCATATCGAAAGCAAAATAACATGATTCTCCCTGTCAAGAACTCACATATCATTTCACACCCAGTCTCAAGTTCATTTTTTTGTCCTTTTTGTTCTTTTTAAACAGACAAATAAGTCTTCTATTTTACATAAAGATCTCTTTAAAATACAGCACTTTCAAAAAAAGGAACATTTCCATTTTGCAGAGAGCATTGTTGATAAAATAGTTGAGTGCAAAGGCACTTTCTGGAGTAAGTAGAGTAAGATTTTGCCGCTCGTTGGGTTTTGGAAAAGGTTTTCTTTTTATGGTTTTTAACACTCACCATTTATCTGTGTATGCTAAATATGTACAGGAATGTCAATTTGTAGCATCTCCTCGTCTACAAAGGATAATTATTAATTCATACTTGTTCTGTTGTTCACAGGGAAATAAAATACAGTTTTATGAAAAGCACAAAGCCGTATTTGTACACAGTCCTGCCCATTATATACCTGCCGTCGTCAGAGTCTTTTGGAATTTCATTTTTCAAAAAAAGATGAAATAATTTATAACTTCCAGGAGGAAAAATAGAACTGCATAATAATATACTTCTTATATTCCTTTTATACATCTTGAAAAGAAAAAAGAGAAGAAAAGGAAGAGAAAAAAAGATGATCAAAGGCTTCGGTTCGCTTCCAGTCAATCATGTAGGACTGAACACAGATAGATAAGATAGATATATAGAGAGGGCTATTATTACAGTAACTGCGTGATTATTATGAATGCTGCACAGAACCTGGGAGGGTGGGGGAAAAAGAGGGGGCATTGTTGCTATCTTACAGTTGGCTCATCGCAGTCTGTTTCTCAAGAACCTCCAGGTAGTCTGGTTCTGTTTTTAGCTTCCCGGGCAGCAGGAGCGGGTGCTCATTGTTTTTTGAAGGGTGTTCGGCCCCGTAGTATTTCCTGGGCGTCCCGTACAGCACAGTTTTGTTCAACCGGTCCTGGTTAGTGACATGCCGCCGGGCCGTAGCAGCCTCATAGGGGGGCACAATACAAGGTCTCTTAGGTAAAGTGCAAAAGTTGTAATGGAAAGGGGGGGCTCCTGCAGCTGTGGGAAGCTCCTTGTTGGGCCTCTCCCCTAAGTTCTGATACAACATTTCAGGAGGCTCCGGGGTGGTCAAACCGCACGACGTCGGAGATTTATCCATAAAATCCATTGTGCTGATGGTGTAGGCCCCTGGGCTGCGGGTGAGGACGTCCTCCTTTTTTGCATCCAGGGGCCCAAAGCTGAGCTCCTTAAGGTTACGGTAATACGCCACCTGTTCACCATCTTTCTGCATGTAGATAGGGTTTTGGCACATGGAGCCTACAGGTGGGGGGATGTAGTTATAAACGTGACTTTCAGACGTTTTGTCTTGGGTTGGTTCAGGGGTGTAGGAGCCATATTGCACCTGGAAAGAATTGAGATCTAAGTTGTTGGCACCTGTGGGGACATGTTCCACTCCTTTGCGACGCTTTAGAACAAAAACAAAGAGGCCTGCACCGAAGCAGACTGACAGAATGAAAACTACAAGAAGCCCCAAAATCAAGACTGAAAGCGGGACCTCAGGGTGTAACTCAGGAGTGTGGATTCTGGATTCAGTGGGGCTGACGGAGCTAAAAGAAGAGGAAGAAGAGGAGGGGTGGTGGCTTCAGTGGCAGGGCTAATTAATGTAGGGGCTTTTGTAGGGGGGGCATTTTGTGGTGGGGGCACCTCGCTGGGCTCAGGGCAGATGGCCTCGTTGCGGAGCGAGCGCAGCAGGCGACCTGCATGCTTGGAGGGCGAATCACAAGTAATCTCATTAACCACAACACTGGTACTAGACAGCTCCATCCAGTTTTTGAGCGCTACGATGTCACAGGTGCAGTCCCATGGGTTCTCCTGCAGGTCGATCTGGATGAACGCAGAGAGCTGGTCCAAGACCCCTCGAACCGGTAGGTAGGAGAAGTGATTATTCCGCAAGTTGAGCCTTGTTAGCATCGTGCCACCGAAAACATTGTCAGGGAGCGATCGTAACAGGTTATTGTTGAGGAACAGCAGCTGAAGGTTGTGTAAAGAGTTAAAAGTTTGTGGTAGAATGTCTTTGATGATGTTGTATTCCAAATAGAGGTACTGCAGTGACTGCAGGCCGGCGAACAGTGACTGAGAAAGAGATTCAATGTAATTCCCATTCAGATAGAGGCGTCTGAGGTTTGTTAGGTTCTCAAACGCACCCTCCTGAATTACTGCGATCCTGTTGTTCCCTAAATGCAGCAGCTCCAGAGAGCTGTACTCAGTCAGATCAGTCCTGTAAATCACTTGTAAGTAGTTGCCGGTCAGGTGCAGTTTCTTTGGGTAGGAGGGCTTCGGGTTGAGCTCACTGATGTTATGCAGCTTCCGCTCCTGGCAATTGATGTTCAATCCGCTGTCGGGGTTTTGTGACGTGCACACGCACACGCTGGGACACAGCATGGGCACAGGGGAGCGTGTCTGGTAAACCATAATGGGCCCAAAGACATGTTTGTCCTTGATGCGAGGGGTGGGCCTGTAGCGCATTTTGGGCGGACGGGATGCTTTCGGGGCACGGGTGGGGGTGATCCCGCCGGGGTGGTAGGTCGGGGGCAGGGCCCCTTGAAAGTGAGAGTCAGAGGGAGGGTGCACACGCTCCCCAGCATTCCTGCGCGGGCACAGATCCTGCTTTATGAGCTGGGTGATGTCTTTACCGTGCAGCCTGAACGGCGTCTCACACACTATGTCTCCCACAAAGACAGAAATAGTGTCCAGCCAGGATTTGAGGGGAATCAGATCACAGGTGCAATTCCATGGGTTCTCCTCCAGCTGGATCTCCATGATCCCACCGATGTGCTCCAAAACCCCGGCAAACGGCAGCATTTTGAGCCGGTTGCCACGTAAATCCAAGTGGGTGAGGAGCACAAAGCGGAAAATGTTGGGAGGCAAAGACAACAGCAGGTTGTCATTCAGGATCAACACTTTGAGCTTATTCAGCTTACTGAAAGCGCCTGGCTCGATGGCGCTGATATAATTATAGTCTGCCTGTAAATACTCCAAACTCTCCAGTCCTGCAAACGTGTCCTCTTTAATCACCTCCAGGTTGTTGTTGTTCAAGTGGAGCCGCTTCAGGAAGCGCAGCCCGTTAAAAGCGCTGGTTCGGATCTCCTGCAAGCCGTTATTCCCAAGATGCAGTGAAGTGACATTGCCGTAATTGACAAACTCGTTGGCACTGAGCCGTGACAGGAAGTTTCCATTTAGAAAAAGCTGGGAGACTTTATTCGGCGGTGCCTGGAACTGACTGACGGTGGTAAATCCTTTATTCTCACAGTTGATGTTGAGGATGTTCTCCCGCTCCTCGCAGCTGCAGCGGGTCTTGCAGATCTCTTTGGAGGCTGAAGTTTTGCGGCTCTCCGTTTCGGACGGTGTCAGGCTGGTGACCGTGAGGACGCTCAGAAAGAGGACGCCGCTCAGCATTTTTACAGCCAAAAATGGTCGCTGAAATATAGATCCAGCATTTAAGTTTGCAGTGCGAGCCTTGGATGTAAGGGGAAAAAAAATCAGGGGGGTGAGTTCTCACAGCAAGGAGAGGAAAAAAGGAGGTAGAGGCGCTCACACACACACAAACATGCACTCACACACACACAAGCACACAGGCGGGCAGAAAACAGGCGCACCACCGTTATTTGGTGTTAAAATGGGACTGTGACGCACAGGAGATGCGCAAATCTCTCCATTGACCTTCACTTTGAATCCAAAAAATTCCAAAATCCCTCCCACTAAAAATCAATCCTGGAAAAGAAAAAAAGCAAAAGCATCACAAATCAATGGGATCCTGTGTGGTGGATGGACTTGGCACATTGTCAGAAGCAGAGGAGAATTGGGGGGAGAGAAAGCCGCTTACTGCAACCCTTTTTTTCCTTCAAGAGAGCGCCGATTTATTCAGCGGCTTCACGCAGATCACTAGAAGCGGCAGCCAAATATTCAGAGAGAGACTCGGGCTGCGAAACGCCGTCTCTCTGCTCCTCCACACACAAAAAGCGCTTCATTTTAGTCCAGGCACCATAAATCACTTTTGTTTAAAGATCCAGAAATAATGCGCAAAGACGCACCATGACGCACGGCCGGCTCTCCGTATCGACTTCTCCAGAGGAAAGCAGACAGGTAAAAGTGAAGCAGAGGGGAGAAAAGAGCGCGTGACAGGGAGACAGAGCGAGGGGAGACATGTATTCCCAGAGCTGAGGCATAACTACAGCCTGTGTGTGCCGACGGTCCTCCTCCGCTCCACTCCACTCCGCACACTGACAGAGAGCTGCACTGAGCGTCTGCTGCTGCTGCTGCTGCCTCACTGCGTTTCTGTGTGTGTGAGAGAGAGTGTGTGTGTGTGTAAGAGAGCGAGTGTATGTGTGTGTGACTGAGAGAGGGAGAGAGAGAGAGAGAGAGAGAGAGAGAGTGAGAGAGAGAGGAGACCAGGGGCCGTTACGTCACCGACAGTCAACATGAATAAACATACACACACCACACACACACACACACACACACACATACACATACACAGTCTTGAAAGTAAGAAACCCCTCTCCTACTTAATTATGTGAGGATGTGAGGAATTAACAATTCCTCACATCGAAGCCAAGTTTATCTTTAAATAATCTGAATTTCAGTTGTTTTCAACTCAAATTTGAGGCAGTTTTATTATTATAATATTATTACTATATTACTTTATTAATGTTGTTGTTAATTTTATTCTATACAGGTTCAGAACTTTAAAAGAAAGCAAAAAACTGTTTCTTAAGAAAAGAAAATCAAAAGTCAATCTTGAAATGTGGACATTATGTTGCTCTGATTTTTAGATTTGCAAAAATGTGCAGTTTAAATTTAATTTTAGTGCTTATATAATTAATAACTTCTCTATAAACCTTGATGTGTCACAGAAACCCAGTTTGCATCTGCAACAACAGAAAATAATGATGAGTGATTCATCTATATACTGCTGACATTATCATGCAAATGTAATCAGAGCTACATCCAGAGCTAAATCCTATTTCTGCCATCCTAGAGGAGCCTTTTTTATTTTTATTTTTTATTTTACTCATGGCGCCACTAGGAGGCAGTAAAGGCCTCTTTTCTGCCTCTCTCTGTCTCTCTGTCATCACTTCCCCTATTTTCTTGTCTTCAGTCTTCATCTCTTGCACTCACATTCATAGAGATTCGTCACGCCACTTCATAGAGTTAAATATTATACCATTAATATCAGAGTGACACTAATAGAACAGAACAATGAAAAATTATTTTAAATAATGGAGCAGTTTCCTCATATTCCTCAGCAAAATGGGACAGTGACATATTATGATATATACAAGAAAATTGATATAATAAATCATAAATTAACAATGAATTCATAATATAATACATTAATATGCCTGTTTAACATGCCTGTATGTATTACTGACTAAATATATATGTACAGTATATGTAATATAACTATTATATTCATATATAAAATATAAATGTAAAATAAATGTAGACATACAAAATAAATAAGTGCTATGAAAAATGAATAATAAGCTGAGGTAAAATCTAATCATATATGCTAATTAAAATTGCATAATTGCTTTCTTTCATTTTGACAAAAGGTTCAGTAAAATAAAATTTTAATTTATAAAATTGTGTTGTATGTACTAATTCTACTCAGGAGAAAGACCTTAATGTCAACAACAATTATATATATGGTATTTTTAACTTTTATGGTAATATTTATATAATATTCCTATGTTATGCTACCTATATACTTTTTTCTGAAGGTTACATTGGCTTCATTTCTTCCACACAGCATTTCACTTCCACTGAAGAAGAAACTTTTTTTTTTCTTTTCTCACAGCAGACATCTTCACTCGTCATTGTAGGAAAACGTACAGGTGTTACGACTAACATTAATGACGACTCTGTTCTTCACATGTCCTGGTAAGTCATGACAGTGACCTTTTTCACACCAGCCATAATGATATGAAATGGCTGGGTAAAGACACGTGTTACCAAGGATACAAATTAAGGTCTCATTCCAATTAGTGTAGCAGCAACACATCCTCATACCAGCATAGTTCAGTTGCTAGTGATCCCACATATATGACTGGTGGAGAGTTGGGAGCATCAGGTTTACTGAACCCCAACAACATGTGGTTAACATTACCATTTGCAGTTTGGTTAGTTTAGGAAACAAAACCACTTAGTTAGGTTTAGGAAAAGTTTGTGGTTTGGGTTATAAGTAAATTACGGATGTTGTTCGTGACAGAAGTGGTGTAACTCATACAAGACTCAAACCCCACTCTCCTGGGTGAAAGTCCTGTGCCTGTTTAGGCCATCCCTCCAGCCCACCACATTCATATGTAGACTATCTTGGTCTCCATACAGTACTTCTCCTGTCATAATTACTATGGCCACTAGAGGCCACAGCCTAACAAAAAAATAAATAAATGTAAATATGGGTTGTAATGACCTGCTTGCACATAATGAGGGAGCAGAGAAAGTCAGGTAACATAGTATTTGAGAAAGAAAATCCGTATCAGGAGGTGGTTAGTTGTTAGTTACATTAATTCATGTGGCATTATGTTTCATTGTATATGTTACATTATGTTACATTGCTATGTGTTACATCGCATTATGTTTTGTTGCATTATGACCTGCTGCATTGCATTATATTGCATTATGTTACATTGTATTAATTTGCATTGCATTAAGTTGCATTGCGATACATTGCATTACGTTATGTTGCCTTATGTTACATTGAGTTGCGTGATGTTGAATGGTGGTGCATTACGTTGTGTTATGTTATCTTATACTACATTTTGTTACATTACATTGCATTTCATTATGTTACATTAAGTTATGTTCAGTTACATTCAGTTACTTTACGTTATGTTATGCCACGTTATGCTATGTTACAATATGCTATGTTATGTTGCGTTATGTTGTGCTGCATTATATTATGCTGTGTTACGTTATGTTGCGTTAAGTTATGTTGCATTAAGTTGCACTGCGTTACCTTGCATGACGTGAGGCGTCACATTCTGTTACAATACGTCATGTTTTGTTACGTCATGTCATGTTAAGTCATGTTACGTTGCATTACATTACATTATGTTGCATTATGTTACGTTATGCTATGCTTGTCCCTTATGTCAAGTGACTTATGTAACACGCTTATTTTAACCCAAATCACTTGGTGCCTAAACCTACCTAAACTGTTGTGGGTTGACAGTGGTAACTTTGTGTTTATCTTACACCACATGACTCATGTAGCATACTTAAGGTCTGGGACGCTTGTCACCGGTACTCTCCACCGGTTGTATACGTTGTTTTGGGAGTCAGTGGAAATCAGCCTTTTCTGTTGTTTAGGTATGAGGATATGTCCCAATACCAATACCACTCGCCTGAACTGTGATAAAATTCTGATATTCTGGTAAATGTGGACAAGTCTTTCTGCTCTAAAGTTTCCTTTTCTCCACAGCTGAAGTGTGGCAGGCAGAAAATGATATGGTACCTGTGCAGGACTCAGTCTGGAGCCTGGAGGTAGTGTTCACAACAGATGCAGTGGCCTTACTGCAGCCTGACTGAGGCATGACAACAGGCTGTGACAGCATGCCAGACTGGAAGATTTTCTCCATGTCAGGGTCTGACAGGACTGGTCCACCTCTGCTGATAGTCCCTGAATACTGCAGGAACAACATGATGTTTCACCAAAGTCTTGGTTTATTATTTAAAGATTTTACTGTAACATATTTATGAGTTACTCACCAGTAAATATATCATCCTAATTATATCAATGATGGTAATGATGATAAAGAATGAAGCACATCATGATGAAAGTGGCATTCAGCCTTTTGTTTGTTTATTTCTTTATTGAGAATGATGGCCGTCTCGGATTTCAGCCATGATTGATGGGAAGAAGGACTGTTGAGGGGAAAAGCCTGCAGGTTTCCACATGAGACCAGATGGGTATATATTGTCAGAGTGCTGCTCCACAGCACATTTGTCAAGTCAATCACGGGCCACTGAGGGCAACTGTACCTGAAGCGTGTGTGTGTGTGTGTTTGTGTGTCTGTATGTGTGAGATGAAATTGAAGAAAGTGGACAAACTATATAAATCTTGCATTTCAATAATGTATAAAGATAAAACAAAGTAGTGTTAAAACTTGGTCCATTCAGGGTTTTAAACACTAAAATTTCAAAGCAAAATGTATTAATTTCAATGAAATATCTGAGATTAGTTGATCTGCTCACAGGGCAAAGTAATCCACACAATTTCAACTTGGATGAACACTGTTCATAGCAGGAGCATACGGTCCTGACAATATTAACCTTAGTGAAAATGGGGATCACAGAGTCCAAAGCTATTCTGCCAGATCATTTATGTGGGTGAATGGAGCTGAAAGTGGATAGTTTATTATGTCCAAATTTATTCACGATAAAGCACTATGTAAGCACAATGTCACCTGTAATATAGGTTTAAAAAGTAGATTTTGAAATGGAACCACATCATTAGGGGCCTCAGAATCAGTTAAAAATGCATAAGGTTCCTTAAATATGCAATATCTAAGAACTGGCCACCTGTTGAATTCATATTCCTAACAAATAAGGGGGAGCAAACCAGACAAACCATTAATTGCTGCTAACTGTAGCTGCCGTTAGCTAAATGCTGTTAACTCTGTTAGGAACTTTTGACCACAAGGAGGCTGTTAATAGTTCCCCAACTGTTATGTAGTGTTAATTTATTCTAGTTGGGTTAGGATTTATTTATTATGTGAATTTGTTACGTAATTTTGTTTTGTATTTACTATTTATCATATTTATATATTTTAGTATACTTTAAACTCTTAACAGTTGACATATTGTTCAATTTAAATTTAAATTTACCTCAGTAATGAAAAATGCTGTTCTTTTAAGCCATCAACTGTATTTTTTCTCCTGGTTTGTCTTGAGCAACACCTCATAATCATTTATTGTATTGGTGTTTGTGTGTCTTTGTCAATTTTCTATTTCTTGTTTTATTTATTTTCTGTTGTTGTGAAGTTTATGTACAATTGTAATTTGTGAAGTTTGTTATGTAACACTGGCCTGGCAAGAAACTACAGATGGAAATTAGCCTCTGGCTATAATCTTGCATATTTACATGTAAATGTTCATTAATATGCACTGTCTCTATTTTAAATAAATAAATGAAATGCAATGAAATTTTGTGCTTCCTTTATTTAAAAAAAAAAAGTATTGTGTCAGGCACTGTTTAGGCACCAGTAACATTTTAAAAGTATTGTTTTAGAACCTGTATTGGATAAAACAATACCCCACCCTATTCCTCTCGTCTTGCTTGAAGAGTGTATAGTCACAAGGCATTAACACGGGTATGGTCAGAGAGTTCACAAGTGAACAAGAGATGACACAAAACCTTCTGTGATTTAACACCCTGGTTGGCGTCCAGCTGCAGCATTTTCTTCACTGTGCACAAACAGAGGCTGTACATTTTTTGTTGTCCCCAGTTTATTACCATGAGCTGTAGTGTACAGTCTCATGGGTGAAGTCCTCAGGGTTCTTGAATCTCCAGAGCTGCTGAGTGTTACTCTCTTTGTGGAAGTAGTGGGTGGTTCCCAGTCCACATATTAACACAATAAATGCCTGCATGTCGTAGTCGATCTCGCTAGGATACAGTGGGCAGCCAGTAGCCAGCTCTGTGGCTACACAACCCACAGACCACATATCAATGGTCTCTGTGAGGCTGTGCAGAATGTACTCAAGAGTAGCTAGCAAGAAATCTGTGGGCTGGCTCACCATTGGCCCTGTGTAGGTAGAACACTTGGTATTTAGTGGTCCCTGGTTGGTCTTGGGCATACCGCCCAGAATGAAAGCATGGTTTTAAATCATGTAAAACTGATTTCATTTAGCTTTCTACTTTTTTTTTTTTTTTTTTTTTTTTTTACAAAGTTGAAGTTTATTTTTAGAGCAGCTGACAACAGCAGTGTCCAAAGACATCCAACACAGCAGTGATGGCTTCTTTACTTTTGCCTACATCTTGGATTAGTCTGTTAGCTGTGTTGTAGCATTGGCTCTTATATAATGATGCTCTGTTAGAGACAGCTATCAGACAGGAGTTCAAGGTAGAAATAAACTCTGTGAACTTATTCTCTATTTGCAACCAAGCTTTTACTGTTTTTTTAATTGTTCTTCTTAGAACAGAGGGGTTAGCTGTGAGCAACACTGCTTGAAAAAATGTAGTTGCAGGTGGGTGAAATAGGATGAAACTCTCCAACACTCTCAGAAGTAAGGGTTCCCAAAGGATCCTTCCTGAAGGGCTCAAGTTCCATTTGCTTTTGAAGAACGCTTTTTTGAAGAGAGTCAAGGATTCTTTGTGAGACTAAGGGTTCCGTTAAGAACCTTTTTCAGTCAAAGAACCTTTATGGAAGAAAGAGTTCTTTGTACAATAATATAAAAGGATTCTCAATAGAACCCCCGTGTGTATTCTAGATGAACCCTTGGAATATAAAAAGGTTCTCTGTCAAACAAATTGGGTGGGTTCTTGTTAGCGCCCAGAAGGAGGAAAGGTTCAAGATAGAACCCCCAGAGAGGGTTCTGGGTGGAACTGTTACACCATAGATTCTGGAGAATTTCTCATATGCAGTTCTTTGTGAAAGCTTTCGTAGATGGTTTTAGTTATAACTATTTATGTTGGGTTCTAGGTAGAACTCTGAACAGGTTCAAAGTGGAACCAAAGGTTATACCAGGAACCAAAAAGGGTTATCCAATGGGCACAAGCTGAAGAACCCTTTATGATTCTGGTTAGTATCTTTATTTCTAAGATTGTATCTAGGGAAATGCTGTGTGTGCATTTATGTATGAGGGATAGCAGCATGACGGTGTTGACACTACTGTGAGCATGGAAACATTACTGTTAATGACTGAAAGCAGCCTCTCTAATCATTGAAGCAAAGGATAACAGAAAACACTCAGACATCAACACAACAAAGAAAATCACATGGAGAGCTTGCACTGTTGGACATCATTTAAAAGATGGTTAAATTATTAAAGAGTCTGCTTTCAGTAATTTTAAATGCTTCCATGTGCACAGTAATGTCATTGCAGCAAATATTGTTAATATTTAAGCAAAACTAAAATCAGAGAAAACTGTACAGAGGAACCAGGAAATAATTTTTTAGACACCTCTGATGGAAGTTGGGATTTATTCAGCTGCTTAACTCACTAACTAAACAGAAAATTTCACCTATTAATTAAACCTTTTGGATGTGTAGAAGAACACAGGACACTAACACTTCACTCTATTTCACCCACCTGCTGCCCGTCTGCTTTTAATCAGAATGGTAATTTTTATGACCTGTGGATTAACAGCAGTGCCCTAGGAAGTGTCGCACTGTGAACCCGCCTATGTAGACACATCTTACCATCTGAATATGCATCCTTTAAATACCAGGAAAATACTGCACCACTGATTTTAGACCAGGTTTTTGTTGGTCACTGGCGCAGCCACTTTCTGCTGCCTCCATATAGCAATGCGCCTGATCACACCTCATTTTAAAAACAACACACCCATGTGTGCACAGATGGGCACCAAGTACATTTGCTAACTACACAATGTGGGCACTGAGTGAGAAAATGACAACTGCCTGTCAGAAAATAGCAATGACAACTCAGTGATACAGGTGTGCTGTGCTGTGCTGTGGGGCCCCTTTGTGCCAGATGGAGGACAGAGCTTGAACGTTCAAGGAAATTTTGATATGTTTATCAGTTTAAACTTTTCAAGGCAATCTTTAAAAAAAAAAAATCAATCAATAGGTAATTGTTCAAAAAATTTGCAGTAACACATGAATGCGTACACATGTCAGCAGCTACGACAGCTTGTCAACTAGTCCTGTGAATAGGATGTCTGGATGAACTCCAACAGTTTGTGGTATTACCAGGCCTTTAGAGTCATAGAATTTATATGAAGTAGGCTAATAAAAACTCTGTTAATTATTATTGTTAATATTTTCTGCTTATATATAGACCTGATTGACTTCTTTCAAAGTGGTGGCTGTTTACCTAAAAACAATCTCCACAAAAACAATCTCCTTTATTTCATTTATCACTCCATCCCTGCACTTATTTGCTGCATGTGGGAGTGTATCTGGGAGGGACACGTGGACGGGTGGGGGTCAGACTGAGGTAATCAAGAAGTGGATAAGATGACTACTGGGGTTGAGGGAATTGGTTGATCTGGTGCAGAAACACAGAGATGAAGAGAATTAAAGAGAATTCTCACAAAAGAAAAAAGAAACGATTGAAGGATTGCTGTTTTAATGGTTCTGACATACGTCTGAGTGTAACTGCTATGCTTGTGTTTGCTATGTGACTGTCAGAGAGGATAAGGTCTCGTAAATGTCTCACAAGAATGACTTTTGAAAAGGAGAAAATCCACCATGAAACAGAATTGACGTGTTGTTTATTAATCATGTCATGTCAAAACCATTGCAAATAAAGAATATTTCTTACTTGAAATAACACCTACTTGTGTCCACCTCTTGTTATGAAGATTTTAGATTTGATGGAAAGAAAGATGCTAAATGCTGCAGAATATGTGTATATGAATAGCATATTCTTTCATTATCTGAAAATGACAGAACAATTAGAGTGAAGGAAAAACATTGCCATATAGCTCCTATATTGCCCTCTGGTTGATTAAGTAGCAATAATAGACAGTAGACAAGAGGTTTCCCACTCTTTGTTATATATTTCCTTCTCTTTGTGGTAGTTTCCACCGAAGTCTGCAGAGCTTGTGATTTTTGGGTGACCTGCAATTCTCCCTGTTGGGCGTAGGTTAGCACAGTTCTTCACAGCCACTGGATAAAGCCAGAAGTGTCTGTCCTACAGTGGTTTGACTTTTGGAAACTAAAACCAATAAAAAATATGGGTCGACATCTCATCATGTGGGACATGGAGCAAAAATGCTGTGCTCCAGAGGTCATATATATTATTTTTAGATCCTCTGGAAAACATCCTTGTTGTTTAGGTATGAGGACATGTTGGAGTTACCATAGCTAAAGGACTGAGTTTATCCCTGCCTAACCCCGAGGCATTATGGGATGTGCTCTGCTCTTTGGTGAAGGCAGTCTAGATGTTTTATAATCTTTTTTCATATAATTCAACTTACTTTGATTGCAATACTAGCATATGCAAAAACTCTAACACATGTAAACTCATGAAGGCTATTTCCCAGCAACAAAAAGTCAAGTAGATAACCAAGTCAGTCTATTGATGCCTGGCACACACAAGTTTAATCCTGGCAATAAGGTGTATTCTGTTTTTGGATGGAATTTCACCTTGAGAGTGCTGTACGATGCAAATGCATTTACTCCAAACTCCCACTCACCTGCTGGCTCAACTATTGATAAATCCAGTAATTGTCTGTATAAGCCAGAGTTTCTGCTGGGCTCCCACATGACAAGGGAACTAATATGTTGTAATGAGACGGGCGCCGGGGCGACAGAATCAAATTTTGGTTTTGGTCCCAGGCTGAATTTCATTTGGATCCCAGGCTAAAAACTGTTTAAGAGCCCCTGTGTGGAGTGATACTTCAGCTCGATAGAATGATCACAGATAAGAAAGCTTATTCCTTTTTTATCTGTTTTTTAACACTGTACAGGCAGGCTTGCTTTTAAACTGCACTTTAGGTGATATTAAGCTGAATTTATAATTGTCACAAAATGTTTCAGATGAAAAGAATCTTGACATACACATGAGATCACAAGGTTTTTTTTTCAGACTCCATTCTTTTCATTTTTTATACATTGTACATTAGCACGCTTGATGTGGCAGACTAAACAGTGTGTGTGATGTGAAGGCAGATGAGCAGAAAGCTAATAATATGCCGAAATATGTGTGTGTTGACACATAAAGATGAAATGTCAGAATGAGGAGAGAAAGAATCAGAGCAGAGAACAGTGACAAAGACACATTAAAGAAACAGACTGAAGAAAAGGGGACGATGGGAAGAGGTGTATGGGTGATAAAAAGAACAGAAGCTAACAAATCCCTTTGACAAAATGTTTTTTTTTACTGCAATTAAGCATTTCAAATAATGCTTTAAGCTGCAATTATATATATGAGAAATCTATTAAAAGTACAGCCACTTTTCCCAATATAGAATATTAAAGATATTGTTTCAAAAAGGACCAGGCCTACATATTTTTGGAAAACTCACAAATATGTAATAAAGACATAAAGCTATTTGAAGAACTTAAAGGGACACTTCAGCCCCAAATTAAAAATACATATTTGACCTCTTACCTGTGCTATTTATCCCTCTAGACTGTTTTGTTTTGGTTTGAGTTGCCCAGTGATATTGGCAGTAGAGATGTCCTTTTCTCCAGTAAAATAAAATCTAGATGGCACTCGGCTTGTGGTCCTCAAAGTACCAAAAAATACATCTGAAAAACTCAACAGTAATGTTTCTTTCCAGAAACCATGACCCAGTTACTCAAAATAATGAGCAGTTTCATTTTCTCTCCACGGAACTACATCTGCCAACAGGATCACCCCACTGAAGGCAGTGTGCATCTATTCACGGATAAGAGGCTCATGCTTGGGATAGTGCAGAACGTAGTGCAGTATTTGGGTGTAATCTCCTTGTAACACCAGCATTTTGATTATTATCTATGATTTAATCACATGTTTTTTTCTCAATACCTGTGATGGACTGCATTTATTTTGTAAGCCTATGGGGGCAGCTCCACTCCATTTTCCTTAATGTATTTAAAACATCACCAAAACCATTTACTTTGGGCTAGAGCGATAATTTCCATTTCTTCTGTGTGTGTGCGCATTTTCTTGTTTTTTTTTTTTTTTTTTCCTGTTGTTTTTTCCATTTAAAAACCAGTCACCATTCACCCATTGTTGGGAGATTCTGCAATGCTGTTTTCATGTTAAACTCCAGCAGTGTTGTGTGAACAAAAGAACTAAACCCAACCTTCAGTTGACATGAGGATGAGTAGATAATGACTAAATTTTCATTTTGGGAACATACATACAAAATAAAGAGTAGTATTACGTGATGAAATATCTGCAAAATTCTATGTGCAGACTGAATTAATTAGATCTGTTAATCAGTCTGGTAGCCCAAGGATAAAGCTCCTGTGTTTCAAACTCTGTGTCTCCTGCCAAAGGGCATGAGGATGAAAAACCGGTGTTGGTGGTGGGTGGAGTCTTTGATGATGCCACAGGCTCTCCTGTGGACTGTCCGGTGGTAGATGTCCTGCAGAGATGGTGAGGGGATCCTGCAGTCAGCAGTCTATACCACTCTTTGAAGGAGGTCCATGGTGTAGCTGTTTCCAGACCACACAGTGATGCAGCATGTCTAGCTGGAGAAACTGCTGAGAAGCTCCAAAATACAGAAGTACAGATGGTCTTGTCCTTTCTGTATCAGCTGTTACAAAAAAAACCACAACCATAAAAAAAAAAACAAAGAAAAAAAAAAAAACAGAAAGGCAAACTCATCCACTGACAATGGGACCTATTTTTAGCAGGTTTGACCTATGCTAATTTTGGTTTAAACACTAAAAAAATGATTTCTAGTGAGATAAATCACACTGTGATTTGTTTCTGTGCCTATAAAACTGAAGTGTGAAGCTCGGGGAGTCAATTTCCCATCACCCTCCCCCATGGGGGATATGATTATTAAAGGAGCATTAAATGATTTTTTCTATGGGTTTGCCCTGAGGGTGCTTCTTAGCCCTCAAATGTAACCAATATGTCAATGGTCGAGGACCATACTGATGCCTGTAAGCCTAATGATCCATGCCATAATGAATTCACTTCATTAGACTGGTTGAAAGTGATTAATTTGGTTGGTTAGCCTACCTGTTCAACAGAAAACTGACAGCTGTGGTCCCGACCTCACCAATGCTCTCGTGGATAGATGGAAGATAAAGCCTCCCCAGAGGTGTGGTGTCTCTTACAGCAGCATATTATTACCCATGAAATGTTCAGCTATCATACTACCATATATAGTTACTTTTAATTTTTGCTTTTTAGTTGTGTTGTATTCATGAGTTCCTAGAGAGATATTCCACCAAGTACAAAGGAGCTCTCACCAGTTGAAGAGGTCACAGGATGGTTTTCCAAAACTGTGCTTGGCTGGGACCCAGAGGTGTTACTGGCTGGTTTGCCACTACTTTTGGGGATTTGCCTTACTAACCAGCATTTAATATTGCAGCTATCGAGCGTAAATCTTCTATTTCCATATACTGACTTTTTTCATAATTCAATACTATTGGTCACCCTTTATGTCTTTGTGTGGATTTTACAAATATTTAACCATCAAAAGTGTTCAAAATAGCTACTGTAGGTAAAAAAAAAAAAAAAAAAAATTATAGAGCAGTTAGGGTTAGAAGATTAAAGATGATTAAAGTAATACATTTTGGAGAGAAAAAAACTCCAATATTCCCTCATATTAAACGCATATATTAACACTTGCTTTTGGTAGTGACAACACTGCAGACAGGCTACAAACAGTAGAGCAGCTTTATGTACCACACACAACCAAGAATAAAATGTGAATCACGTTGAATAAACAGATATTTGTGGCTAATTAGTAATACATATTGGCAAGTCGACAAATTAGCCAGCTAGTTTGCAAGATTAACAAGAAAGTCAGTTTTTTAAGATAGATTTTTGGTCTTTTTAGCCTTTATTTGATAGGACAGCTTTAGACAGATGGGAAATGGGGAAGACAGAGGGTGGAAACAGACTCTTTGCTTCTGTACTTTATCAACTGAGCTACCGGGGTGCTCAATCAAGCCAAATTTTACTTATAGTCATAAATCACAAATCACAATTTGCACCAGGAGACACAGCACATTGGCACGAAAAAAAAAGATATGTTAAAATTGCCTCAAGATGCTTTTTCAAATTAGATGTGGATTTTTTTTATGCTGAAAGCAGCTTTGTTGATGGCAGCAGATCTAACACTAAACTGTAATGATGTGACCCTGCTTCACTGTATGTAGGTAAAATGTTCTTCATATTTTCATGTCAAAAAAAAATATTGATTTACCAAGTAATGAGTAGTGTAATGTTTTTGAAAATTTTAAGGGATTACAATTTCCAAAAAAGTAAATATGCTACAGTTACTAATCCAAGATCAGCTTTCTCTTAAATGCATTTAGAGAGAGTTAATGGGGAAAGTTCAAATCCAAGGCTATTTAAGTTTTGTTTGACTTTATAAGTCAATAATTAATAATGTTTACCTCCACAGCATCACTGCCTGCAATTTCTCCATTAATCTATGAAAAGAAAACACAGGGAGAGACAAAGAGAAATAAGCCACTACAGTACACATGAACTGGACTTCATTAGTAAATATATAGGAAGACATCCAGTCCTCTGTCTGTCAGACCAAACTAATACCACCTCTGTATGTACACAGGAAGCTCTAATCCCCACACTGACCAGACTGAAAATTTAATCCTTGAGAGTCATTGTAGATGGGTGGCTGCACTTGCCGGCTTTTCTCAATTTATCAGTCTGGATGAACATGAAGGAGAGTGTCGATGCATCATGGTGTCTCCATCAACCCACCCTCACCAAACACAAGGGCGAATGTGTGATTTTCTTCTTCTGTCCTCTCACGTCAAACTGAAGAAGTACAACAGGTGGGGGATATGTGATTATGGGTGGTAGGTGAGGCATGGCTGGTAATAAATTACCATTATTCTTGTGTGGGTTCATATGTTATCTTGCTAGAGAAGGATGCAAGATACATGAAGGGCCTGTAAAGTGGATACAATGTGAACACCTACACATACAAAATGCTCTCTGGCATGAGAAGTATTTGTGGAGGGATGGCACCTGCATGAAGACATTTCTTATCTCTGCATCATTTTCTATTTATGAGAGTTTATAAGCTTAAGTCCCAGCTTTGCAACAGCCATTTTTTTTTTTTTACAATCATCAACATTATATCACTATATTGCCAGTTACACTCAAAATGATGTATATTAACAGTGGAGTGTACCAGCAGGGCCAGGCTTACTGGGCCATTACTGTGTTATGTAAGTCATGTGAGAATGGACTCGTTTTACCTTAAAATAACAGCTTCAAAATCATTCTGACCATTCTGATGAGGAATGTATCGTGTTTTACGGCTCTACATCACATACCAACACCAATGGGTCTTCAGAGGCTGTTCTCACTCCCAAGTCGTCAGATACCAATGTCTGGTCACACCCCTTGGCATACACATGCAGATGCACAAAGTACCACTTGGCCACTGTTGGAGATGCACCAGGCTTTGGACTTAGTATAAAGAGTGAGACAGTCTGTGTGTGGATGCAGTGTGGTGAATGGATTGCTCAAACAAACACAGGACTTTCATCCAGGAAACTGGAGTTTGTGTTGGTGTAAAATTGTGAAGCGTTGTAAAGTTGTGAAGCGCATAATGTCTCATGTGATGTGACTTGTGTCATGTGACTTTCTTCTTGCGACTTGCTTCTCTTATGTCATGTGACATGTGTAACATACTTATTTCAAGCCAAACCAATGATCTTTTCCAACCGAGCAGTTTGGGTGCCTTATCCCACAACGTTAACCACATGTTAAAAAGGCTTTCTGGCAGCATCTCATTCAGATGCTAAAGGGTACCCTGCACATCAGGATGAGATGCCAAGGGGCAAGCTGGGATGAGAATAGAATTTTCTGTCTCTGTATTCCCATCATGGCAGAGGTCAAGAGACCAAAGAGGACATTCAAGGAGGTAACTAAGAAGAGAAAAGGAGAGAATGACCAACAAGAGTAAATGTTGGACTAGACTGTAGTTTTTGCTGAGTGCTTTGCAAAGCAAAAGGCTGTAAGACAGATGTGGAGTTGGTCTTCTTGCTGTTGGACTAGTAAGTAATATTAGCTGACTTGCAATGTCTTGTGTTGTTGCACTTGCTTGATGTTTAGATGTGTTAGCAAAGTTGTTGACTTTGGGTCAGGATCAGTGCACAGTTTTTATTTACAACAGTATAGGAATCAATTGCTCTTCGGACTTTAGGGGCAGCAAGTTGCAATAAATAACAATTCTTGCAAATTAGGACTTAAACCACAGGTGATATAGGTCTTACTGATGTTTGACTCGAAGTACAAACATATCTTTCTTCTGCTGGATACACAACAGCACCAACTCCACTTGACTAGTTCAGGATTTACTTGCTTATGAGCACCTCAGTAGTAAAAAAAAAAAAGTTGTCCACACAAATTGACAAAATATGTTGTCTTGCCTTACGAAACGACCAATGTGACCATAATTGTATCTGCAGTCCCAGTCATCAGGACATTGCCTTTGACATTACAAATTAGACTTGCGACATGATTTACATGTACTTCATAATCTAATCCACTACTTTGGTTTGCTTAGGTATAGGCATAAAAACTACTTAGTTAAGGAAAGTGTCAAAAGTCATACACCAAGTCATCTACTCTTACCTCCTTCCTGAATAGTCTCACACCTGCATTGAAAACACCCACATTTTGTGGCTAAATACAGTAATCACACAAATCTGTCATATTGACTTAAGCTTTGGTAATGGATGGATGGATGATGATGATGATCTTTGAATGGTAAAAAGTCTTAGAATCAGCTTTTCTGGAATAGTTATCTGACACTGCCTACATGTGACCCGACATGAAGACAGTATAGTAGAGAGGATAATAAGATTGTTAATAAAATTAAATGTACGCTGCAGCATATCAACAAATTCTTGTCACAAACATATGCTAATTCAGTTGAAGTAATCTTGTTATGTATTTCCACCCTTTGCCAAATACAGATATCTTTTGATTAACTGCTGGATATGGCTTGGCAGTACAAAATAAGATGGCAAAACACTTTTAAGGGATTTAGAGGTTCAGTAAATCTCATTCTTAACCCTTTATGGCACAGTTTACTGTCTGAACAAGAAAGGTGTTGTCAGATTTTTATCTATTTTATGAATCTATTTAGTTTCTCCCCTGCATAAATCTAAGATAAACCAAGGATAAAATTGGAAAAGACAACGTGTGGGAACAAGACTTTGTTGTCTCAATCTTTTGGACACACACTTGCTTACTATACAAAATGGAAATTATATGGAAATAGAGATGACAAGTGGTGAATGCTACTGCATTTGTTTCACCTGCATTGACTACACCCCTGCAATACAAGATCAGAAGGGGAAGACATTATTCACCAAAAGTAAAGCTGGACTTTGTCATTAGCTTTAACTTTGTGATTATAATGACCAGAAATGACAGACAAACTTTAATTTACTCTTTATGAAAATCTTTCACAAAATTGTAACAGGAGATAAGTCAATGCAGATTCAGTGTTTATTGAGAAAGACATGGAAAAGCAATCATTTTTAAGGTTTTGCTGTCCTAAGCTGAAAGGCCCCAGTCCTGGCTTCCTTTGTTCAGTGGTGTGAATAACAACTAATTCATAGGATGGCACTGTCCCTGTTGACCCACGCAAGCAAAACAAACATCCAAACAGAAAGAATACCCAGAGCAAGCAACTCTGTAATCAAGCTAACAATGGGAAGTGCTGAGTGGTTATTATTTTGTCAGAGTACATTGTATTTTTATTGAAGTAGAAACAAGTTGGGTACACAGCTGTGTACATGGTTTCCTTTGAAACATCAGTTGAGGGACAGAAAAGATTGCACACTAAGGAAAGATTGTAAGCTTCAGTACCTTTGCTCTGTTTGTCCAACCAGAAGTGATGACATAAAGATAGACTAAAGAAATGGTCTGTCCGGCCATTCTTTTAGTCCAGGGGCTTCATTAGAGAAACTTTCTAAGTCCGAAAGCCCATCTTATCTCAGTTTAGGATGACGATATTTGGTATTACAGAAACCTGTTTCCTCATTGAATTTAAGAAACCACCTTATCTTTTCTTATGACAGGAATTTACCTATTAAAGAATTATCCTATTATTTCCTTAGGAAAAGTTAAAAAATCCAACGGTAAGATGGCATAGACCCATCCTCAATTCAAAATAACTGTCAGAAATGGCAGCACAACTGTTGAAAAGTCTGTCTGTTCAAATACTTATCATGGGTCAATAATGGGCAATAAGACTCCCCCAACTTTCCCAAAAAGGTGGTGCTTCTTTTCCTCCAGGACACAATTCAGTCCTCTGACTAATCAAAGCAGTTGTCATGGATACAGGCAGTCTTGTGTACATTTTAAACACAGACACAGGCATGACAGAATGAGTACTGATTGAATAATCAGTTAGTTAGCTTTAGTTAGGATTATCTAAATTAAAGTAAGATATGAGGTTCCTGTGGAAGGGAAAAATCACTCTGGAAATGTATGTGTAATGTAGTTCAGATTTGAATTCCAAGGCAGTTATCAATGGATGCAGAACAACATGCCTCTTGACACAACCAATCAGAGCAACAAAACATTTGATATGGCATAGTTGGAAAAGCTACTGTCAGAAGTATGGTAAACCTTATCTTTCTTATCAACAAAAGTTTTAAGTGTAGTTGTTTGTTCATATTTTTGAGAAAAACATTCAGTCCATTTGGTTGTTCCTGATGTTGTAGTGGATTCAACAGAAACAGCTCCACATCTGTGGCAGACATCTTGCTTGTTTATGAAAGTGACAATAAGGAAGCAAAAAATGCCAATAAGGTTGTCCTCTGAACAGTCATTGCATATTTTAGGGTTGTGATTGGCCCAACCAGATCCAGGACTGGTCCTAGGTACAGGTCCAGGACAGGTCCCAGAGAACATGATGTACCTGCCAGAGCAAATGAAATGTTAACTTGCAGATTCGCCTGGTTCCCAGGCAAGGTGGAATATGAAATTAAGTAATGATCCTGTATGATCCCTAAAGATTTTGGCAACACGCTAACCTTTCATGTAGTATTGATGTCAGATCAGATTTTTCACTTTTACATGCAAAATACCCTCAAAATGTCACCCAGAACACAATGTAGGAGCATTTTTTCAAGTTGTCTTAACTGTCAGTCATTCTGAACCTGTCGGTATCAGAAACTTCTTGAAGAAAAAACAAGCAGCCATGGCTGACCAATCATGGTTCATGCAGTCCCAATTTACAATCTCTGTAGCCTCTATAGCCCCAAAGTGTACTTACATTTTTGAGGAGAGACATTTCATCAATGGCATAGCTCCAGCCAGTAAACTGACTCATGAACAACCCCCTGTAGCCATGTAGTTTGATAGTTTAGAGTAGAGGTTTTCAAAGTGGGGGTGGGCCTCCCTAAGGGGGCTACAGTTTCAGGGGAGGTTAAGTGAATGGAAGTGAAAAATATTACATTATCAGAGATCACACAGAATAGCCTAAATGTATATGACTTGACTATAGAGATAGTTCAGAAATACAATAGTTCGGGGAAATATTACTGCTCTTCCCAGAGTCAGAAATGTCTTTGGACAGACCTTTTTATGTATTTGATGTAGTCTGAAGTTATCTCAAATAGCAATATTAGGCTATGTTGGCTCAACTGTCGTGTGTCTATGGGATCAAATAAGCCTGAATCCTGCAGTTATAACTTGGACACCATATACAACCGTATTCAACCTTTGATTAACTAACACTGTAAATATACCAGAAGTCTTCATTGGTCCAACTGGAAATGAACCTCTAGAAAGCCTACCCTAACCCAACAAGCATAGCTGATTTAGCATTAGTTGAAACAAACACAGTGAGACCTGACCAGAATAGACCTGAGGGTGATTAAACCTGATCAAAAATGTAGTCAACCCAAAAATACCCTAACGAAGAGCAGCCTGCTCTCACTCCTAACACTTCGAATACAGCAGCTTGGTCAGTGGCCCTGTGGTTCAAAGTATGATGCTGTAGGTGCTCCTCTAGTGTTGTCTCTGGAGGCTCCATCAGCATTATGCTTTGATGTGCCGTCAGCGTCAGATGACGTAGAATAAAGAGCAAGAAAATCCACGTATGGAGGAGGTGGGTTGGATGGAGACCAAAAAAAGGAGACTAAAAATGCAGTTTTGTGGCCTAAACATAACTGTGACCGTTTCATAATGGTAACCATGTTTACTATTATTACCATGAGGACAGAGGTCACTTGACTCTGAAAACAAACGTCTCCTGACTATTTTTTACATGGAAGACGGTCACCTGACTTTGTCCTTTCTTTCCTGTCCAAAACTCATAAAATCTTACATATTTCTCAATAAGCTTTACTTTGAAAGTCTATACCTTGCAGTTTATTATTGTTTACGTGACCGTAAAGCCCTGCACTTGCAAAACCAGCCCATTTTCTTTGCCAACCCATCAGATACCAATGCTTTGTCACCGCCCCTTGGTGACTCATACAGACACGCACGGTACCTGCTATCAGATGAAAGAGACACACCAAGCTTTCATCATAATCTAAAAAGGAAGACGTTCACATATGGAGGAGGTGGGGTGGATGGATGACTCAAACAAACATGGGACTTTCACCCAGGGGAGCAGCATTTGTGTCCCATGTTAAAACCAAATCTTATTTAAAGTTTAAGGTAAGACACTACATACATCACATGACTTGCATCATGTGATTTTCATGCTGCGAGTCATTTCAGTAACATCTCATGACATATGTAACGTGAAGTACTTATTGGATCCAAAACATGGTCTTACCCTAAAAATTCCCAAGTAGTATTTTTGCCTAAACCAACCCAAACTGTGACTGTTTTACAATGTGAACCATGTGTTAAACAGGCTTTTTGGCAGCTCCTCAATGAGACACTAAAGGGTCACCAAGGAGCGGTTGGGATGGGTTGTTATGCATTAACAGCCACGGTAAAAAATAGCAGAAATATACCTGCAATAATTATGTGCTGAAACTGAAGTCATAGACACTAATTCCAAAAATAATTCATTTATGTGTTTCAAAGACCAATTTATACCAATAACAGAAAGTCCTATTTTCACATTCTGCACAATGACTAAAACATTCTGTGTCCCACAAGGTAATGGATCAAAAGAAAACAATAATTTTCCACTCAATTTAATATGTATTTAATTTCCGATTCAGATCCCAGGGCAGGTCTAGTTTCCTCTGAACCAACTGGACCTTTGGAATATGCAGACTTGAGTTCATAAAGGACACCTGGGGCACATGAAGAACTGCTGCTTTCCTGTGTGTGTCAATAAAAGAACAGTTCATTAAGAAAAAGGATTCAAATCAATAATATATGCTTTGCTAGAGGTTATTTATTGAATCTCTTATGCAAGTTCTAGTACCCAGCCTCTTGCATGAAAACAAAGAGCAAAACGGCTACACCACTTGAATATGAATTTTCCCTTTAAATTTGCTATTATGGAGCTTTAAAATTAGGAACACATCAAATGATGAGGGGGTTGTGAATTGCCCCGATGGCAGTTACTAAACAGGACAAGTTCTTAGGCTTCAGAGTCAGGGAAGAGAGAAGGATGTACATTCTGCAGAATTATGTAACAACCTCTGATATTGTTATCAGAGGTGGCAAAGGTACACGCATCCTGACTGTTTTGTTTCATAGCTAACTGAACTACACCTTTTTTCCACAATTGAGTCTGATTGTTGTTATCATTTAATCATAATGATAATCATGTATCATTTTAATTATTGCATTTTTTTTTATAAATGTCATATGGTTTTATGTATGATTCATCATGTTATGAGTGCTAATAATCCACACAATGCATATTATACAGTGTGTTCTTATGCAGGCTAACTGCATTGTAATTCCGTTTTTATTGTACTTTCAAAGTGCACAGTTATGGTAGTTCCATGAAGTGCTGCAAACATTTGCTTTAATTATTCAGTTCCGGCTGTAAAAGATTGATTGTCTTGTATTAATTTTTTTTCTTCTTGGGTTCTCTGTCTGACTTGAATGCAATTTCCTCTAACTTTCTGAGGCTTTGGACCTCCTCTGAAATCTTTGGAGCCCCCCACATAGGCCAGCACTGCAGGTTAAATACCGGCGGCCAAATAAATCTGTCCCATCCATCAAATATTGACTTCATGACTCACATTAAAGGGTGAGTCCTGAATTTTAAGAAGGCTGCTGTATTGATCAGCGCCCAAGACTCTTTCAGGCCATGTGGAGAAGTCTATTTTGCTGTGGTATTATTGTTTGTGAGAAACTGGCAGCAGCCTCCATGTTGACATTTTTACCAGAGTTTGACTTGGTATAAACCATCAATAAATGTACGATGTTCCAAAGAGTTTCTTTATTTTACCCCCCGGGCATTAAAAAGTCCATTTTCTTGTCTGCATAAAATTGGGGAAGGAAAA
This sequence comes from Lutjanus argentimaculatus, assembly GCA_034769285.1. Classification (NCBI taxonomy): domain Eukaryota; kingdom Metazoa; phylum Chordata; class Actinopteri; order Lutjaniformes; family Lutjanidae; genus Lutjanus; species Lutjanus argentimaculatus. The sequence continues at coordinate 38,349,129 of JAWZSL010000006.1, forward strand.
CATTTTGGTCTTTCTGACTTGCATCTGACTTGCCCAAAAGGTTGTGATAAGGCTGTCTAAAACCATGAATATTAATGAAGGATTGGCAGGAAGCAGGTTATTTTATATTTTTCTTATTGTCAACAAATCCAGTGAAAAGACCTTTACTAAATACTTTCTGACTTCTCTACCCTTCTTTTCTGTGACACTCAGCCCCAAGCCCACTCGTTCCTACTGAAAACATAAATCTTTGAAAAGGGGTCAGTCTGACTCAGTGGTTACAACAGCTGCCTCCAAACCATAAGGTCCCAAGTTCAGACCCTACTCCGGTCAGCACTGCTGTCCGGGTGTCTTGGCGGCACAGGGTTTTGACACGCTAATGCTAGTTAGAGTTTCCAAGGGTTGTTGCATGACATCTTTCCCTTCACTTCCTGACAGCACTCTACTGTCACTATCTAATAACGTCAAAAAATGCTTCCTGGCTTTGGATTAATACACATCCATCACATGGGAATGAGTCAAAGTAAACTACATTGGATAACACTTTATTTGAATAGGTCTGCATTAGACCGACATAACACAATCATAACTACGAAATGACACCTGTCATAAACATGACGGAGTCTTTATGAATGTGTAGGACTGTTGTCATTAAGAGTCATTTCGTCAGTTACTATTTTTAAAGCAAAGCTGACATTGTTTTAGATGTCTTTGTTATGAAAAATTAGCATTAATCAAACCAAGAATGTATTTGCTATGAAAACTTGACATTGCCAAGCCAACATAACTTGTCCTAAACATGCTTTTGCAGACCTACAAATCAAACTAACAAACTATTTAGCTTTATACTGTCATATTTGGCTTGGCATTGGCTTTCAACAGACAGTTATTATCGTGCCATGACAGACAGAGTATAGTACCAAGGTGAACAGCAGAGTTACCTGATGGACTAGATTTACTTGTTGCTAATTAAAGCTAAACCCTAACCGGCCATGCAACTAGCTATCCATTAGCTAACTCAGCCCTTGGGTGCCAGGAGCTAAATCCGGCAAGAAAACCACTTTGGTCCTGTATTCCCTGTCAAATTGGCCACGATCGGGTCTTGGAGTCTTTGTTTTGTCCATTTTGAGTGAACAACATCCTGTTCAGAATGACACTTAATAACTTTGCTGACACCCTGACTTTTCATGTAATGCTAGTGTTTCATGTAAACAGTAAATGTTAGTATGCTTAAATGCTAAACTATGGTGATGAACATGGCAAATTTGATACCTGCTAAAAATTACCATGTCAACACTGTCATTGTGAGTCTGTTAGCATGGTGAAACGTAGCACAGAGCACAGAGCTGCTAATTGTACATACATATGCTGTTATTCTGTCCTCGTCTTTGTCCTGTTTTGTCCTTCTCCTGGGGCAGTTCATCAAGTAGGCTTTGTCCAAACACAAAATCATTGTATCATATTAGAGACGAAACAGTAAGTCCCCATACTTAGCTCAAAAATAATCCATATTTAATGGTCTCTATTGGAAACACATAAACACATTCAGCTGTAAACAACCACTTCTGCCCAAAACCTCCAATATTGCTGCCAAAGTGTGTTGTTGCAGTAAGACAAAGCCCCATATAAGCAAAACACATTTAAACACATAAGTTCAGCGACACCACTCTCTGGGGGTAAACGCAACCAGCAGCATCTGTAGCCTCTGCTGGGCCGCTCATCACATTCAGTGTCAAGCCTCTCCTGAGCTGCTTCACTGTAATAACTCTCACCTCCCATGGCAATCTGTGTGAAATGGGCTTGACAGCATTGTGTGTGTGTGTTTGCTACTGATGGCAAAAGATTCAATTCTTACTGCAGAGAGAGATCAGGGAAAAACTTTAGCCTTTATGAACCTCAAACAGTGTATGTTGGTTGTAAGACTAACTTTCAGTCAGGGTGTAGATGTTTTGTATACACACGTGCACACAAAGTACTCAAGTCCATTACTTAAAGTATAGATAATCCTGGTCAAATATTACTCCAATACAAGTTATTTTTTTACTTGAGTTAAAGTGCTTGAGTACTAGCTTTTAATGATAATTAAGTATTTTAGTAAGTACATCGTTTTATCGCTGCCACAATACATTTACAGAACCTAATGACTCTGAAACAACCTACTGAATGCATTGACTTGCTTGTAATCTTGTAGAATATAACTACAGTCTTAAATAATTTACCCATTGGGGCACTTTTAAAGGTGGAGTAAGCAATTCTGAAGAAAGATAGTTGCTGGCTCTCATTACTAGGTTGCAACACTTTGGGTTGAATGAGTCACTCAACAAAACAATGATCAACCCAGCTATCTTTCTCCAGAAGCACTTACTCCACCTCTAATACCTTGTTTTTGTATGTATTCTGCATTTATTGACAAGATTAGAACATATGTTTCTGAAAGGACCTAAGTCAGTAATCAAGTGACAACCTCAGAGGTTGAAAAATTAAGCCAGTTGGAAAGTGCCAAAAACTGCAGTTCCTTGAATGGCCACATGAAATTGGCTCCAAACGTGAGTCAGTCCCCATAAACCCCCATATAACAAGCTGTGGCGTACTAGCTCATCAAATACTGATGTCTTTGTCACGCCTTTCTGCCTTTCATAGTGGCTGTATTGGCTGTATGAGACACTGCTAGAAATTCATTCTATAACGAACGTTGTGCTAGGTTTGGGTAGGTTTAGAGTTCTTGCTTTCTATACTACATTATCTGATGTGGATGGGTTTACATTTTAATAACTTGTAAGCTCAGTGGGTCCCTTGTGCATCCCAGAGGGGTCGTGACAAAATATTGGTATTTGACCATGAGGAGAACTGACTGGTTTAATTATATTAAAGATTAAAGTTATGCATAATTAAGGACATGGCTACTTTGAGTGACAGGTGGATACCATCACAGATAGATAGCTGCTTCTTTTGGCCACCTCAGCTCCAAACACACTCCACCTCTTTACCCACTTTGATTTAATCTTTTTAAATTATCTTATATTTTCACTTTGTTTGATTTCTTCGCACAGTGCATTCCAGAAAATCACTCCACACATTGATATGCAAATGTTTAAAGAGTGGTCCAAAAACAACCATTTACCTCTCTATCCAAAAACATTTTTTTGTATGCTGCCAGGAAGTAAGTCATTTCTTGCTTTGTACATAGCTTGAGCAGTTTTAAATTCAACCAGATCTATAAATTTCAATGCATGTAACTTTTAAAACAAGATATTAGTGTGTTCCCACTATCCAACATTGTTTACTATCCTTATGGCTCTCTTTTTGCAGTATGCATAGTGGTTGTAGGGTCGTTTTGTAGCAGTTGCCCCATACTTGAACACAAAATTTAAACCAGAGAGCAATACAGAATATACAATGCTTCATGATCCAGTATGTCTAGCTATGCCCAGAACTGCAACGCTCCTCACCAGCTATGTTCGTACAAATGTTATATGAGGTTTCCTGCAGATTTTGTGGTCTGTTATCACACCAATAAATGTATTATCATATACTTTCATATGTCAGTTTTCATTTTTGTATTAGCCGGGAGTTTGGCAAGTCAGGTACTACAATTTGGTAGCAGCCAGAGCCACTACCCTGTGAGCCTCACAATGACTTTTTTGGAAACTTTTGGATGTTGTCATGGACATGTCATGAGAGGATGATGAGGAATGATGAAGGAGCAAAGGGATGGGTGGCTGATATAATGCAATGTTGAGAATCATGGAGACAGAAAAATAGGTGTCCGCTTGTCAGGTGTTCAGTTACTTTTTGCATGTATGGTTCTGTGTTTTGAGTATAGGTTCAATGGCTCCTTTGTATGTTTGAAGACATCTGGTTGATAACGCTTATGTATCCATAACACATATGTACCCCAACAATAACATTAATGTTTCCCATTGGGTGATGGTGGCTCCAGGATGCTTACAATTAGGGGCATCCATAGATGTGATAGTCAAGAGGTTAAACTGAGTTACTGAGTTTTTTGCACATGTACAGTGTTGTGGTACACTACTGGTACTTTGGTGTAGTACAGTATACTCCTGTATATTACTATTCCTGTATATTACTCTTGCATATTTTTAAATTTTAGTACTACTTATTGTGTATATATGTCTATTTTTTTCATACATTTTATTTTTTGATCTGTTTTTCTGTCTGTGTGATGACTGCTGCTGTAACACAAGAATTTCCTAGTTTCGGATCAATAAACCCTATCTATCTATCTATCTATCTATCTATCTATCTATCTGTCTGTCTGTCTATCTGGTCTCACTTTGCTTTGTCTGTTAAGAAAAGCTTTTGTCTTCTGGTATACCGTGCTTTTGTCCTTCATGCATGAATAAACCAGCCACTGAAATGTCGATTTGTTGGTCAATTGTGTTCAACTCTTTACCTCTCGGTCCTGTGAACTAATCTTTTACAGCCAGAGACTGGCTGGCAACGCAAGGCAAAGTCAAAATGGCAGGATACGTGGCACAAACATATGGCACAATGAATGAAGGATGTTGGCGCAGGCTTCTTATACTGAAGAGGTAAAGACTGACAGCCAGGTATGCTGATTTCTTGTTCACAGACAGGTGTGTGTAGTGAGAACCAAGCGGGGATGAGGAGGAAGGCACCCACAAACAGACACAGAGACAGACAAAACCAAAATACACCAAAGATGCCACATCCACACTGAAAATGACAAAAGCACACTCACTCCCATCAGGCAGGTCACAGGGAAGAGGTCATGACACTATCATTACCACCACCAAGCTCAAATTGAGCTGTTCAAAAAATACAGCGAGCACTTTGAACTTGACTGACAGCGTGGCAGTATTTTACTGTGAAAGGTTGTACGTTCAGTACTCAGGTAAATGTACTTTGTTACTGTCCACCCCTGGTAGCAAGGATTTCGTGTGCTCCTGTGATGCTGGCTAGTAGGGGTGATAAATTGTAAACACACAAACACACACACACACACACACACACACACACACACACAACACACACACACACACACAACACACCACAAACACATACATGCTAGCCACAGTATATCTTCAGTGGTGGTAGTTGTGGAATTCAGGGGTGGTGGTAGCTTAGTTGATGGATAGCAGCTTTGGATATCATGCTATGTGTGTGTGTGTGCTATATCTGCAGCTGTAACTTGTAGGGTCTCTGGGATTGTTCCACAGCTAGAGTGATGAATTGTGACCGGCACGTGTGTGTGTGTGCATGTCAGCTCTATAACTTGTGGGGTCTTGGGGATACTTCCATAGCGACTTGATGTATCATCTGGGGGGTGGCCAATAGGAAAAATGCTGAGGTTCACAGTGTGTGTGTGTGTGTGTGTGTGTGTGTGTGTGTGTGTTGTGTGTGTTGTTGAGAAGCAATATCCCACAGGCGGGAGCAGGCAACATGAGTGATGGACAGAAACCCCTGCTTACATCAATCTGCTTTACTTACTCACACACACACGCAGACATTTCCCCTTCTATGGCACACACACGTGCTCGTCTTGCATTTCTTACTTCTCGCCTCTTGTTCTCTTGCTGCAGTCTTCTCTTTCTTTGAGTCCTCACACACAAACACACACACACAGTAGGATAAGCAGCTGTACAGCTCCTGCTATACCACTGTGGCCTCTATTCTCTCGGCTACTGAGGTGAATGTGATACAATGATGGAGCAGCACTCCCTCGGCCTCTCCTCGTCTCTATCTCCGGCTCTGTGACTAAACAGGCCATGAGGACAGGAGCAGAGAGAACACAAAGTCCCTTAAGTACAATGTGGACTGGGCTAGAATGAAAATGCGGGGACAAGAATGTATGCTTTGAGGGGAACATTATAATTTCAAATATCAGTACATTGTTGTCAAATTAATAGCTCAATAAACAAATTTGACAATGCAAAAGTTATTTTTAGGAAATATTTTATTGGTCATTCTTTCTCAGCATATTGATATCAACAAAAGGTTGATATCACAGTCATGTCTGTGCAATAAACCTGCAATAACTGATATGTTGGCCACTTGGTGGCAGAAGAAACAAGCTGTGAACACACTGTTGACATATCATCACCTTTTTATATGGACAGTTCACCCCAAAATTTATATATATATATATATTATATATATATAATTATATATTAAAATATACATACACTTAAATATATGTTTTGTGTATTATAACCCAAGGCCTGTAGTAGCTATGTAATCTATCTAGATAGTTTTGGTGTTGAGTTGCAGAGTTTTGGAGATATCAACTGTAGAGATGCCTGCCTTCTCTCTAATATATAAATGGCACTCATGCTTGTGGTGCTCAAAGTGCCAAAAATATAAAAAAAATCATGACCTGGTTATTCATGATTATCCACAGACAATGTTTCTTTCTTATAAAACGAAAGTAGTTCTGGTTGATTCTACTGTAGAAAGAAAGTAGTTCCTATATGAAACTGCTCACTACAAGGTCTGTGGATTGTCTTCTGCAACCCACACCAAAACTATAACACTACAGACCAGGGGAAAAATGTGTATTTTTGATGATGGGGTGAACCGTCCCTTTAAGTTGATACAGCCAGCTTGTCATTGTTAATTACACATCCAGCAGACACAGAGCAACATTATTATTCATCTTTGTGTGAATGTAATTCTACTATTCACTTCTTTAACTCTGTTTTTGGTCCCCACCAACTCCGAAAAAGTCTCTAACTGTGTCTGTCTGCTGTTTGATAACAAGCAGATTCTGTAGAGTGGATTTTTAACGGCCTGCTGCAGACATAAATGACAATGAACTGAATTCAGAGTAATTCAGTAAATCAGCAAAAGAAAATGCAAATGAATACTTGTTTCCATCCACTACCGTTATGTGATTATTAGGACATGGTTTATCAAGATAAGCAGTGATGCCAGTTAGTGATGTTAGTTTACATTTCACCAAGGTCACACAATAATAAACAAAACTAACAGAACAGATCTCCTGTGTTCTGTGAGGTACAATTACTGATTTCACCAACGGAGTCTGGTTGCACCAGCAATATTTGGCTTATATAATGGGGGCTTCTTGTTGGAAAAGACTGTCTGACAGCAAGGTGGTGAAAATATCCTAAAATATAAAAAGCGATTTTTTTCTAGTTTGGCCTTTTTAAGTGGCTAAAATATGTTTTGTTGCTGACCGTGTAGTAATAAGTACTGTATATCTGTTTGTTTTCAGAGCAAGAAGGATACCAACTAAGACACTGCCCTTGATTCAACAGCTAATAGCATCAGACCAGGTTTGATGTAATCATTCAGAAAAGAAATATTTCAACCCAATATAAACATTCTAAAGTTTCAGTTAAGCTTCAAAACATTCAGATATTATCATGCAGTGCATGGAAGCTTTTTTAGAATTTGACAGACAAAATCTAAAGCAAACTGGTGGGAAAGAACTGAAAACAAAACAAAAACACACGTGATTTTTTCTCAGGGCAACCTGAGGGATGAACCACCCAAATCTCAAAATATCAAAAACCTTGCCCCTGGCCAACACTTGAGGGGAGTAAAAAGCAATGATCTTACAGCAGTGATCCAGCAGATTCCAAAACCTTGTTTTTAACTTGTGGTTGTACCAATGGAGCAAAAAATGTCTACACAAGCTGAGCAGAGACAAATCTTTTAACATGGCAATCCAAAGGCGGATCCTGAAGTCAGACACGTAGATCAGCACTCGCCTTCAGAATATTTAAGTAATGCTTTTGGCTCATACATAAACACTAAGCTGTGAGCTTACAGTAGGTCCAAGGAGCCTGTAAACAGTCAGGATTCCTTTCTGCATTTGCAGCCATACTGTTTGGAGTTCTCAAAGTCTACAAGGCTACTTGTTTATATGTTTGACTGATACTTTGTAGATTGACTAGCTGACCAAATTAAATTCTTAGTTTCTCTGCCACAGAGGCAAGAACTTCATAATGTGTACAATATTTTAAGTGCCGCCATTACATGTCCTTACATTACCTGCTAAAGGGCATCAAATGCCAGATTGGGCACCAAAACCGCCTGATCATGGAGGCAAGAAACATTATAAAAATCATCAACAATCTAATAAAAGTGAAATAAAAGTGTCAATGCATATAATATTGTTTTTTTTTTTTTTTTCCAACCTAGGCCTTCTAGTTTCTAACTTAAATACAGTAAATATCAAGTTATGTCACATTTAAAAAATTAATATATGCCTGCTTTAATTTTTAAAAAATGTATTATTTTAGTGTATTTTTGGTATTTTTAATGGCATATTAATATATTTCTCAAGTCAAATTAACTCAAGTTATTTCTTTATTCACTGTTGATTTTGGCAGTTTCGGTCCTCCATAGAAAACAGTGCTAAGTCTTTTAAAAGATGAAATAAGTGACCTTGTCCACAGTAAAAGATGAACTGGCATTACCTGATATTTTCACAGTCCCACATTTTGCCTTTAAAGCTAAACAATCCATACCATCAATGCTATAGAACAGCAGAAATCAGGTGAGAGTTCTCCAATCCTTTTCTGATATTGTATTGTGACTAATCACTAAGTTTAATAGACTTCACCATATGTGCTGTGTGTATCAACCAAATTAATTTGACATTTGGTCTGCCTTTATCCAGACTTCATCAGATGCTGCCAAATGCTCTATTTGCAAACAGCAAATCCTCTCCAACCAGAGGCACCTACAGTCCACCCAGCTGTTCAGTTACATCTGTGAAAACACCATGGGCGAGTTCCTCAGGTGAGGCGAGCTCTGCTGTGCTGACAGCAGATGGGATACTGCTAAAACAAAATCCAGCCCTGCTCCAGCTAATCCTTTAGTTCCTCCTGCTGCGAGATCAAGATGTTACACCCAACAGCTTGTATCCAGATTCACAGGCCAGTAGGTCAGACAGAAGAAAGTAGGCAAGGCATAAACCAAGATGACTGCCTGAAATTTACTGTGTTTTTTTGTTGCTGAAGATAAAAGATGACCTGGACCCATTACATGTGCCTCTCACAAGTGCAGCTCTTTTTTGCCCATTAATACCTCAAGTAACGTCTATGAGAAGACCAGTGAAGAGGTCCATAGAAAGGTCAAGGATCCTGCAGCACTTTATAATGACTGATAGTTGGACATCTTTTCATACAACTGGCTCCATGACCATTACCTGCCATTTTCTCCTTGTGCTGGGCTATTTTGACTTTGACTTTACAACAAGACACACTGCTGAGAACCAAGCAGATGACGGTCTCAGGATTGCAACAAAGTGGGATACAACAAAAACATGCTTGCAATCGCTGACAGTGCAAGTAATGTCACAGCTGAAGTGAAGCAAATTGGATAAGATTTGGATCCATTTTCTTGCCTTGCACAAGTATTTAGCCTTGTGGTAAGAGGAAGCCAAAAATTCATCAGTCCCATATGGACAAAGTAAAGGCAGTGGTAGAGTAGAGAAGCACATGATTTATGCATCTAATAGGTCGAGAGCAGCTGAGAAACCTGGCATATCAGCCAGAGCTTTAACTGACTGTGGAGCAGAACAAGTAAAGACAAATGGGCTCAACTAACACCTCTCATGAAATTTTGCTACTTTATTTCTACATGCGTGATTCACAGATCAAGAGACATCCTAAAACTCTGGCATCTTGAGAACTGCTTTACAATTCAAGGAAATCAGTAGTTCCAGCTTGTTCTCATTCCCAACTCATCAAATACTGACATTTTGTCAAAGTAACAATTCCATTCATTTTTTTTTTTCCCATGGACAATGTTAGGTGATTCAGTTGGAGCACTTCTACAGCTCGGATTGGCATGAAACTCTCTTGGTTAAACCACTGACACAAAGGATGCACAACTGCGTTACAAAATGTCTGATTCTTAGCTTGACCAGATAGGAGATCTTGCCACCTACCGATCATGAGAGCATTTCTCAATCCAAGGTAGTTGCCTGAATGGCATCAAGTACAGCTGCTAGCAAGTCTACAGGCCTTACGTTTTTTCAAGGACACACCTTACCAAAAACAATGCTCTGTCCCCATTACACACCTCTTCTGCATGTCACCACCACCAGTAGAAGGGGCGAACAAAAGACTTTAGTTTTAAATCTTTAATTGTTTGCAACCAATCACTCTCATTCCCAACTTGTCATACACCAACGTTTTTGTCACTGACCCACTGCAACTCCTACTCACCCACATAGTATAAAGAGGAAGAAGGTCCTCGTCTGATGGAGGAGGGGTGGATGGTAGTGATAGTGTTGAAAGAAGTAGTATGAAGGAGTGTGTTTTCTGTTCTTTCATAGGCTGCATCAGTGATGGATTTTCAAACAAATATTGTTGCTTAAGCCTTTACACTAAAACACCTTGGGTCTTTAGAGGCAGCCCGTCTAATTCCCTCATTTTATTCTACTTAAATAACTTAAAATAGTGTCATTCATGGTGTTCTGTGGTTTACTAAACTGATTTGTTGTTTCTAAAGGAGATGATTTATTTATTACTGTGCTTTTAATAAGGCATACAATACATTCACCTTATGTATCCCTCTGTATATTTAACCTTGTGATGCTGTGGCCTTTGTGTTAATCTGAAACCATTCAGTTCAGACTTTTGTTGTAACCTTAAAACTAACTTGAGGGCTTATTCAGACATGAGTCCAATGTACAAAATTGCCAACAGATTTACATAACACAGGTCATGGCTGATGGGGCTGAAGACAAAAATGATTAGCTCGATAGACAGAATTTAATTTGCCACTTTTTGAATTTACTCTAGCGTTTAATAGATAAATAGATACATTATGTAATAGATATTTATCTATTCATGCCTTTTTGTATGAATAAAGACTTAACCGTCAATCTATAGCCTTGAACTGAATCCACTTTTACTTTTTGTTTCCTGCATGATCACAAACGAGTGTTAAAAGAAAGCCATCAGACTTCAGAAGAGAAACAGAGGACAAATTAGAATTAGACAGAAAAAAAGGTGACATAAGAATTTATACATATACATAAACACTTATAAATATACAGAAACATTTATGCATATATATAAACATTTATACATACACGTAAACATTAATACATATAAACATGACAGTCAAACCAGATACAATGTAAGTGTAGTAAATGTGTATAATATGAAAATTAAATAATTTGTGAATTTATAAGTTCTATATGACAGTCAGTCCACAACAATATCATCAGGAGATATGAAATATCAAACTTGGACAACCATTAGTGAAACCAAAATCTTGTAAGTATTGTATAAAAACCTTGCCAGACATGTAATATATGACATACCAGTGAAACAAAACAAAAATAAAACACACCCACAAATGGTGTGTGGACAACCACAATCTACAATCTATGGGATTCAATAATATTTTGTTTCATCTGTAGGACACAGTATAGTTCTTTGCAGAAGCCTCTGAAGACAAGAGGTTTTTCAGGTGAAACCTACTTTTAGATCCCACACGACACCCTTCGAATATTAAAGGGTTCTTAGTAGAACCCCCTGGATGGATTCTACATGGAACCCTAGGAATATAAAAGGTTTCTCAATAGAACATCCTGGTTAAGTTCTAGATGAAACCCATGGAATAAAAAATGATCCTTGGTAGAACCCTCTGGGTGGGTTCTTGTTAGTGCCCTTGCATAGAAAGGCCCTGAATAAAATCCCCAGAGAGGGTTCTAGCTGGAACCAGTACACCATAGAAGTTCTTATAAGGGGTTTGGGGTGGAACCTTCACAACCCTTACATTGGGTTCTAGGTAGAACCCTCTGAAAGGGTTCCAGGTGAAATCTTTCTAAAAAGCTCTACCAGGAACCAAAAACAGTTCTCCTACAGGAACAAGCCCAAGAACACTATATGGTTCTAGTTAGTACTTTCATTTATGTCAGTGTACTGCAGCCCTTTTCTGCATGTCACCCCCCTCTCCTCCTGCCGTCCGTGTCTCTCTCCAACTGTCACTGTCATCATAATGATGCAGAAATGCAAAGAAAAGAAAGAAAACTACAAGCATATGGAACATGTATGGAAAAAAAAATATTTGCCATCCACTTTACTTTGAAACAACATACGTCATGTTCCTACTGATTCCTTATGATTATGTTGCATAAGAAAATGTGAGTATGTGTATGAGACACAAGTCTTACAAGACAGTAATAAACACTGGAGGCAATAGAAATTTAGTGAAAGTTTTTTTTCTATTTCTTTTCCATATGGATAGTTATTTGACCTTGTTTTGTGGTGCTGTGAATGTGAATGTAATGTAACAACTCTTTATGTGGACCCAGCGGTGCCTTTTACATTTCAACATTCGAGGATTAGCCTGAAGTACCCCCGTCTCAGTTTCTGCAGTTTTTCAAACTCAGCACAAAAAAGTAAAGCATTGCAGCTTTTCTATTTCATTCATGGGCGAGCTGACAAAGCATTACAAGTCAAAGTAGCCTTGAGCTGATCATAACAAACGTGCCTATACATGGAAAGTAAAAATCATAAGTGTTTCTGTGGGGCTGTTGCAATTTTTAGCATTTCCGATCAGTCAGTTTTATAAAAGTAACCTAGGTTGAAAAAGAGGTCAAATTAAAAACTAGAAGCAAGCTCTGGAACCATGCATTTGTTTGAATAAAACCTTTACTTTATGGCAAAATCCCACAGTAGTACCACGAAGTAACAGCAAATGCAGATCCAGTTATTCAGAGTGTGAGGCTTCCTTTGAGATTGCCCTGCACGCTGATTTTACAGGGAGTAAGAAAGGCTTTCATTCACTGATATAAATAATTTATTTGCCTCTGTAATTACTTTCCTGTTTATTGGGTTCACACCAATTGTATACAAATGAGAAAATTACTTAAACATTGTTTTATCTCAACATGATTTGTGTTTGTGTCCGACAAAGGTGAGTTTTTATGGCTTGTTGTCAATAAAATGTTTTTGCAGATGGCGGTCAGTCAGAAAGATACACGTTTTGTTTATTCACACCTTACTTTCCTTTTCACACTTCAGTCAGACGGTTAACAAGCTTTTACAAAAAGGGTGTGAGCCTTTATAATGGATTTAGATCACAGCTGTGATAACATGGGAGATTGAGTGCACTGTAAACAAAGATTAGAAAGATGGATGGAAGAAGAGGGAGGGAGAGAAAGGACGGTGACATACCGATGGACTGACTAAAGGTGAGGTCACAGCAGATGAGTTTGATACAGGTTTGGGTTAGTCTGGGCAAACGTGTACTTTTATCTAAACAACAGAACAGCTTGTTTGCTAATGACTCCCAGAACAACATGTATGACCATTGGAGAGTCCCAGCAACAGGTGCACTGGACCTTTGTCGTACTGGAACTTCCTTGTCACAAGGCTAACGCTGTGAAACTGTCACAGTTTCATTAGATTTTGGCACCAAAACGAGCCAGCAAAAATTCTTGGTGAGGTTTAGGAAACGATCATGGTTTGGGCTAAAATAAGTATGTTGGGTTATGCAGGTTGTTCTACCATGCATTCTTATCCCAACTTGCAAAATGTCACTGCCCTTCAGCATCTCAAAATGAGGCAGAGGATACCCTTTAGCTGCTGTATCTGATGTGGTCAGAAAGCTGTTTTTAACACGTGAATAACACTGTGAAGCTGCCTTTTAACACTTGATTAACTGAAGCTGTGAAAAGGTCAGTATTAGGTTAGTAGTTAGCTCACCTATAGTTTGTAGTTTTACCTATAGTTAGTTTTACCTATTAAAATCTTTACATAGTTGCTAATGAAGCTGTTAGTCTTCTCTTTTTCATGAGGAAGGTTCACTGTATCAGTTAGACGTCTGAATTCATTTCAGAACGTTAAATGTTCTTACAGTACACAGCACTGTTCACTTCTCTGTAGCTCACAGTCTATGACAAAGATCATGAAGTCGAGTTCAAAATCCCATGATTGACTAAATCTGTGTACAGCATTGCTTCTCGTTGGCAGACCCTTCATTCACCTCTTTGCAACATCATTTCAAATTAATTTCCTGTAACTCCCGAGGCCATCACTGCTGCAGCTGCTTTACTGCCTAATATGAGGCATGGAATCATTATCTAATATGGAAATAAAATATTGTTTGAGTCTGTCCACTCCTGGACTTGCACAGAAAGTACCCATATGGATAGGTATAAAGGCACAGCAATAATGACTCATGGAGTTGCCTTTGACCTGATTTGGACATTCCTGGAGAGTGTTGTGGGATTTCAGGTAATATGGAAGAGTTGAACTTGTCCCCAGCCATACAACATTTGTTACTGTAAAATTTATAAGCTTAAAGTACATAATAAATACACTGTGGAATGAAAGAAGTGTGGGCTGTGATATGAAATTAACTCTAAGTAGAAGAGTTCAAAGTCATCCTCTGAAAAAAACATTTGTACTAGCTGTTTATGTGCAAAGCTTATTGAATGTCACCTCCCTCTCTTGTTGTTACATCCTTTTTCTTCTTGCTACATCTTTTACTAGATTTTTCATCTTGCTATATCTTTTATGTAGTTCTTTAGTATTTTTCATCTTGTTATTTTTATTTATTTATTTTTTTTGCCTTACGTCATGTATTGCATTTTTTGTCTTGTTACGTATTTTTTGTCTTATTGTATCTTTTCTCTCGATTTTACTCTTGGTAAGTCTTTTTCATATTATTGTGTCATTTATGTTGGATTTAAACTCATTCTGATTTTTTGTCTTGTTGTGCCTTTTATTCTTGTTACGTTTTGTCCCACCTCCAGTAGTCTCCCTCTTGTCTGTTTCATTTTCTTTAATGTAGTTTTTAGTCGTTTTCATCTTGTTATATCTTTTACTTTGTTTTTTGACTTGTTACATCTTTTATATTTTTTGTCTTATTATGTTTTAAGTCTCTTTTTTTCTTGTTATGCATTAAATACATCTTTTTCGTCTTATGTCTTTTCTGTTGATTTTACTTTATTGTCCCATCCATTTAGACTGAAATCGGCCTTGATGTTGGGAAGGCAGCGTACAATGATACACAATAAAAACAAAGTAATTCTATTAATTATAATTAGAATAATCAAATCCATTAAAACTAAAGTAACAAGTCTGTTTTGAAAATATAAGGAGTAGAAAAAATACATATTTGAATTAAAATTTTGGGAGCAAAACTAACAAATCGTCAGGAAAAGAATTACTCAAGTGAAGTGAAGATACTGAAAAACTCTACTTAAATACAATAACAAAGTATTTGTATACAAATACTAAGTATACTCAAGTTAAGTATACTTAATTACTTCCCACCTCTGTTCAAAATGAAAGTAACATCTTAAAGAGCAGAGAGACTTTGATTTGACCGATCACTATTCTGTGTCGGAAATTTGAAACTGTCATTCACTCAATGTGACTGCCGCTGTACACAAGGTCTACAAACAGACCACTGCCATCACACAGGCTGGTGACACTGAGAGCATCACTTTTGAATAAGGTTTAAAAGAAAAAACATTTTCAAAACATGAAAGGCACAAACGCATTCATGATCAAAACTGACACATAAAAAGACCCCTTTTTTGCAGCAGCCATTTTGACATGTCGCAGCAGGAAATGCTCAGGTGAAATAACATTAAAAGTTAACATTACGAGGTTGGGTCCTGGTATTGTGCACTTGATGGAACTGAGGCATTGTTAAAAAAAAACTGTTTCACCAGAGTTTTTCCTGCTATGACAAGTCAGACTGTCCCCTGTGAAAGAGGGTTTTTGAAATCGTACAATACGCAACAGACTGTGATGTAGGCTGCGTCCCAAATACACACATGCTAATAGACCTTCTTCACAGCAGCCATTTTGACTTGAAATAGTAGTGTAAACACAGGTGTTGCTAATGATACTAATTAAGGCTCTGCAAGACTAAATGAAATGAGACCTTTAATTAGTGTCATTGCTAACACCTGTGTTTACCCTGCTATTTCGTATCAATATGGCTGCCGTGAAAAAGGTCCATTCTGTACAGTATTTCAAACGATCAGCTCGTCATCAAGCCTCTCCCGAAGCCTGCAAATGAACCGTTCATTTTCATCACGTGAGCTGGAGCAGGGAAACACGCACAGGGCAGTGGGCCCTGAGGATCAGAATTAGGAAACGCTGCTATGTATTATAGGCTTTTCTATGTTGGGAAAAAATAAAATTAAAAATTTTTGGAACATTAAAAGCTGTTTCTGGGGGACCTATAAAAGCCATGTAATTAGATGCATCTTAAGTTAGCTAATGTTTTTACAATGATAGTTGTCTAGCTATCTGTGAATTAGCTAGTTGGTTAACTAGCATTTTGTTATCATTAGTTATCAGATGTGATTAGCTAACTAGTTATAGCCTAGTGTTTTGCTGGAACAAAATGCTAGTTAATTAGCAAGGTAACAATTGATATGGATCAGCTAAAAAGTACAACCCTGACCAATGTTCCAAAGGAGGCAGGACTTAAGGAAGAATAAATTTATAGAACTCAACAATGACAGCCCACTTTTTCAGCAGCTCTGGTTCTAGAAGTGAATTTCCATTCAATCACTCTACTGATGTTTCAGGAAATCTTTATATAAAGAGCTAAGCCAATCAAAATACAAGATGGATTTTGAGCATAAAACATTTGATTTGGAGAGAAAATAAAATGGAAAATGAAAAGAAAAAAAAAAGGCACAGGCACACGATTGTGTATTTAATTATTTCAAAAGTGAAGAAATTATCCCATGAACCACTGCAAATGTTATGGCTTCTACTTAAATTTAACTTTTAACCTGTTATTATGATAGTGCTTATATTGTTAATATCAGTGTTGTCATGTCTTGTAGTTTGTGTTGTATGTACAGTATATTCACTGCAGCATAACAGCATTACTCGTACAATTCATGTTAGATACCTAACTATCCAGCCTGCTAGTGGACCAATGTGGACCAGTTACAATAGACTACTAGAAGAGTAAACACAGGTGTTACCAATGATACTAATTAAGTTTACTAACTAGTGTAGCAGAGCCTTTCTAGTGAGCCAACCTGCACAATAGCAGGACCCTGACACTATTTGACCTGGGTGGAACAGAACCTTAATTTCTATAATTTGTAACACCTGTGTTTACTCTCCTATGTCAAAATGGCTGCTGTAAAAAGGCCTATAATCAACATAGAAAGAAACAGAGAAAATGTGAAACATTTCTCTGTCATTTCACTGTCAATGTTAAGTGTCTGCTGTCACCACTTCAGTATAATGTTAAAAGCATTTGGCAGAAAATGATTTGAGTGTTTTGGAATGCTTTCCATTTCTGTTGAGTTTGTACACACTGTATAACTAAACAGGTTGGGACAAGAAACACCAAGGTTTATGTGCACCGGTATACTTAAATGACCTGGCCAAATGTTCCTGAAGTCCTACTTGATTTTAGTGCAATGATTGAAAGCAGACATGCTGTCTCACTCCTTGAGATGGAGGAGTAAGGTGGGAGGCACAGTAGCCTAGACTGTCAGGGAAGGGTGTGTAGCTGCAGACACAGCACCTTGTCATCTCATATTTTCTCCTTCTATCCCTCCCTTTCTTTACATATTTATTGGGTCTTGGGGTATACAGCTGGGAGGGCCTTGATTGACATGCGCCAGCCCATGCACTGCCCTTGGTCTCTATTTAATTGTGGAATTGGCAGACCCTCGGGGAGATCATCAAGATACACAAGTATTCCCCTTTCTCGTGGCAACGCTTCAGTAACCACTCAGGTAATATTCAACAAGACACTGCCGGCCAAGTAGAGGTTAGCTGTCAAAACACCAGGGAAGAGAGGTACCCACCTGAAGACCCCGGTGAACATTTACCCCCCCAACACCCACCGTCACTCAAGAAATCAAGGAAGTGCTAATTATTGAAAGGGATATTCACAGCAGGTCATGTGAGCTGAACTGAATTGATCCTCAGAGGAACACCTTGTTTTTCACCCTAACAAACATCTTTGTTGTTTGTTCCTCAGCTCATTATCTGCAGCAGCTACCAAAACAGGAGCTTATGTATGCTGCAGTGTTATTCCAATATGTCTCTATATGCAGAGCTTTTAGGTAATTTTATAGATTTCTTTGCTTCTTTCCTTTTTCATGTATACACAGTGCACTTTGGGAAATAACTTTTTCTCTCGAGGCATGAAGCAGATCGTTGTCAAAATACTTGACATCAGAACTGACGTAGTGTGAACTTAAAGGCTCCGGGCTTAGAAAAACTCAGCTCTGATGTTTGTGACCGCAATGATTTGATAGATTCATAAGTGTTTGAGTAGCGTAACAGCGACCAGAAGCAGATTAGATTCCCAGTTCATTCTAGACTGCAGGCCCTGGGCTAGCTGTGGGAAATCATTACAGTAAATTAACTCTGTAGCAGAGAGTGCTTTGGACCGATTAGACGTCCATGTTCCTCACAAGATTGTTAGCAAGCAATAATGTCTTCTTCAATTTATTTTGGACATTGAATACTTGCTGTTGGTGTTCTTTCTACTTTTTGGGTGGTTGTATGTCTTTCTCTTCTTCTCACTGTATCTACTGCTATCTTTCTTTTTTTCCTTTATTTTCCAATTTCTCCCTCAATTCCAGATTTCCACCATATTAAATATATCTAATAAAAATCAGGCATAAAAGGGGTTAGCTATACCCTAAAAGCCCCTGTCTCACTTTGTGGTTTAAAAAGGCAGAAATACTGCTCAAGCACTGGTAAACTTTTATGTTTTGATAATTCATTAAATAGATTATGCATCTCAACAATAACATGCTGACTCTGTAGTCATTTTAAATCAAACCTAAATGAGAATCATGGTTTAAAAATAAGGGTGTATTTTGATTAGCATTAAGAGAAATCATAGCAAAAACAATAAAATACAATAAAGTACGACTCTGCTGTGAAATGAAAAAAGGTAACTTTTTGTCAACTCCATAAGATGTCAACTCCAGCAGATAGTCCATCTTACAGAGTTGACATCTATGCTGACAGAGGTGATGTAACTCTCAGTTCTCTAATAACTGAATAATATGTTTGAAATAAATGTTTTTTTCAATTTAAATAAAAAAATAAATAAATACATAAAAAGAAGTCAGTTCTTTGGGCTTAAGTAATGCTTTTGCAGCATCTTTATGCTTAAAGTGTTACTTAAGGAATAAATGTTTCCAACTTTACGATAAGAGACAAAGAGCATTAAGTAATGCTTAGTCAGCATTAATACATGGTTAATTATGGTAAAATTATGTTCATTCATCACTGATACAGGGCTCGTTAGGTTAGGAATGCTTATTCAGCATCATTACTTACATAATGATTGCCGTCCATAACACCAGGTCTTCTACAGACTACATGTCCCAGTAGAGCTGTTGATAAAGTTCTCAATAGTGCATCCTCAAAAGCAGCTCAGAGTGGAGATTATCCATGTTTACCTGCCTGTTAAGCTCCAAACAGACCCTGGAGCCTCTCGGTTACTCAGTCTTCACTGTCGCCATCTCTACCCTCATGGGTGGAGACATGCAGTAGCTTAATACAACTACTCTTTAATGTCTGAGCCTGACAACATGTTATAAAATGTAAAAATATTCATAATATCCTCTGTGCAGATATTCTGAGAAGTCATTTTGGCTGACTGAAATGCTGTTCTCAGCTACAATAGCTGACTGAGATCCGGTCCGTAACATCCCCGGCTCCCTGGAGGCTGATACAAGACAACAGAACTTGTCTCAGCCAAACTCTCTGTAGTTCTCACTGTAGTTTAAAGTAGGCTGCCACAGCTGTCAGAAATACAGAAAACACTGTGGGACAATTTAGGATGAACTCAATATACAGTAATAAGCTCACTTAAAACTATCATCTGGATGTAAGAGTTCATCATTTTGAGTCATATCGTGCAAATTGCAGCATTGACTCAAGTAGAAGCACAGACGCTTCTGTAAAAAAAAAAAAAAAAAAAAAAAAAAAAAGGGAAAAAAGTAGGAGTACTAATTCAACTTCTTTGCTCAAGTAAAAGTGAGACATCACAGGCTCTGAAATATACTCAAAGTATAAAAGCAAAAACTATCCCTCTCTGTCTTTTCCTCTTATTTCTTGTTATGTCTTTTTCTTTTTTTTCCATCCTTTTTGTCTTGTTATGTCTTTTACAACTTGTTCATCTTGTTACAGCTTATTACAACTTTTACATCATTGTTCTCTTATCTTGTCCAGCTTTTACAGAATTTTCATCTTTGTACGTCTTTAACGTTGTTTTTGTCTTGTTACATCTTTTACATCATTTTTGTTGTTACATCTTTTACATTGTTGTTGTCTTGTTACATCTTGTTATGTCTTTAAAATCTTGTTCATCTTGTTATGTCTTTTACATCATTTTTGTACTGTTATTTCTTAAACATCGTTTTCATCTTTTACATGTTTTTGTATTGTTATGTCTTTAATATTGTTTCTCTCTTGTTGCATGTTTTATGTCGTTTTCGTGTTGTTATTTTTCTGTGTTGCGGCACACTATAATGCAAAATAAAAATAATCAATAGTTACCCTCAAATGCATTAAAACTTAAACTACAAGCCTGTTTTGAAAATTTAAGGAGTAAATAGCACAGATATTTGTAAAATCTAGGGAGTAAAAGTAAAAACAAATACTCAAGTAAAATAGAGATTCCTGAAAACTCTACTTACAGTACAATAATGAAGTCTTGTCTTGTTCTTGTTCCAAACGATTGACAGCATTTGTATTTTGTTACTTCCCACCCCTGGTCATGCCCTAAGCCACTGCATTATTAAAAACAACAGCAGTAAGCTGAATCACAAATGCATCAGTGACTAATGATTTTGCACTCCCCATCATGCCACCAGCAGATTTTAAAGAAAGGTCAGGGTGCATGACAGGTCTTGTGCCTTTATCGGTCTGCTGCTGAACAAAAACAAAATAAGACATTTTGCTTTTTTCATAAGTCAGACTTTCACCACATTGCATCGATCTGCCGCCTACATACATTTTGACTTAAAATAAGAGCTCCAACCTTCATAATATGACTAAGGAAAACGATAAAAAAATACCTTTGAGTGCACACACAAAGCAACAAATTCCAGGGTATACCAAAGGCCATTGACAGTCCTTCTGCAGTTCCTAAGTATTGATTTATTGATGTAGAGACAAAACAAATAATTAAAAATCAAAAAAGGAAATATTCAGTACTAAGAAAATGAAAGACTTTCTTCCACAGCGGTCTGGCAAACATTGGCCTCTTATTATGCAGCAGTCTGAATCATTTCAATTCTCCCACAGCTGGTCATGTTACTGAAATAACAGTCATGGTGACTGCAGAATGTGTTGGTATTTGAGTTTATGATGATATAACATCACAACAGAAGTTTTCTGAGTGGCTGTTCAAAATGTATGTTAAAGGACCAGTCTGTATTATTTAGTGGGATCTAGCAGTATACTTGGAAATTCCTGATTTGATTCATTTATTTTGAGCATTTTTGTTAAAAATACAAAAAAATAAAATAATGTTAGAAAATAAAACATACTAAATACAATGAATCATGACAGACTTTGAATGAGCAACATAAATTAACATTTAAACGAAAAGGAGTAGGAAGAAGCAACATCCTTGTCTGGTCTTACCCCCTTTGGATACCATACCATCAATAATCAGTCAACTACATAAACCCACTGTCCTCCCCAGTGTCCATCCCCACAATCACACCATTATGTCTGTCCCCTTAATACCTAATCAACAATATTCCATAATATCTCTTCAAGCGCCCTTTCCTAGCATGATGGAAAACCTACTTTGGCCACAAAACTCATCCAAAACTCTAAAGGTTGTATCTGGACCTCAGTGCTTAGTTTGTTTGTTCTGGGCCACTGTAGAAACATACAGTGCCTATAAAAAGTATTCACCACCTTGGATGGTTTCCCTTTTTATTGTTTTTATAAATTGAGTCATGGTCAGTATAATCTTGGCTTTTCTGACACAAAAAATTACCAAAAAACACTTTAATGTCAAACTGAAAACAATTTTCTGCAAAGTAATGTCAATTAATTAAACATATATAGTATTTAATATATAATAATTGCATAAATATTCACCCCCTTTAAAATAACTGACCTTATTCAACAGAGGTCCAGCAAATTGGTCCTTGCAGTCTCACAATTAACAAAATGGAAATCACCTAAGTGCAGTTAATGTATCTCAAGTGATTGAAGACACCTGTCTGGAAGGTCCACTCACCAGTTAATCAGTATTCCTTATTACAATTACACCACAAAGACAAAAGAACACTTTAAGCAACTCTGAGAATATGTTATTGAAAAGTATAAGTCAGGGGATGTATACAAAAAAAAAAAAAAAAAAAAAAAAAAAAAAAAAATCCAAGTCACTGAACATCCCCTGGAGTTCAGTTAAATCCATCATTAAGAAATGGAAGGAATATGGCACATGTGTAAATGTGCCTAGAGCAGGTCATCCTCACAAACTGTGCAACTGTGCAAGAAGGAGACTGGTGAGGGAGGCCACCAAGACGCCTGTTGCCCAGGTTCATCACCAGTCAAAGCTTTATGGGAGAGTGACAAAGAGAAAGCCACTGTTGAAGAAAGCTCATTAAATCGTGACTAGAGTTCACCCAAAGGCATGTGGGAGACTCCATGGTCAAGTGGAAGAAGGTTCTTTGGTCTGATGAGACCAAAATGGGGCTTTTTGGCCATCAGACTAGACGTTGTGTTTGGCAGACACCAAGCACTGCACATCACCACAAACACACCGTCCTCACTGTGAGGCATGGTGGTGGGAGCATCATGCTGTGGGGGTGCTTCTCAGCAGCAGGCCCTGGAAGGCTTGTAAAGGTAGAGGCTCAAATGAATGCAGCAAAATATAGGGAAATCCTGGAGGACAATCTGATTCAGTCTGCAAGAGAACTACGACTTGGGAGAAGATTTATTTTCCAGCAAGATAATGACCTGAAGCATGAAGCGAAAACTACACAGAAATGGTTTAAAGAAGGTGAATGTTCTGGAGTGGCAGAGTCAAAGCCCAAACTTCAATCCAATAGAGAATTTGTGGCTGCACTTGAAAAGGGCTGTTCACGCCCGATCCCCACGCAACCTGACAAAGCTTGAGCAGTTTTGCAAAGAAGACTGGAGTAAAATTGTAGTGTCCAGATGTGCAAGTGGGATTGAGACCCATCCCCAGAGACTCAGTGCTGTAATTATGGCCAAAGGTGCATCTACTAAATACTGACTTGAAGGGGGTGAATATTTATGCAGTCACTTATTTTACATTATAGTTTTTTAATTAATTGACATTACTTTGTAGAAATCTGTTTTCACTTTAACATTAACATGTTTTTTGTAATTTTTTTGCCAAAAAAAACAAACAAACAAAATAATATACTGACCATGATTCGATTTATAAAACCAATAAAAAAGGGAAAACATAGGCACTGTAGCAGTTAAATATGGCAGCCTCCATTAAGGAGGACCTGCACTCTCTGTTGATAATATGGGCTCATTCTAAGGTAAGGAAAACATGATTATTATTTTCAGGTGATTTACATACTTATGAAAATTGTGTTCCACAATCTGACAATGAATTCCCATAAATCTTACACATTGGACCTGTATTTTTTTCAGTGATTTAGTTTTAAACCTTTCATGAATCCCTGAATAACACCATAACTTTCTTTAATAATGCCATTATGAAGTCTTTTTGAACAACAGTGTTTTAACAGGTTTGTGTTTTGCCTTTCCAAATTAGTGGGAAAATTAAGGGATCTCTGGCTATGGTGCTAAACACCTGCATCTAATATTAAGAGGTTTGACAACTTTCAGGGGTAAATTAAAGACAGTTCAAGGTATTCTGAACTATACTCAAAGCAGAAAAGTGTAAATATAATTACTGGATCTCTTGTTTAAACAGGTGTAGGAAAAGTCACAGAGGAATATTCTAAAAGGTATGATATTTCAGAAGTAAGCATCAAAAAGTCAAGGGAGTTTTGCTGGCCTTTCTAAAACTGCTGAGAAAAAACAAACAAACAATCAAAAGCTTCACTTCTCAGAAATCTTGAGAAAAGAGACAAGAGAGCCAAGGAGCTAACTCAACAATCCACATTTTTCAGTACAAGGTGTTAACTGCCTGTTTTCTCACTTTGTTTCCTATGGTCTGTATTATAGCCTTGTTGTATGGGTACCATTTTTGATGAAAGAATAATAATTGAGGGTTGATTTTGTGGAACACAAGTGTACCAAGTTCAAAGGTTTAATGACCTGCAAATATAATACCATGTATTTATATGGTCTGGGAGACAAAGATAAAAGCAGGCGAAGGCACTGAAGCATACAGTATGTCAGGGATGTGACAAAAGGAGGTGTCAGTTTCAGCTTCACACCTGTGGACCAACAGACCAGGTGGCAGGCTGACGAGTGTTGTTACAGCCATACACGACCTATAGCTGCGTACAGGTGATGGGAACAGTGTAAAATGTGGACATTTCTGTAACTGTGTATGGATGAGTTATTGAAAGTGTGAGAAAGCAGCTCAGGCTGTACAACACCAGATGTTCTCCTGGGTGTTATAAATGGCTGCTGGTGATATCGGTATATGTTGATAGACCATGGGTCTGATCCAATTTAAATTTTTGAATAACAGTATCAGTAAGCTCATTATGTACCACTCATCTGAAGACGAAACCAGCAAGAAGACTCCATCCATCCATCCACTCATCCATCCATCCATCCATCCATCCCTCCAGTGAGTTTTGGGTCTATCCCGGGGTTTCCTCCCAGTTAGACATGTCTGGAAAAACTCCAAAGAAAGGCGGCCAGGAGGCATCTTAATCAAATGCCTAAACAAACTCAGTTAGGTCCTGTCGAGCAGTGGCTCTCTGCTCCTCACCCCATCTCTAAGGCTGAGCCAACCCAGCCTACGTAGGAAACTCATTTCAGCTGCTTGTATCTGTGATCTTATTCTTTTGATCACTACCCAAAGCTTGTGACTGTAGTTGAGGGTAGATTGAGCAATAAAGAAAAATCTTTGTCTTCCAACTCACTTCCTTTTCACCACAATGGTCAGGTATAATGGCTACATTACTGCTGATGGTGCACCAATCTGTTCATCCATCTCATGCTCCATTTAACCATCATTCATGAACGAGATCCTGAGACACTTGAACTCCTTCAGTTGGGGTAGCAACTCCTTCCCAATCTGAAAGAAAGCAATCCACCAAAAGGATGGATGGATGGATGGATGGATGGATGGATGGATGGATGGATGGATTTGTGTAACTGCAATGTATTGCATATGCATATTGACATACTGTATGCACCCAGTGATAATTTTGGTAATAGTTATTTTCATCAGTACATCTAGAAAACAACAAGCATTTATCCTGAGGAGATCTTTTCATCGTGTTTTTCTTTTGTGATAAAATCATTCAAATATTTGTTGGTGACGTGCTAAATCAGAGTATACACCATTAGCACCAGCAGAAAAGAGCTAAACAATTGACAAACTGACTCACTTATCTATTGGCATCCATCTTAAGTTTGCTTACTGCACCATGACCTAATAGTTATAAGGGCACGGTCACAAATGAACTGATGTCTTTGCTTTGCATGGAGTTCAGTGTTGGTGAACTTTGAATGGCAAAGCCAGACTCAACCAAAGGTGCAGGTGATAGTTTCTCCATTGCCTTTGCCTATGTTTGACCAGGCCCTTAGTCAGGCTAGAGAAACAAAATCCCTGGGTGTATTAAATCAAGCCATCGGGTGTATTTATTGCTTATAATTCATTTTCTAGAGAATGTGTTATCTCTACTTTCAAGAATTTCATAATCTTGCTTTAAACATGACCAAATTTCCTAAGAGTTAGTAGTTTTTAGGTTTATTTTTCTTTTGCTTTCCAAGATGTTCCAGGAGCTGTACACCACTGCCTACATTTTTCCAGCAGTGAGCTGATTTTCCATCAGCTCTGCTTCCACCACTTGTACTAAGCTAGGCTAGAGATGCCATGCATTTACTTCAGTATTGAACTGAGGTACAAACTTGAAATTAATATTGACCATTTCTAACTGAAATGAAATGCTTTTAAGAAGAGAGTAAAAGAGGGGGAGAAGAAGTGAGAGAACGAGAGTGGTAGAATTATGGGGAGAGCGAAAAAATAGATAAAAATAGAGAGACAGAGATGTGGATAGATTAATAGGTTTAGAGACAGAAAAGGAGAGAAAGAGGATTGTCAGTAATGGAAGAGGGCGATACCAGCAGAAAAGGTGTCTGTACTCTCTGCCTGAGAGAGTAATCGATTTCAGGCTCCCAGGCTCTTTTGTTGGCCCTCAGACTGGATGACTGGCACTGAAATAACTCCACGGTGCAGGGAGAAACGGATAAGAGCGGGAAAGAAAGAGAGAGGGGCAAAGATACTGTATATAAATACCAGAAGAAAAAAAAAAGATGGACTGAAAGAAAGTTGTGAGAAAAAATTTACCCTGTAAGAGAGAGATTAGGTGCAGTGAGACATCTTATTTTTAAAATTAAGGCGCAAGAGACAGCAAAATACTGAGATGGGTAAATATGAAAGATAGAAAAAGTGTTTACAAGCAGACTAATTGTTCCTGAAAGTTGCCTCTTGTAGCATTTCAAAATCAATTAATCACCACTCTCATTAGCACTGAGACATATTTACTCAGAAGTAATGCCTGCCAACAAGTCGCATTTGGCAGGAAACCCACCTTTCTTTATGATACAAAACAGATTGTTTCACAGCACAAATCAGAATGGTCCCTTCTGTGCCCATAATTCATACCTTTATTCCCCTGCAGTGATTTAAAGGAACTGACTCGAATGCGTGTTGGCCGTTTTCAAGGGCACTTATTAGCTTCTGGACTACTGCCAAGGAAAGGGAGGGAGGACATAAAAAAAGGATCTTCTTTGTGATAAGATCCAATGGACTTTATGGGATGTGTGGTCCATCCATTCATTTTCTACACCAGTATATCCTGTTAAGGGTTGCATGGGGTTCAAGTGTATCCCAACTCACACTGGATGAGGTGAGAGAGGCGGGTAGACCCTGAGGCCGGTTGCACCAGCAGGACTTACGCCAACTCTTACACCATCTGAGTCAGTTGTAACACCTGGTATTAAGCTGTAACGTGGCATTCCAAGTCTCACCTAATAGTTACACCAGTTGCACCATCTAGCCTGAAGCCTTTTTCTTGCTTAGAGCAGGTGTAAATCTTGGGCCTGGTCAGGAGCAAATTTCTTCTATTCTGTGGCATGAATACCACAAAATAGAGATGTGTATTTCAACAGAACTTTGTGGAAAAGTAACACAATACAGGTGGGAAATGAATTATATTTTGTCATTTTCGTAGACTGCATTTCACTAAGTTTATAATTTCTCCTGCCTCAAAACTGCCAGAATTGCACAGTTTTTTTAAGGGACACGGTTGAAACACCGTGTGCTCAAGTACCATCTGCCCTTCTGTTTTATCTGAACACATCTTCTATCATTCTGTTCTATTTATCATTCATATATTCCTGAAAATTAGAGGTGATTAGCTACAAATGAGCATGGCAGTGCAAGAATGCCAGCAATAGGCAATAGCTATAGTCTTTTTTATCATGTTTTTTTTTTTTTAATCATTTCCTGTTTTATTTTGTAGTCCCAGTCCTCCCTCATGTGTATTGACTTTACTCTCTGTCTTTGTCCTTTTCCTGCCCTTTTTCATTAGCATTTGTTTCACCTGTGTCTGATTAGTTCCTTGCCTCTTGAGTCCTTGTGTTACTGTTTCTGTGTCAGTTCGTCATCATCCTTTTGAGTCAGTCCCCTGTGCTTTGGATATATGCTTAATTTTTGGACTTTGCATTTATTTTATGGAATTTTGTGTGTGTGATTTGTTTGCTTTTTCTGGATTCATCTTTGATTTAAACCAGCCAGTCTCGTGTGTAAATCTGTGGAGCATTTGTCATTAAAATACATTTTAACTGCTTCTGCTTCACCACTGTCAGCATTTTTGGGTCCAATATCTTGTTTTATTTGATGCATTATGACACATTTGGGCATTCAAATGTGCATGCAATGCTAAGGCCATGCATAGTTTAGATTAGGCTTAAGTTTGGTTGGTGCAACCGATGTAAAACCATTTTAAAACGTGGTCTTAACAAAGCACGATTCAGCAGTTAGAACTAGGCTCAATAAAGACCAGCTGGGTACAACATGCTCCTGGTTTTAGTTTTAGAGCTGAGAGAGAATTCTTCATGCTTTACATAGGTGAATGTGCAAGTGCTCCTTTAGAGACCTTGGCACGACTGTGTCTTTGAATGTACTTTTACAAGAATAATTAGTTTTATTATACATATAACTTGTATAACTCTTTTTCTCTCTTTTTTCTTTTCTATTTCAAGCCTGCTTCCCAACAGATGTAGGATCAACCAGACAGCATACTTGATTTGCAGGTCTGCATTACTCCTTACACCCTTCTCTATGTAGATTTACAGAGATGGCTATGTGTATCTTTGCAGAAACATGAGCAGGGTTTTAGGCTGCCACCCTGCATTGAAACAAACCAAAAGGCTGTCCTGGGTGGTGTGTTGTGTCAGATACTGGTGACATGAAATACGATCCAGGTCATATCTAGAAACAGATATCTGCAAATGAATGCAGTTGGAAGTATTATGGTTTTTGTTTTGACCAGTCACATCAGAGCAGGCTTTGGTTGCATGCAGGTAAAGTCTGTGTGGAGACCAAAAGAAGTGGAGCAAAGTGGTCAAAATGCAATGTAGGAGCGTGTTGGCTATTTCCAGATGACATTGGAGCTTTTAATTAGCTTTTTAAAATGTATCCGAATTCATTGGTAGATACAATATTGTCTTATCTCTAAACCCCAACTTCATTCTTGCATCTGACATTGCTAATCAGACTGCAAACAATGAAGAAGAAGTCTTGGCCCAGATATTGATTAAAAACAAGTCTCCTAACTACACTGGAAGCCCTGAAATTTGGCTGTTGTCCCCAGAGGCTAAACTGTTTTCAGAAAAAAATAGCCAGTGGTGTCAGAGATTGGGATACAGGAAGTCCAGTTTGAGTAACAGATCCACAAGTTTGAAAGTTTGTCAGAAAACACTTTAGTTTAATTTTAGTCTGACAGGATTTCACAACTCTGGAAAGTCCTCATGGTGTCAAGTATTTGTTATATGTATTTTGCTTTCATCACAACAATTGTTAGGTAAAGATCATGTTACAAAGTTATTTCAGTTATTTCAATTTAACTTGCATGAATGTAATTGGCCACTGCAGTATCTTGCCAGTTTGAGTTGCATCGTGGTTTATGCAAATGAAGGGCTGCATTTTTGGACACAGGACATATATCACACATATCAGGACAAAAGTATTTATAACTGTTTCAACTGGCCCCACTTGAAGGCTTCGTTCTGGTAGCATCCCTGATCTCTTTCCAAGAGCTGTATGTCTTTAGAATGTCTTTGTAGTATTGATATAATGGGATAACAGCACACACTTCTAGACAATTGTCCATGAATGCAATCATGCTGCTGCACTTGGTTGTACATACGAGACATGACAATGGCTTGGTGAAGGATGAAAGTGCATTAGAAGAAGCTCAAAGAGTGCCTTACTTTCTCATTGATTGTCTTGAGGTCATCGAGTTCAAAAAGAAAGCATCAGGCTAGAAGTCATTTTCAATGGAAGCTGGCATCATGAAGCCAGAAACTGACGTCCGAAACTTTTTGCAACATGTCAGATATGAGGTGCTACAAATCAAAATGATGAATCAACACGATGCACACTGCACTTCACTGGTGACAGTGTAGCTGGACACGTTTGTATCTGTGTCGCAGGTAATATACAGTATAAACATACAGTAGGAGTTTCCATTTCACCTAAATAAATGTTTTACTGTGGTAGGAAACTGAAAAACCTAGAGTAAACCCACAATGACATGGGGAGGATATGCAAACTGCATGCACAAAGAACCCAACCTAACCCAGGACTGTCTTACTGAGAGGTGACAATACTATCCACTGAACCATCTTGCCACTCCTATATGTAGGTCTAATTTTAACAAACATTTTAACAACACTATTCAGGGCCAAGAAAACTACTGAACAAAGTGGACTGTGCAGGAAACACCAAAAGAGATCACTTTATACAGTAAAGAACTGAAATCAAGTTGTTGAGATTCAATGTATTCTAGAGCTGCTCTGAATGGAAGGACCACAGTACAGCAGAAACAGCATCAACATTATAATACATGAAATGAAAAGTGTGTTTCATGCATTGTGTCCCTGCAGAACAGGAAGTTTTTGATTGACTTGAACAAGCCAGTTTCCAGAGTGCTGTGACCACATAAGTGCATCCTGTCACAAGCAGAATACAGGGATTAAAGCAAAAAAAGAAAAGAAAAAAGACAAACAAACAAACAAACAAAAAAAACCATCTCTTGACTAAAGTTTTTTCAGACCAAGTCATATTGCCCATGTGCAATTTTTAAAATGTTGAAGTTACAGAGTAGGGCCCCCACATTTGCCCTCAACGCCTCCTAAACAAATAGCACAATATGTAAAATTATGAGATTTCAGCACCATCCCACACACAACCACTGCTGCTGTTCTCTAATGCAGCCCTCAAGTTGTAAAAGGCTTTAACCTACTCAAGACAAATAGCGTTTTAAGGGAAGAAGATGCTTTTTAATAGATTTTCTGTTGCCATTTTGCTTTTACATAAACTCAATGCTGTTTTCAATCAATGAAATAAAACAGATACTGTCTTTTTTTGGAAGGCTTGACTCAATCAATCAACCATCTGCATAACTTTTTGGTGCATATGCTTTTATGTATTTTATAATAATACCAAACATTCTTAAAAAAGACTGTGCTTTTCACTTTTTCTGTTTTTAGGTATTAAAAGTATACGCCTGAAGCTTGGCTACACCTGATATCTGTTTCAGTAATAATTATAACTGGAGAAGTATAAAGAGTGAGAAAGTCCACACAGGGAGGAGGCTGGGGTGGATTGATGGGTCAAAACAAGGGGCTGTCACCCAGGAGGCTGGGGTCTGTCATGTCCGTCACGTGACATACATGCAGCATACTTATTTTAAGCCTAACCACAATCTTTTCCAAAATATAACCAATTAGTTTAGCTGCCTAAACCTGACCAAACTGCTGCCGTATGACAACATTAACTATGTGTTGAAAGTCACATGACTTGTGCCCATACTTGCCAACCTGAAGATCTAAAAAAATAGGAAAATGTCTTGCATTTTGGTGACTTTTAAAGAATTGAAATAACAAAATAATAAGTTGTAGGATGAGTTCCAGGGCGCCTGACGTTTTGGGAATAACAATTGACTTATTCTATCATACAGATATGAGGCCATGTTGGTGGCTCAATCAAAGCATCTGTATTTGACAACCTGAGAATGAGACTCAACAATCAACTGTCTTTTCTCATTCTCCTCTCTGTGTGGGCGTTTCCACTTGGAAATGTCAGAAAAGAATGCAGAGTCGCCCTTTAATTGACAGACAGACATGTCATTCTGTTGGTCTTTATGAAGAGCAGAAAAATCCTCAACATGTCAATCAAAACAGTTAAGAGTGGCCTGTGACAAGCACTGAGCAGACAGCTATCAGTTTGTAATGAACATTCAACACATAAAAACAAAACATTTAACTTTTGTAGTTTGGTTACTCTTGACATAAATGTCAATGCAGCTTATAAAACCTATAAATGGGAACATGCCCTTGATTTTATGGGGCACCAATTAATGCAGGAAGGGTGCAGTGATGGGATGTTTTATGTTTTAAGGGGGTTATTGTGGCAATGGCTAAAACTCTACATAATGTATTTTGGTGCTTTCGGTTTCTTCTCATGCAAAAAAAAAACATCCCCAAAATTGTTGATAGATTTTATGCATGCTGTAAAAAAGGTTTAACTTGCTTTATTTTTAGGAAAATCACTAAGTTTTTTTTTTCTTTGTTTAAAAATTAATAAATCAAGATTTTAGAATAATGACTACTTGCACCACAGTCTGAAGCTTGACCCCTGTGGCAGCTGTGAAGGCTTGAAATCTGCCTCTGCACTACAGGCAGGGATGTGGTTATGATAGTTTTTTCACACCTCCACATGCTATCTCCTCTCTTATATTGCTTCCCGTGACGCACGTCTTTCTGTGTTTCATGCCTTCCAAAGAATCCCATGGCGGGGTCGAACAGCTTTAAGTCATGGTTTACTGAGGAGGGCAGGACCCTGTGGAAATGCAAGATGCCGGCACATGGGAAGGGAAACAGAGATTAATACTGGCTGGTCAAAAGCCAGCTCAACAAGGCTGTCAGGGTGAAATGCCAGTTTGCCAACAATGACTCAGGCTCAGCATGGATGGCTGGCAGCCAACACAATCACAGGCTACAAGGAAAGAGCCTTCCTAGAATACCCCTCCCTCCTTTAGACGTGTCAACAACCACAAAGCCCTTTCACTGCCAGCTTGGGCTATGGACACACAACACATCTTTAAGATGCTAAGTGCAACATTTTAGCATTGGTAATTTTCTTGCCACCTTTTGAGATATTTATTAATTTCTGAGACAGTGTAATTACTGTAAAATACCACTGGCAGCCAAAACAATCAATTTCACATTGTCTGGTGGAGTAATTTGGGCGAAAAAACTGCTGCATTGTTTTTACAAAACAGAGAGAAAGTGGTATTCTTCCAATCCAAAATACATTTTTTTAGGCTTTTGTGCAACGACAGATGTTGAAATGAGTAAAACAAAACTGAAAAGTCATTTACAATCCCCAAAGTTGGGGGGAAAATGGAGCTATGCCCAGGATAGATAGGATACCAGGACACCAACTGGTGTTAGATGCATATTCATTTGTCTTGACCCTCATTTCATTTGTTGACAACACCAACATTGCTGTATCAACATTTCAACCCTGTATCCTTATAAACTGATTTCACACTGGACAAGCAGATGATAAGGAGGATAAGGAGAAAGAACGCCAAACCTTTAAGGCTTTCTGTGGAGCAATGGCTTCTGCACAGAGGTGTGTTTGTGGATGCATATTTGGAGCCAGGAGTGGTGGGATTGTGACATCAATGGGTTCACAGACAAATCTAAAATTTCAGGATGTCAGGGGATACTTTTAACTACCTACCTCATCTCTCAGCACCTCTCTAAAAGAGTTTCACAGCAAAACACTTAGTTGAGGCAAATGAGTGACAGGAAAGTTGCATAAATTTCAATATGACGGCTCAGATTGAGGTCACATTGCAAAAATCATACCTGTGTCTGATGTAGGACCACAAATGAAAGTAGCCCAAATCACAGTCACACATGAGCAAAAGCACTGAATTTGGGTCATGGAGACCTGCAGTCTGAACATAACACCAGCTGGCCCACATGGGAAATTTTAATGCGAAAGGCTATATGCCATAGTCCCACAGGGGATTGTTTTTCTTTCTGGCATGGACACTGCATCGTCAAAAATAATTAAAAAAAAAGCTCCCTCTCACCTTCATGATAGACCTTTCCATTGAGCATGCTGCATGGCAAAATTTATATCACAAGTAAAAACAATTCAGTCAGTTATTTAAGACAGAGAGCTAAATGAATGCCATTTAACATGCATTTTTTAAATTTAATTATGACACAAATGCACAGATAACTAGAATTATCGCCTCACTGTTGTATGCCTCTGCTAACCACTCAAGTTGTTGTTTACATCCCTGTCTATCCAGACTCATGTAATATAATTTATGTAATGAAGGCTTTGAAGGCATTTCTTTAAAGGTATTAAGTTTATTTTTGGCAAAATGAAAGTTATCGCTGTAATGAAATATATGATTTCCAGTGAGAAACATTCTGTCTCCACCTAAAGACTATGTTATATAGGAGTACAGAGAACTGTTACAAAGCTGTAAAACATTAGATTGTCACAGTTAAGTTGACCTTTGACCTTTTGCATATAAAATGTCATCACTTTAAAAAAAAAAAATCCTGTTCAACATTTGTGTGAAATGTTGTAATAATTGATTTCTTATGGCCAAATTGTGGCCTTTGAGTCCAAGAGTGCATTTAAAGTTTGAAGAACCCCCCCAAGATACTGCGCTCACACGAATAGGACAAACATAAGGACACAGTGTCCTTTGACCTTTACCCAACAAAATCTAATCAGTTCATCCTTGAGTCTGAGAGGACATTTGTGCAAGTGGATGTTTGTATCAGATGTAATGAAATTACCTCAAGGTATCCAGAAATTTCATGACAGTGGGATGGACATGAGGTCATGGCCTTGGCCTTTGACCATCAAAATGTAAAATGTAAAGAACTCTGCCATTCCACGCCCCGCCCATTTTCTGAGATATTGTGGGAGGCGTTCCTGAGACGTTGCATTCATGAGAATAGGACGGACACAGCGGCACAGTGGCCTTTGACCTTTAAACACCAAAATCTAATAAGTTCAGTCCAAGTGGACATTTGTACCAGATGTAATGAAATTCCCTCAAGGTTTTACAGATGTATCATGTTCATGGGAACAGGATGGACATGAGTTTACGGGTGCCTTAACCTTTGACCTAGGACCACCAATATCTAATCAGTTCATCTATTAGTCTGAGAGGACATTTGTGCCAAGTTTGAAGAAATTCCTCCCAAGAATTCCTAAAATATTGAGGTCACGAGAATAGGATAGACTTGAGGGCACAGTGGCCTTTGACCTTTAACCAACAAAATATAACCAGTTAATCCTTGAGGCCAAGAGGATTTGAAGAAAGTTTTAAGAAATTCCCTCAAGGTGTTCTTCAAATATTATGTTCAAAGAATGGGAAAGATGGACAGATGTATGGACAGATGGAAGCACAGCCCAAAAGCAACCTGCCCCTGGCCACAGCTGTCACTGGCATGGGGGCACAAAAAGCTCAAAAAATGTGATCATTCTCAATTCTCAATTCATCAATTATCTGCCTAGCAATAGGTCTGAGCATTACTGTTGGATTTGAGAAATACTTACTAACCACGGTCAAACCAAAAAGCCATGTAACTCGCAAGCTAAATTGTACATATCAAACATGTTTGAAATCAAGACATGAGCTCTCAGACATCACAAAGTTATCTACAGTAAATGATGGATACAAACTAGTGCAACATAAGTCTGATGACCATAATCAAGTGGAATGACAAAATCAGGACTTTGATCAGCCTAAAAGTCATCTTCATGTTGACACTGAGATATTTATAGCAGAGCAAGGTTGTCACCATGATGCATTAACATTCAGTAATTACACGTACACCCCACAGCTGCTGCCAGAGGGTGTTGTCATGTCTTGTATTCTGTTATCAGTGGTGTTCCAGCTCCTTCTCCTGATGGTCTTGGGAGGAGATGCTCCCTCTGATGTGGTTCCTCTGTAATCACCCCCACCAGGCTTGAAGGATAGACCCCTGAAGCATTTGGAGAAACTCAAAGCCTACCCTAGTGCTACAGACCTCGGGCCTTCAGATGTGGGGCTAACTGTGTTTACACATTTCCAGACACTGTCTGCGCTCAAATTTGTCCGACCACAGTCCGGTGATGAGAGTGTTGTCAATATATATGCTGGTACTGCCCCTGAAAGCACACAGTGAGGAGGAGGAAGAGATTATAGAAGCAGAAAAGTGGAAGATAAAAGAGCAGGGTTAAAGCAGAATATATAAGACCAAAAAAAGACCAGGAAAAGTAGAGAAGGCAGGAGAGGAGAATACATGAAAAAGAGACACATGAGACAAGTCAAGAAGATAAAGCTTCAGATGAATTAAAAAAAAAGAAGAAATTAGGCAAGAAAAAAGAAAATTTGTAGCATCAATCTCTTTTAGAGCTGTAACTCTGAGTGCTGGAGAGTTGAGCTCAGGGGCAGCAAACAAAGAAAAAGAAACTCATCTCTGGCGT
Source organism: Lutjanus argentimaculatus (assembly GCA_034769285.1). Taxonomy (NCBI): domain Eukaryota; kingdom Metazoa; phylum Chordata; class Actinopteri; order Lutjaniformes; family Lutjanidae; genus Lutjanus; species Lutjanus argentimaculatus. The sequence continues at coordinate 38,385,012 of JAWZSL010000006.1, forward strand.
GCACTGTTTAAATGAAGACTTACTACTGAATGCAAATGACTGTAAATATTAATGTGCTGTCATGCTGAGATTGAGAGACCTTTTCTTCCAATTATAGCACTCTTAATATATTTTAATCAATGTAGATGTTAATGACTAAGAAATCAATGAAACACAATTAAGAACACAATCCACTTTGCATTACATATAAATTTAATATAACTGCGTCATACTGTCTGTCTAACTTGGCGGTTTGTTTGATGATGATGAATACATGTTTTTTTTCCACCTGGATGTCTGAAGTTCAGCTTCATTGCATCCATTTTTAGCCCCAGTGAGCTGAAATTATAGTTTTCTTCAATGTGAAGAAATGCTGTGATTCATGTTGCTTCAAACTTTCACTGCCCACGTTGTCAACGCTTGTACCTACAATATCTAAGTACAGCAATTACAGTATTTTTAACTCATAAGTAACAATTAAAAATCCACACTGATGAGTTGTATCAAACAGGATGCAAACTTCTCTCCTGAACTCCACCTTTAATCATCTTTAATTTCAACTGTAATATATTCCTGCATGGCACTGAACCTTGATAATTTTTAGGAAACTGGGGTGTAAACACACCATTAACTGATCTCCTTACTTTGTTATTATGATGTGTTGAAATATGATGTTAAAGTGAGTCACTCTAAAAGTGTCAACCGATGGAACATCAGCTATGAAAAGTTTAATTTTACTGACCCTATGATTCTGTTTTTTCAGGAAATTAAAGTGGTGTTGTTAAGTTAATTTTATCCTCCAGTGACTGCTACCAAGTGTGAAGTTGGAGGTTGGACGTGTAGGGATGGCAATGGTCAGTTGTCCCTTCCTCTACATTGGAAATACTGACCTCGACAGCCATCGGAATGATTGCCATGAAATTTGTTACATACATTCATGGTGCTTAGAGGATGAATCCCAGTGACTTTGGTGATTCCCTGACTTTTCCTCTTGCACCAGCAGCCACCACCAACAACCAATCGTACATATAATAACATGCTAATAGTTTACATATTAAAGATTATACCTGCTTAAAATTTGCACTTTAGCATTGTTATTCTAAACATCTTAGCTCATGAAAGCACCACTGTGCCCATGTAGCCTACAGTCTCACAGAGCTGTTAGCATTGCTGTACAGAGGCAAATTCATGTGCACATATTATTTACTGTGATGCACTATTGCCTGGCTGCAATTGCTGCTGCCATGACTACTTGAAAGTCTGGGTGTGACACTCCTTATAAAAGTTTCAGTTACCACTAACTCTCTGAAGACAGAATAGTTATAACTCGTTTGTGACTGTTAGCGCTGGTGTTTATGAATTTGATTTTTTTGCAATGAGGCTAATTTGCATAGAAAGGCGATAATTTTGCGCCAAATGTGTGCATATTACCTAAATTAAATATGTGCAAATGGCACCAGAGCACAGGGCTGCCGTCTGCTTGGCACTGCAGTTAGGGGTGTAAACCATGATTTGCAGATGCTTTGAGAATTGCATGGTTTATTTTTGTCTTATTTGTGCAGCTTTAGCATTCACAAAAGCACAATCCTTTTGTGAATTCACTCGACAGTCTTGTTTACATATCTTGTGTAAAATGAGGTTCGGAGGAGGTATTATAACATTGTATTTGGAATTGTAAGGAGATGAAAACTGTCTGGGTAAACGTTATTTCTTTTGCTCTACTTCTTTGCCCACATCTTTGGCACTTGGGTCTCTGTCCTCATGATCTGAAACGATCATGATCCAAGGTAAAATGGGTCAGTTTCTGCATCCTGCAGATGGAGCAGTGAATTGCTATATAATGGAAAATCAGACTGAACAGCCAGCTGTCAAAGAACCTTTCAAACTGCCTAGCCCTGGAAAAGTTCATATACACTGGTGGCGCTACATTTATCCGGGGCCTAACCCTAATCCTAACTCTAACTTTTCTAAGACACTGTGGGGCCAGACTTTCAAATAAAAGAAATTACACTTATTTAGGCCTAATTAGCCTATTATTGTTCAATATTTGCATGTTCCTATGAAATTAATGTCATTTTATGGGTGTGTGTGTGTTGTGTGTGTGTGTGTGTGTGTGTGTGCTGTGAGAAAAGACTCCTAAACATGGGAATGAATGAATGAATGAATGAATATGAATGATAACAAGATACTTGAAAATGCTCTCAGACCTCTTCCAAGCCTGGAAATGACTAGATTTTTTCAATTCTATGAGCAACTGTGATCTGTTTTTTATGATGCACACAACATGTGTCTTTGAACAGGAACAGTAAAATGAGTTCATTACCTTACTGAGAAGTTGAAAGTGTGCAGCCTGTTGCCTGCAGCTCTTCATCTAACAGCTAACTGTGGCTGCGCCTAATTGTTCCATTACTCCTTGTACATATTTCAAACTGATCTCCTGGTAAAATCTCAGACAATGACCGTTATCTCGTTTTGTAGATGCACTTTTAATGAGCGATAGTGGCAAAGCTAATCTGATTGATACATTGCATTTCCTGTGACTACTTCATCATAAAAACAATCACATGTTTCACAAGTTAAATACTTTTGATGTGAAACAGCAGGAGTAGGAAACGATCAGTTTGCAAGAAAAAATGTAAAATGTTACTCTTAATGTAAATGACAGACGCATTGTAATACTGCAAATACATAAATATTGCAGTACTTTCATCAGTGGCCATTCTGCGGACTGGATGTGAAGCTTTGGCAGGCTGGATGTGCCAGCTGACAATCACTTCTGCTCTAAAGCAATCCACAGACATTGAAAAACATATGGGGGCACTTGCATTAATTAGAACCAAAGTTTCCAAACCAATTTGGTGCTTTGTGATAAAGAAACAGATTTTGTATGACAGCATGTTGAACAAGTTAAGTATGCTTTCTACCCATACTGATTCAAAGAAATAGCAGGTATAATTTAAACATGTAGTATCTACAGCATAGCATTCTTCTATGATCTTTGTCATTGGGCTTTATGTTATATTATATGAGTCATTAGAAACCTGCTCTTTGCACCCTTAAATTGCAAATGGAACTGGACCTGATCTGATAGTTTTTTTTCTAAAGCTCCCTTTTCTTCTTTTCTCTTTAATTTGACAAAACTTTGTCATAAACAGCGCATACTTTCACCCAGATGATCTCTCCCCTCTCAGTCTCCAGAATAATAAATGCTTAATTTAATGCTAATTCTCTAATCCCTGCTATCTTCTTCTGCCTCACTCTTCTCCCCTCGCTGTGAAACTTCATTCAGTCTCAGTGATATATGCCCCCTCCTCCCTCCCTCTCTAAATATCCACTCTTATATTCAGCTGCTGTATACAGTAACCTTTTACATTCAGCTCTTGTATTGTGGCTTTGTAATCTCTGTTGGTATTCACTGCTCGTCTCCGTAGTCTGTCTCTCTGAAGCTTAAGTTCCTCTTTCTACTCTATTGCCCAGTCTGTTTACAAAGGGGAGGCGTAGCATATGTTTTCATCTAGAGGCAGGACAAATTAAGTCCTATCTGGCGCAGCCACGCTTGCAGGGAGCTGAGGAGAAAGGGGGGAGTGTGTGTGTGTGTGTGTGTGTGTGTGTGTTTGTGTGTGTGTGTGTGCCTGTGTCTGTGTGAGGAAGGGAAAGAGCTATAGCAACAGAGAGGTGTGTGTGAATAAAATGGATAAAAGTGTGTGTGAGAGATGTAATATAGCATTTGAGAGTGTTTGTGTGCCGTGAAGACGAGGTGTCATGGAAGATGAAGACATTAAGAGGTATGCATGTGTGTTGAACAGCAGGGTTCATTGCTTTAATAGACCCTGGCAGTGAATTAAACAGTTGGAAGCTTTGTGTTGTTTACGCATGCAGGCTGAACTGCTGTGGGTCAGCAACCTGGGACTTAGCTCTAAATGATGATGTGAAATAAAGTTTTTTTTCCACTTACTGAGATGAACAAAGTTTCTGCTCAGAGTTGTGAGATGTCGAATCGAACGGAGAGATTAAAGGTCTTGCATTTGGCTCGGGTAGGCTCCAGAAACGGACACGGTGGCACTGAGTGAAAGAGAATTTCTGCTGCTTATGTATTCTGTTGCCGTGCACGCACAATAAGAAGCACTGCAGGAAGGTGACGGGGGCTTTGGTTTTAAATTAAAAAAAGTAATAGTAGGAAAGCTTGCATTGCAGTTTTCTGCTCTGAATTAAGATGTAAAATACAGTATGTATGAAGCTGGACTTCTTGAATTAGGGGTGCAATTATGTTATGTAAAGTGCCGTAAAAGTGGGCCACACAGCCACAAGTTTGAATTAATAAGTGGAGCACTTCAGAGGTGCTATATCAAACATGGTGTTAACTGCAGAGATGACTACAGCATTTTTTTAAATATAGATTAGGATCCATGATCAACAGGGGGGTAGAAAACATGTCACAACAATATTAGGTTTGCTTAATGCCAGTCATTTTTAGTACATAGAAATGAACCTTTAAACAGTCAGAAGACTGTTCAAAGGTAAATTTGTATGCAGTACCTGTCATTAGATTTTCAAAACAATTTACCACAAGCTGTGCCAACATGACACATGGAATACCAGTAAGAAACAGCAGTTTACAATTACACTGCTCACTGAGACACAAGGTTCACTCAACAGCTAGTAAGAAATGAACTGAGCACCCCAAAACATCAAACATCAGCAGGGGTTAACACAAACACAAGTAACATTAGCATAAAAAAAACGGACTGCTGCTTCACTTCCTGGTTTTGGATTTTATAATAATATATAATTTCTATTGAATAATAATTCATATTGGAAGACATTGTTATGCTAGTTTTGTAATGTTTGTAAAGCAACACTGAACCATAATATTTAGGAATGAAAAACGAGAAATATTGTTTAAAATGAAAATAATACTCATGGGAAATATCCATCTGCCCCATCAGTTTAGCCATCTGAAATGGAAAAGGATTAAAATAAACTCTTGTCATAAGATTGTTTGTGTGCGTGACTATAAAATGACTAAAAATGGGTATTTAGAGGCAGTGCTGTACCATAGAGGGTTATTAATGCCATTAAGTGTGAAAATCCTGCTGTTTCCTCTGCATGACTCAACATGTAACAGATGTGTTACATTAGTGCACAAATTCTAATTAGATGGCTGCAGTGTAAACAGGAAAAAAACTTCTGTTCTAACAAACTGATGAGGCTCATCCCCAAACCCAAAATACATATTTTTACTCCCACCTGTAGTGCTATTTATCCACCAAGATTGTTTTTGTGTCGTAGAGATGTCTGCCTTCTCTCCAGTATAATGGAAGTAGATGGCACTCGACCTGTGGTGCTCAGAGCACCCCCCAAAAAACAAAACTAAAATAAATAAATAGATACATTAAAAAACTCTACAGCAATGTCTCTTTGCAGGAAGGTAATCCACAGACGTTGTTGTGAGTTAGGACTTCCCCCTAATACTCGACTAATATTAGGGGTATTGGTCGCAGAAAAAAAAAAAAAAAGGTTGCACCTTGCCCTTTGGCTCGGGAAACGGAGCCAACGTGGACCTTTTTTCTTGTAACACTGTGGTCACTGGCATACTGTTGCTAACTGTGCTGTGGCTGCCATTAGCTCATCAGCTCAGTTAGCAATGAAGACTATTAGACTGTGGCACAGCCTCAGAGACCAACAGAGACCAGTTTGACAACTGGATATACAGCAGGACTCTGACTCCAGGGACGATGAGGACACGTGAAACAGGTAAGGAGCGAGTTTGTAACTTAGCAAGTTAATCTGTATGCATTATATTAATAAGTCCATGAATTTTTGTGAAGTTGGAAGTTATTTACTGCCATGTTTTGTGTGAAGGTAATCTGTGAAATAAATTAACAAAATGTTCATTTTCCTTGCTGGTTGTTCCAACACATTCAGGCTCATTACCGTTTTGGCTGGTAGTATATAACAGGCAGCTCCCTACATGCCCCCAAAACATGAGTAATGGCTTTAAACCAATGACTACAGGTCAACTAAGAAAACATTTAGTCAGGGGCAGCCCTTAACTACACCTGCCAACAGTTTCACCACACAGAAGACGTGTTTCTCCTCATGACACTTTGAGCACCACAAGCCCAGTGTCATCTAGTTCCATTATGTATGAGAGCAGTACATCTCTTCAGCCGATATCTCCAAAACTCTGCAATTCACACCAAAACTATCTACATGGATAAACAGCACTACAGTTAAGAGGAAACATGAATTTTTGATTTTGAGGGTGAAGTCTTCTTAACTACTCAGATTATTACAGCTTGAACAGTTTTTTTTTTGTTTTTTTTAATTTCAGGATGCGTGAGCAGCAGGGGGTTAGGAAACATGCGAAAACACTGTCACAATAGCTTAATTACAAACATTTTCAAAATTTAGTAATGAAGCAACTACCGGAAAACCAGTCAAAATACTGTTCATTTTCAAAACATTTTACCACCCACCAGTTTTAGCGTGACATCACTCTACCACCCCATACGCACACAAGCACACACACACATTAATACATTAACACATTAGCATTAAAAAAGGAGCGTTACCATAAAATAACTGGTGTTTGCCTGCAGTGCAAGTTACGAGCACAGAACCTCCCTTACTCTGGATATTACATTAATAATGTCAGCGTGTATGAAAGTCCTGCTGTTTCCTCTAATTATACCAGACACTCAATTAGAGTTGCCAAATTCAGTTTCAAAAAATAAGAGACACCTTGCCTGCGGCCCCATGCCCAGGGGACACAAATCAAACAAGTCTGGGGATCCTCCCCCATGAGATTTTGAGTGCCAGACACTTCATTGGGTGAATTTTTAGGCACCAGTTTGTGCTTTTCATGCATCAATTGCAAAGTCCTCAATGACTCTCAAAATGAATAAAAAAAAAAAAAAAAGAACATTTCTCAACAAGAAAATTGGTAGGTTGTACCAATGTCTCCTTGGTTAGTATTATCTTCTTTATTATAAAATAAATCAAAGTGTTATTACACAAACTATACTATGCATGACTGTTATAACACAGCAATTTACGTGTTCAGCAAGGTAAAATGATAGATTTTGCCGATGCAGTTTGGTCCACTCATGGTCCATCTGCCATTTAGATCTGCATTTGGACAGCCGCTTTCTTTTTACAGACTGCAGCTGGAGGTATTCATCAACTTTTTCCAAAAACCACCTGTGTGAGTCTCCATCACCAGGTCAACAATGACATAGAGTAACACACAACATGCCCATCATTCTAGGTGTCACTCTCTCCTGTCAATTCTGATTGAATAATTTTCCATTAGGTCTCATGAAATTGTTTTGGTTTGACTATTTCTCAGCTCATTCCAAGCATGTGAAAATGTGCTCAGTGCATTAGAGTACAGCCTGTCCTTCCCAGAAAAACAAGCGCCTCCTTTGGCAAGAAGCTTAGTCTGAGTCATAGTATGTATGGGAGGAGAAGAGTAAGGAGCGAGAGAGTCTTCATATGGAAGCTAACAGTGCTCACAGAAACACTGGATTTTCACCGAGGAGTCTGGGGTCTGAGTCCTTTGTGAAACCAAATTTGGAGTTATTGAAAGTTTTATGATCCCATGTGAACAGGCGAAACTTCTGTGATAACAAGCTGATAGTGTGAGCTGTCTTAACTCCTGTTTCTTTCTCACCAGGTTCTGTGCAAAACTATCCACCACCTTCCAGTATTTTGCACTGTATAAAACCGAGGGCTCTGACCAGAATGCCAGAGCTAACAGCTAATTTTGCACTCTGAGCTAACCAAAAGGTTTCTTTCTTAGACCTGACATCACTCGGAAACCTTTCTATTAAAAGCTGATAGTCCAGAGGTTTCAACATTATATCAAAATGATTGAGGAGGCATTATTACTATTACTTTTTTCCATGAAAGGAAAGATAAACACTGTCATCACTATTGCTGTAAAGACAGTCCAACTTCATTAGTCAACAATACAGTCTCATTTCTTGTGACGCTGTTGGCTGCCAAGTTTTCAGCTGTTGTCAATTCAACATATTGCTGCAGCAGTAGGGGGGGAAACATACAGTGGCATAAATTTGCATTTTTGATTAAATTACCCCACTAAAGAGTCTATAGTACTCAAATGTTGCTGTGATGATCAAACAGTCACTGCTACAAGTCATATGTAAATTACATACACATTTTTGTGTCCATATGTGTCCAAGATCATAAATAATCACAACATACAGTATTAGATATTTCTGTAATGAGATGTCAAATAAATCAAAGTAGCAAGATTTAGCCATTACTGAGTTCAAGTAACAAGATTAGTTTCAGCTCCAAGCCTTTCTAGCCAGTTACAAATTTCCACTAACATGAAAGTGGTGTAATGTGGTATAGTATAAGTATACAGCATTAAGATGCTACAAACTTGTTGAACCAATTCAAATTAATATAGGAAACACGTATTACAGAACCTACAATATGTTCTATCATTGTCACCATGAGGGCCTGGAAGAGTTGGTTATTTTTCACAGCAGAGAGCAGACTTCTTGATTTGTCATAGTAATAAAATCACACATAGTAATGATGACTTTGTTCTGTTCAAGTGTCCCTGTAAGTCATGACAATTCGACAGTGATCAAACATGAACAATACCAGGACCCTGAAAATGGAGCAGCTAAATGGAATTGAGCCATCATTCACTTGATTATACCTGTGATTTTCCAGCTGTCAAAAATGTCTTCTTTGAAAATGAAATGTATATTTGTTCATTTTGAAATCAATGTAAACCCTTCCAGTTAGTTGTGAGTAATATGAGATGGCTGCTAGCATGGCAAAGTAAGATGGTCAGTAATATCCTGTAGCCTTAAATAGAACCTTTTTCAGAGCAGACATTGATACAAAATTGTGAGGTAAACACAGAATGATACTAACTAAGTCCCATTCCATTTAGTGTAGCAGAGCCTTTCCAGTGAGCCAACATGCACAATAGCAGCATCCTGACTCTGTTTGACCTGAATGGAATGGAGGCTTAATTGGTATCATTGGTAACGCCTGTGTTTACACTACTATTTCATCTTTAAGTGGAAGTGGCTGCTGTGAAAAAGTCAGTTACCTGTACAAGAATGTAACATGTACAAAGTTGATAAAAGACATTTCCAAAAACTTGTTAAGTGTTGTGAACTCAAAAAAGCAGAATGTGTGACAGAGCAAGTACTAAGTAAGGCAAATAAGGTTGAAAAGTGATGATCAGTCCAAAAATAGACCCATCAGCCAAGCAGAAACAGCAGAACCAGGCTGACCAGGCTGGAAAACACAATGAAGACTGGAAGACTTATGCTAATATGGCAAAAAAGATGACCTAAAAGATGGCTAGTGATAGCGGGCAGCAACTGGAGACTGACGGAGCACTGCTGGGTAGAGAAAACTTACCATCTTCACACTGTGACCATTTTCCTCCTAACATCATGCTCAGAGTGGGAAGCTCAAATGCTGTCAAAAGGACAGTTTCAGACTGCTGTGTTTCAGGTTGCTACAATTAAATCGAACATCAACTAAAATGAGCTTTCAGTTTCAAGAATTGAATCGAAAGGCAGAATTGGTGATTCTCCCAGTATTTGGTTTTTTCCACTCCCGCCTACTTGTGCCATCTGGCATGTGTCCGAAGAAAAAACATCACTTCAGAGACAAAACTCTGTGGCAAATAGTAACAATGGCTTAGCCATCAGTGCAAAGTCGAAAATAATAATAAAATAAAATACAAAATCGAAAATCATACAGACTTGTGGATTTGAGAATCTTGACAGCTCTAGAAAGGACACAAATCCAGAGGAATATCAGGCCACATTTCAAGAACGTATTTGATAACCCATTAGCCATTAACCATGAATCAATTAATTAGCATTAGCATTTAGTCACTTCCCTTTCTGAAACATCAATGCACATCTTCAACACCATTTATTAATTTAAATTTATTTCATGTTACATAAGCTGAAATGCCTGATGTGTTAATATACTGTAGCCAGAAACTGTAGCCATAAAAACGGCCCAAAGGCTTTTATATGGAAACACAGCTTGTGTAATACGTAACTAGCAATGGTATACAGGTGCTTGACCATCTTAGACAAATCCGTAAATGTGCAAACATCATTATAAACAATATACAAAAACACATACACACTAGAAATGTTGCATACAATGTTGCAATCTTGCTTTGGATTCACCTGAATGGCACATTTATACTAAATGTTAAATACAGAGCTTTCCATCCCCACTCTGCGTTCTTTTAGTCCATATTTGTGCACATTTTCTGAAAGCTTACAGATACGGATTAAATGGAACAGTACGCGGGAGCGCGTTAGCAATGTAGCCAACAGTTTAAGCGAGATACAACCATAACAGAACAAAGAACTTCAAGTTGTGATTGAGTCGACCTTCACTGCCGCAGCAACCCTCTTCTCGGGGGTAACTTTTGACTCTGAGTGACGCCCTTCTAGTGGATGTATTGCTGAAACATCCATGCCAATATAAATGATGCATAGATGACATTCACTTTTGCATATAAACGGAGCATAAATGAGCCTTAAGATTAAATATGCTAAATGCATCTCCAGCACCTTATTAAGGTGCTGCTTTGTTCCTCTTGTCAGGTTTAGACTGTTGATTCTCAACTCTGACACAACATCTGCTGCAGGACAAAGTATCAATTACTATCACAAGAGCTGGTACACACCAGGGATGCTGGGATGTGATGATACGAGAATTGTGGATTGATCCAGGTCTGCCATCACACACTTTGTAATCATGACATGAGCCTTTTCCCCTTATGTTCAAGTATTCCCTGTCTCTGTCTCAGGGGGTGCCTGAGTGTGGACGAGCATGCAGTCTAGTCGACCAATAATATTGGATTTTCTGAAAAAAACAACCCTGGTTCATGAGACTGCACACAGAACACTGTGGATTTTTAAACTCCCATCTGCTGTGACTATAAAAGACGTGATTTGAAGAACAGGAGGATTGTGATTTGTTCATCTGCAGTCACAACATACAGTGTAACTGTGGTTTGTTCCACATGTTGTCAAAGTGAACTAAAACAGAACATGATATCCATGATGTCCCTTCTGCTGTGGTGTAGACAATGAAAAATGAATGACTTGACTCAGGACACAGAGAGATTGAATGACAAACTGAGTTCATTCAGCAGGTGGAATAACAAGCACGACTCAAACAAACAAACTATATGAAGGCAGTTCACTGCTGGTCCTCAAATATCATGCTCTACATGGCATTCTGACTCCATCACGAGGTGAGGCAGAATCAACAGCCCTCAGTCTTTGTGAAATGCTAAAGCTCAGCTGGAGTTAATACGAGGTTTCAGCAGTCTGCGTTTGCCAAATCCAATGGGGATCTGGTCAGTGTACCTGGTGGCCAACAGATTTTCATTTTAAAAGGAGAAAACCAAAATCAGAAAAAGAAAATGAAAAAAACAAAATGGGAAATGGGTCGTTTTCCATTTGCCTTTTTTTGATAATAAAAAACAGAAAATGAAAAAAAATGCCCATCGTCTGATTTTCTTTGATGTGCTTACGTAATGGAAATTGAGATCAGTTTCAGTTTCTTGTTTTTGTGGACAGACGCAAAAATGGGATTTCAGTTTGTTTTCGTATTTTTTATTGTGGCTGCAAAACAAATACTTAATAATTTGTGTTTCCACATGTAGCTGGGCTTGTACCTGATTGGTTACTGTTCTCTGTCAATTTTTCCACTGTGCTGCTTTCAAAGTAAGACTTCCTTCTTAGCCAGCAGGTTAACAGCCGCTAAATTTGAAAAAAAAAAATATATATAATATATCTGTAAAGGCACTGGAGATGGTTTGATCATTGAGAGTAATTTCATTTTGCTTAATCTTAGGTTTTAATTTTCTGGAGCTTAATTACCAGAGGAAAATAAATCGAGGAATTAATGTGAAATTTCCATTTTTGATTTTTCATTTTCTATTTACATTTTTTAATTTTGTATTTTTTATTATCAAAACAAAAAATGGGAAAATGGGTCATTTTCTGTTTCCCTGTTTCTAAAAGGTGAACAGCTCATTTCCCAATTTTTGTTTTCTCATTTTAATACAAAAGTCTGTTGGCCGCCAGGTACGCTGACCATATCTATTCAAGCAACCTTTATTTACATATATTTCATTATATAAATCCTCAAAGAATACATTTTCACCAAAAAAAAAATCAGAATTAGAGTGTTGGTATTAATAAGTTTTAAAGTTTTTTGGTAGGACATGATTTGTCGTAATTCTGAAGAATGGGTGATTTGTCTGACTATTTGGCATTGTTCATGGCACAAAACTATTTGCTATTTGTACTTCTGATCCTTACAGACTAGGGCCATGTGTTCTGCGGTTTGCATAATAAACGCCTGCCTTTTGTTGAAGCATGTGAAGGCTGTGGAGGTATTGTGGGCTGTGGCACAGACCTTTGGTCTCTATGGATTTGAATTGTTCAATATTGGCTAAAATTTCATAGCTCTGGAGTCTTTGTTCCATTTTTTTAGTTTTCTGGCATGCTGAGGGGATTGCTTGATTGGAGGTGGGATGATTACAGCTACTAATAATGATGCTGGCACAGTTTGTTTATGTGTGAAACAAGTTGCTCATTAACCAAAACAAAGCACTGTATCATACAAACACAGGTTTCATAAATATCTGCAACTCATCTACAAAGTGAAATTAGAAGTTTGTCAATCTTCCCACCCCTCCTCTATTTTTATTATAACCATGTGCACCATGTGTAAATCAAAAGCTATTTTACAGCCATCCTGCCTTTATAAAAAATAAACCTCATTTAGGAATAGCCATGGGTCAAATCATAGTATTTTGTGTCTGTTTGTTCTGTTTGACATGTATTTTTTTATATTGGTTTGTGGAATAAATTGTGCAATTTTTGTAATAAATGTGAAAGCATAAGCTTTCAAATACAATATCCAGAAACTGTACAAAAACCTAAAAACAGTATTACGAATGTGAATTAAAACTAATTGCTAATAATTTTCGGATGCTTACTGGATGCTGCTGAAAGAGTTGCTAAAGGTACATTTGTAAGTGAATGTTGGGAAGAGTGAGGGGAGGGGGAAGTGGTGTCATTAGTGAGTTGGGCTCATGGCTCATGGCTAAATTCCATCACATTCCGTGCCCGTGCCGGCTGTGGTGTGTTACAGCTGCACCGCGTCAGCTGGAGGTGATCACTGTCATTCTACACAATGCTTGTGATTCCACCAGCAGCGACGTGGCTTGCTGCTCTGCTCCGCTTCAAATACGCACCGAATCCCTTTTTGACGGATGCTGTGATAATCTGCACAGAGCAGATCGAGTGTGCAGGAAGTCAGACACAGAAAAAGCAGAGAGAATCTGGTCAATTTTCAAAATAAAACACCCGTGCAGACTCGCGACCTTAAAGACAGACAGAGAGTAAACTAACTACTGTGTAGTGCGTATTGTATTGTATTGTATGGTTAAGAAACATACATCTCCAGTGCATCATAGAGCTATATTTCAAGTTTGCCCTAAAAATCCTGAACACAGAAATTGTGAACAGTAGTTTAACGGTGTAACTCCACATTTCAGTACTACAAATAGCTCTCAGTCTTTTTATGTTTTCAGCAGCTTTTTCTAACATGTATAATGTGTTGAGAACAAAAAGTCTGAATTTCCTTTACACAGACTAAGAATTAAATAGAAAGTATGTGAGCTCAGACAATAATTTACCCAAAACACCTACTGCAGAAAGGGGCTAAGATCAAATTACCTTTTAGGGGAAAGGAAAACCTATGCTTTAGATGCATTTAAAGAGACAGTTCACCCCAAAATCAAAAATACATATTTATCCTCTGGCCTGTCATGCTGTTTATCCATCTAGAATTTTTTTGGTGTGAGTTTCAGAGTTTTGGAGATATCGTCCATAGAGATTTCTGCCCTCTCTCTAATTTAACTACTCGGCTTGTGGTGCTTAATGACCCAAGGAAAGACATTTGAAAAATTCACACAAGTGTCTCACTCCATAAGTCAGGACCTGGTTACTCAAGATAATCCACACACAGGCCTTATTGTGAGCAGTTTCATGTAGCAACTACTTTTTTTTGTATGAGAAATAAAGTAGTTCCAGTAGATTCTACTGCAGAAAGAAAGTAGCTAAAGCATTTTTTTTGTTTGTTTTTGGCACTTTGAGCACCACAAGCTGAGTGCCATTTACAAGCTGAGTCCCATCACACTGCAGAGGAGACAGCAGATATCTCCGAAACTCACACCAAAACAGTATAGATGGATAAATAGCACTACAGGCCAGGGGAAAAATATGTATTTTTGATTTGGTGGTCAACTGTCCCTTTAAATGCTTTAATTCAATAGTTGCTATGAGAATTAGAAGTAGCATTTAGCTTGACTTTAATATGTGACATTAGACAGTGTCTTGTATTTTGAAATTCTAGTTACAGTTGAAAACACTTGCAACAGTGCTGCAAACTTAATAGCGATTGGTTTGGTTGGAAATTACTAAAAACAATGTTTTAATCTCTTTTGAAAAAAAAAAAAGACAGTTCAGCAACTTCGGGGTAAAAGATGAGATAAATCAAACCTTCCATCCATCTCTCTCTGATTCTCCGTCGCACAGCCCAAACAAATGCTGTCTTTATCTCTCTCTCTCCCTGTCTCTCCCCCTCTCTCTCACCAGTGAGGCTATTAATTTTAATATGATTGGAAATTTCCCCTAAAAAAACTCCAGGGACTCTTGCAGCCAGACCAGGCGCTGCGAACAAGAGATGAAACTTCAACTAGTTTCAACACTCCAGGCACTTGAACATCAACGGCGCTGTCATTGCTCATAAGGTCCCGATATATCCAACCACACAGCCGTCCCCATCTTTCTCAAAATCAGGATCAAAAGCAATCAAGTCGTCCCCCACCTTCCTCCCACCCACCCCACACCAAACCCTCCCTTTTTAAATTGTATTTCAAGTGAGTTAAATTACTGTCAAAATAAGTGGGAAGCTCTGATGAAATGTTAGGTAAGACCTGGCAGAAAATTCAAGAGACGTGATTATTTTCAACCTCACCAGACACTTTGAAAGGCCTCCAAATGAGAAACATCACAGAGCTTTCACTAATTTGAATGCAAAATGAGCTGCTGACACTTGAAGCCACAAATAGAAAGAGATATCCAGCATTTTGAAATCTGACACCTGTATAACTATTCACCTATTTGCCAACAAACTTCAAAATGTCATGATCTAGTGTGTGAACATCAGTGGTTTGAGCCCTTCTTCTTTGCAGCTTTCATTTTCTTTTGTATACTGAACCTTTACATGCTTCTCTTTGCGCTCAGTAAATTTTCATGACTCTTGAATGTGCGGCCAAGCTGGCAATTCAAGCAGTTATTGATTCAAAGTGATAAACTATCTCTCATAAAAGCAGATGCGGGTTATTTATGGCTGCGTGTAGCCTCAGCTGGACAGGATACAGTAGTGTTTAGCTCAGCTGTCGTGCTGTGATACAATGGACTGCTACGTTTTGCTCTCTGATTCAGCATTTTTCACGCAGTGCAACTGTAGCCGCAGTCATACATGAATCCTTCAATGTGTTTATTGCTTTTCCTAATAGAGCAGGTTTTGCTACACTGCAAAAAAAAGCTCCTCTTGTCAGTAATTTAGACTGATCGATACTTAAATTGCTACATATGAAATCTTTGTACAAATCTTGCAACATTATTAGCCTATTTAAAAAAAAAAACAAAAACAAAAAAAAAACTGTAGTCTGGATTTTCACCGGATTCTACAAGTAACACTACTGGGTTCAATAGGTCCGATTACTCTTCCATGTTAAACGTATAAATCCAATGTTGCTTTATTCAATAAAAGAAGCAGCATGTCACACTTAAGTTTGCAAAGCGATGAGAAACAGACTTTACAGATTCAACACAGTGGTCTTTTGGTTGGCTGGTTGGTCCGGCCACCCTTTTGGCAACCTGGCATGCCTGATGATTTGTTACACAGAACTAGTAGAAACTATTTGAAAAAGGGCAGGGACTTTCAGGAAACACTTGGCAGGTGAACTTCAACCAGTCAGATCAAATTCTTGCCTAAGCCGGTTGGGAGAAGAGCAAAAATACCTTTACCATTGAGAAAAGCCTTCAGTGCCGTTCTTTGCTCTTCTTTCAAGGAAGAAATACTCTCTAGTTCTGATATAACTAATGCTATAGCAGTCTACATGCAAACCTCTTCAGGAGTCACCATTGTTTGCTTGAGACGAGTCACTTCCATGGATGCTTCTTTCTGTAGTCACACCTACAGCTATGCCCATAGCTGCCATACCTGCAAAACCAATGAAATTCCCATCAGCCTCAGCTCGGCTTTGTGCTTAATGCCAATTAGCATGTTTGCATGCTAAAATGCCATACTCTCAAGGTGAACATTAAACCCGCTAAACTTGCTATTTTGAGCAAATACTTGCATGCTGCTGGCAGCATACAGCTCAAGTAGGCTACATCCTCACAGAGCTGCTAGCATGGCCATCGACTTAGTCTTGGTTAAAAAATCACTCTTACATTTTAAGTAGCTGTATTGTATTGCTTTGTTAAAAAGCTGTGTGGACTGAGTCATACTCACAAAATTGCAATCTTGAGTGCTGTAAGACTTGACACGAGATTTGAAGGCAAAAGCATTCAGATGTCAGGTTTTAATTTGGTAAAAAACATAAACAACAAAAAAGACTGTCAGATAAGCATTGCATATACAACATCAACAATTTATGAAAAGGCTTGTGCATTTGAGAGGGGTGGGTCTCTCTGTAAACAGCACTTTTTTGTAAGACTTTAAAGAAAACAAAATTAAAGCCAAAGTAATTTTAATTGTAATTCACTGATAATGTGCTTATGAGTATTATCTGGAACTTTATATTCCCTAAGGAACATAGGCCGTCAACCAAAGCCCTCCATCACTTTTTTTTAAGGACATGAGATTTTACTTGAGTCTGACTTGGCTATAGGACTCATGGAGTTACTCTGCCTCTGCCGGGCTACCAGAGAACAAAGGTGTTATTGGAAACACTTGCACTAATTTACTGTGCTGGTAAAAACTGAGAATCACAGAATTTGCAGGAATTTTACTTGTGCATGTTATTGACACTAGATGTGGTTTCACCACCAGATATGAGGGTGATGTCATATGTGTATATATGTATATGTATATGTATATGTGGGAGTCATATGATTGCAGATTGGAGTTGATGTCTTGTTTGTCAGACAACAAATGTTACAGCACAGCACAAACATAACAAATAAACTTAACTCACTCTATTCCCATTTTAATTATATTTAAATTATAAACTTGTAGATCCTTGAAGCTTGTTCTTTTTATCCTGCTGATGTGTAATCCTCTAAATGATGATCCAAGACTTTCACTCTTCAATCAAACCTACCTCAAGACAGAACATTAATATCAGATAACTTTGGAAATTCTTCCCATTTTATTACTCCTATAATGTTTGCGTGAGCTAACTACTGTTTGTTTAAAATGTAGATGAGGTTAGAGAACTTACAGTACCTGATTACAGTCATAGAACCATCATGGTTATGTGTAAAAACACTGATTGTTTCTGGCTTGATTGTAAAACGTGTGTCAAAATTGATGCCTTTTCTACTGCAAACCAGATCTACCTGTGGGTACAAGTAAAGCAACCTGAACACACTACACCTTGCTGTGGCACTACACTGGAGGTAAATCATGTGCTCCTTTCGCACTCTTAGATAAAATTGCACAGCTTTCTGTGGATTTAAATAACAGTCACACCTGTAAATACTGTTTCTACTTTTTTAAAGTGTGTTTATCATCTAGGCTCTATTTTTCTCTTTATGCAGTTTCAACCAACAGTACACGCCTTAACATTTATTTAGATTTTCAGTACTATGTGTGTTGTACCAACATGCCACAGCAAGTTCCTTGTGAGTGAAAACCTACTTGGCAGTGAAACCGTTTGTAATTCTGATTCTGATTCTGCAGAATTGCCCTTGTGTGTAAAATGTGTCTGTTTCCATGCGACAGAACTGATTAAATCTCACAGTTTTAATGTTAATAATAATCTTTCCAATAATTTTTCATTTTAGTTGCCTGTACTTGTGTTTTAAGAAGTGCCAGCCAGAATTTTGCTACTTTTTCAATAATGTTGGACCATGTCGGAAAAAAATCTGCAAAACTTCAGTTAAATTTGGCACAAATATATCTGTGATTACAAATTCTGTTGCTGAATTGTTGCAGGGTGGTAGTTATGTGTGTGTGTGCATATAGGGGTGCACTGTGTGGATTTTAAGGCATGCTGTGTGTGACCATGGATGTCATTGTCTTGTGTGTGTTTATATGTGTGTGTGTGCATGTGTGTGTGTGTGTGTGTGTGTGGCTAAGGATGTGGTGTAAAAAGACTGGAGTGAGTTGGAGGCCACCTGGGAAGGCAATCCACAGGAGATATCACACACACACAGACAAACGCAGAGACACAGCGTTATGCTTCCCAGGTGGTCATACAGTTCCCCTCCAACTGAGCACAGAGCTGTTCTGTGACACACACACACTCGCACACAATGGAAACAAGCATACTGTGCATACCAAATGTGAACTTTTTTTTATTTTTTGCTTTTTCAGTGGTGTTGCTGGGAGAGTTGGGGGATTGTCTGGCGCTGAATCACCACCAGTCATCCAGAGACTGTGGCTGAAAAAGAAAAGACGGCAGCTGAGGTCAGAGTGTCACATATTGACTGAGACAGGAGGTATCTATCATATCTCGGCTCTGATACTGGCTCAAAAGTGGGCTGTCATGCATGGCTGGCGGTAGATAAGAATGGAAGTTGAGTGTTTGCTGATACCGTTCATTTCTGATCTGCTGAGCCAGCTCTTTCAAGCTAGAGACTCATTGGTCCATTCTTGTTGAGACGCATAATCAGGAGAAATTGTTCCTCAAGGAGTCTTTGAATATTCTCAATGATAGCTCCTATAGCAATATAAATGGAATATCCACATTCCATAAGGTGAGATTAATCTGACAAACTGCTTTATATGAACTGCACTTTGTATACTCTCTTAGAAATAAGGGGCCCATAAAGGTTCTTCCTGAAGGACTGAGGTTCCATCTGTTCCTGAAGGACCCTTTGTTGAAGAAAGGGTTCATCAAGAGGTATTTGTTAGACTGAAGGTTCCGTTAAGAACTCTCTACATCCAAAAACCCAGTTTTGAAAGAAAGAGTTCTTTAAGGTTTGTTAAAACCCGTAAAGAACATTTTCATAAAGGGTTTGTTGTAAAAGGGTTCTCGGTAGAACTCTGATGGAAACCTGATTTACCACATTTATACCTTCTACCAATTACAAGTGATGGGTGAGTGTTACTTTTTACTCTGTTTAAGAGAGATAAAGTTATTATGGTGTTTTAGTTTATACAGCATTGGTTATCAGTATGGTTGTAGTTGGAGTTTAGGCCGTAGATGGTGATGCTGTGTTTCAGTGTTGATCACGCATGTTGACACTATCTGATGCCACTTAATGTATATTAAGCATATTAAGTGAACTCACTCTCAACTACATCTGGCTTAATATTCTGGCTGGAATAGTTGTGGTGAAATATTTGGCATATAGGCCTGACTTACATGTTTAGTTTTTGTTATTGAGCTGATGGTGGTGCACTGATAATATTGTGGCTGTATTTTATCAGTTGAAGTTGTGCTGAGCAACTGGTGAACACTGTTACATAAACTGTGGAAGCATGTTTTTGTGCCATGTAGTGTTCGGGTGCAATCTGTTTGCTGAGTGACATAAATAAAGATCTGGTGATGCTGCAGTAGCTGCTATAATGCACTGTGATGTGTGTCTGCGCTGTGGTTTTTAAAGATCGACTGTCTTGGTGGCCCTGACTGAAACCCCACGGTACGCTACTGCATACAACCCTTTATGTTGGGTTCTATGTAGAATTCTCTGAAAGGGTTCCAAGTGGAACCTTTATAAAAGGTTCTATCAGGAGCCAAAAAGGGTTCACTGAGGGTTCCATGGGGACAAGCAGGAGAACCCTTTATGGTTCAAGTTAGTACCTTTATTTCTAAGAGTGGGCTTCAGATTTTGCCTCTCTAACCACCATTTTGTTCCTGTTCTAATAAACTGTCTGTAATGAAATCTGTAGTGTTGACAGTGTGAGATGGAGGCCAGTCTCTGTGGCTCTGGGGATATGTGATATTCTCAGTGTAAACTGTATATCAAGCACTTCTGGACCTGAATGAATTACTGGAAGTGAGAAGAGGACCCGGAGCATCAGAGCTAGCTGCTATCTCAAGGTCTAATAAGTTTGCTGAATGGGCTAATTCATGTTGAATTTGGAAAAGACTTTCAGCTACTAAAGCCTCTGGAAATTTGGCTGGAAATAATAAAAAGGCATATATGATATCAAAGGTTGAGTGTCTCATTAAAGTGTAACTGCACCTCCAGGTCTGAGGCTAGCTCCACCCACTGCATAACTTTGAAAAATGTGTGAGAGTAAAGTGGATGAGGGATTGAGGAGGGGTGTTGGATGGGGGTTTCCCAGGACAACTGGGGCCATGGCCTCGTGGCTAGTTAGTAAGTGATCCAGGAGGTAACACCAGTCAGTCATACTTGACAACCATAAGATCTCAAATATAGGGAGGATTTCAAAAGCATTTTTATGTTAAATACTTTAATTCTCCGGAAAGAATACAGAAGAAGTCGCCCCTCTGGCATGAACTACTATTATAGAGACTGGGAAGCTCTGTGTGTGTTAGCTAGGGCTGCACCTAACAATTATTTTTTTTTAACAATTAATCTAACAATTATTTTTTGATTAATTAATTAATCTGTTAATTAATTTAATGATTATTTTTATTATATTATATTCAATTCATATATTAATTAATTTACCGACAATAAATATCAAAAACTCTCTTTAACAGATTCCATGTCAGATGCCTGGTCAGAAAAATACTGGAACTCAAATTCAAAAGGAGCTATGATGCATATTAATTTAACAACTAATCACTGTGTCAACCCTTCACTGAACTGGATGATCAGAATTTTGTCTTAAGACTTAAACTGGTCATGACATGGAATTATTTGCAGGTAGATGATGATGATCACTGGCAGTGTATTTGTGCACCACTGTGGGGCAACAAAAATAACTGAAACAAACTTACAGACAGTCTGTAACATTTCATCCATCCCCATCTCATATGTAGCTGATAAAGTGAACAGAAAGTATCTAACAGTCAAACAGCACCGTTCAATGATGCATAGTGTAAAGTTAACAGCAGTGGTGCAAACATTACTTTTATCACAGGTATGATTAAGAAACATCGAGAAAATTTTAAGTGACTTCTAGTGACAGAAACAGGCTCCACATATATAATCCTGATATATCGTGTTTGGGTACTGACAGAACATAAACGGGGCGATGCTGCTGTCTTGCTGCTGCTGCAGCAGGAGGACAGGTCACTCAGTGCTTCACTTCCAGCACTCGTGTGGAGCAGCTGCACTGCTGTGATAAGTCATGTCCAGTTTGTGGAGCTAAAGAGAGCCAAACGGTTGCGTCTCTGTCTAAAATACTCCAACTCTGTTTAGAGGGTGTTAACATCCTTCAAATATAAATTTCATGAAGCAGTAAGCAGTTCCAAAGGGTTGCCTTGTAAGGGTCGGGATGATTTAAAGTAGAAGGTGGCATTTTGACCCATTTTCAGCCCATGAAATGCAGATTTTCATTGATGTGTTTAAAACATGCATTGTTGAGAATAAACATTTGTAACTATTAGACATCCTAGTTCAAAGAACAGCTCATTTTGCTGTAGGCCATTTCTCAAGACTGTGTAGGCAGAGCAGATGATGTATTCATTGGCATCTCCCTCAGGCCACAGAGGCTAAGTAATGTACTGCTGTGGACGGGGGCAGAAGCAAAACATACCTTGTTTAAGCGTCCACTATATTAATAATATTTTCACCACTTTGCTGTCAGGCTGCTTTTTTTTCAGGGAAATGAAGCCACCAAAGCCACCAGCCTTCCATGACAAAAAGCAATTTGACCTTGCAAAACTCAGGTGTTGGTGGATTACTGCTGCTGTGTTTGGTTACTTTCTTTGTGTTGTGACTTTGGCATTTTAACACGTCACTACAGATGTGAACTAACATTGGAAATGACAGTGGATCGAGGCAGCACTAGAACAGCAACTCCTGTGTTCTGTGAGGTAGAATTACTGTTTTTGTCAAAGGAGTCTGGTGGCTTTGAAGAGAGCACAGATGATTCATGGTTGGTCCGAGCATAACCACGCCCTGTTCAAACTCAGTATCAGGAAAGGGTACAAAATCCTAGACGGCAATATTTCAATCTGGAGTGTAAATAATTTCTAATATTTTGTATATGGTTACTATTATATACATAAAACCTTAAATTCCACAGTTAAAGGATTTTGTAGATTTCAGTTTCTAGCGGCTTCAAAACAATGTCATAAGTAAACAAAAAAACAAACAAACAAAAAAAAAAACCAGGCTTTTAGTTGTCCAAACAAAATCTTATTTTTTTTAATCACTAAACAACTCTTCTCAACATTAGACAAAGAAATCTAATACCATGTCACTTCTCTGACCCCTTCAAGGCACTGCCTTTCAAAATACCACACATTACAAACAATGGATTAAACATTGCCATCAGGTGTACAGACACTCAGGTGCTTCATTGTAAACTCACAAATCAGGCAGAGAACTATAAAATGGGAACAGGTGAGTGTACCTGTCTTCAACACAAATGGGGGGTGTGAACAAAGAAGAGGAGGATCAACCTTTTTCCTAAAATCAGTACAATGTAGCCCAGAGCCTGAGTGTAATTCATGCTTTTTTTTCTCCACAAATGTTGTTGCTGTGTTTTATCTGTTGCCTATTTTTCTAGTCCTTCTTTTGTCTTTCTTTTTGCCTTTACAATCTTGCTTTCAAGCTCCTGTCAAAGACATACATGCTAGTGTGCTCTCTCTCTCTCTCTCTCTCTCTCTGTCACACACACACACATGCACACACCCACCCACCCACACACACACAGATAGACAGGGGAATTTACAATTTCATGTTAATTATACATCAGTTCCTTTAGCTGAGCCTCAGGTGCTCGACATGTGGTCAATGTGCGTTTGTGTGTGTATGTGTGTGTGCATATGTGTGTGTGTGTGTGTGTGTGCATTTGTAATGTCTGTAGTAAAACTGAACCCTGAGCCAATTAAAGGCTGCTACATCAGCAGTAGCAGCGGAGCTTCCAGGCCTGTTGAACAGTGTTTGGTAGCAGGGACTGCACAGCCACGGGTTCTACCCCTGCCTCCAGATCTGCAAGGTGTCAACTATGCTATGTGCGTATTTTTTCTCAATTTATCTAATGAAGGCAGAAAGCGCACAAGAGCATTGAAAAGTCACAGTTTGAGTGCAGAAAATGAACCCCTTACCAGGACTGATGTGTTCTAAAATGATGCATTAAGGATGTGTTAAGGCTATCACATGCTGTTTAATTAGAAGAGCTTTGACTGCACTCAGAGGGAAACAGCATTCTGTCATGAAACTGAGGACCAAATTGCTTGTTGACACACTTTGCAATTTGGCTTATAGTATGTAATACATTTCCCGGGCAAACAGGGAACTTTGAACAATGGCCCTGGCCAATTTAGAGTGACTTATGAAAATGTCATTATTCCTGTATTCCTTCTATATATCTAAGGATAGTAGTCAAAACCTTTGTTTTTTAGTTGGATATTCCTCATATTTGCCAACTGTGTAATCTCCAAAACAAAGAGGATTTGGAAAATCTTAGAGATTTTGTTGCCTGCATTCTGGTGACTAGTAAAAATAAAAATGACAAAATACATTGCAAGCACATTGCAAAAACAATTTTGTTGAAAACTTTCAATTTTACATTTAATTCTTATGAAAGAATACGGAATAATTTGTCCATCTGGCATGAACTTGAGTAAATCAAGGGCAAAATCTAATATTATCAGTTTTCTTCCTTTCATTTATTTTTTGCCCCTAAAAGAAAACTTACACAGTAGACTTTACAAAATGCACGTCCCTTTTCTTTAAAATGTTCCTCATGAAACAGGAATGCTTCTTTCCAGGTGTGGTTTGGTGTAGCTATGTTGTTGTCCAGGTGGAAACGGTATTAGACTTTTAGAGTTGTAATGCTTATACACACTGTGCAGTGCCAGAAACAGGTTGTGATTATGAAGGGAAAAAAAGTGTGCAAATTTGTCATAAATCAGGAGAAATACAGGAGAACTGCGATCTTGGGAGGAAATAGGGAGAGGGCAACAAACAACAGGAGTCTCCTGGGAAAGAAAGAGGGGTTGGTAAGCATGGTACAGTATTCCTACTGAGTATTTTCACAGAGCTTTTCAGGTCAAATCATAGCAGAGATGCTCACAAGTCATTTGTTGTAACTACAAGTTAAGTCTCAAATGCCTGGGCTAGAGTCCAAGTCATGTCTCAGGTCTCTTGTTGTAATGACTGTTACATCATCTGCTGCATGCCATCCAGTCTGCTTAGAACACTGCATGATCATATCTGAGGAATTCAAAGCATGTACTGTATCATCATCTCTCCTTTATCTATCAGCACACAGTATCAGCATTGATTATTTGTTCGGTAATGATGACTTTACGATTATTGCCATGATATATTAAATCATACCCAGCCACAGTGTCATACGTAATGATGCATCACAGAACCCCATATGCTCCCTGTTGTGCAGCACAGTGGAATAGCTGACTGCACTGTAAGAGGAGATGAAGGTTACACACTGTAACCGTTCAGCGAAGAGCAGAGTAGAGAAAAAAAAGCAGCTCTCCATGCAGCAACATGACAGGAGGAAGAGGCTGCAACCGAATCACCCAGTATCACTATCGCACTGACAGAACACTGAAACGGGAGACATCCGTCAGATGAAAGTCAATGAAAAAGCACGAAGATCAAGAAGCCACCGTCATTCCTCTGTGCAAAGCTGGGGAAGATTATGTTATTTTATAGACAAGGCAAAGCAGCAGTCTAAGTGAACAGGTGTGTCAAGCAAACAAAACACATTTATCTTCTCTAAATATTCTGTGAATGTCAGTCTAATCAAGTCAGTAGCAACCTAACGTGAAGTAACTGATGCTTAGCTAAACATGTCTGCTAACCACCCATAGGCACTAACATTAACTTTCACATCAACTTACAAAGTGACTGAATCCAGGCGCATCTTCAGGTGCCTGATTAATATCACTGATGTTACATTTAGTGTTTTTTTTTTTTTTTTTTGGGCTTGCATGATTGATTGTTTTATTATTGCCAAAGTTTATGACAAATGACACAGCAGCTGCAGGTTGCCATGGTGTGTATAGTGATATCCATGCCATGCACACCGGATGCATAGGTTATGCATGATAAAGCAGGGAAGGATATACAGTTTGTGCTTGATATTTCTTTAATGCCTATTCCCCCTAAAATACATTTTGGAAAAAAAATCAAAGAAGATTGTTCATGAGTCCCACATTTTGAGTCGAGTCTCAGTTCTTTTCATCAGTCCCTGTGTGTGCGACTTAAAGATATAATATGCAACATTTTCTTATAAAACAATGTATAAACTCAGAAACATAATCCCTTTCACTCATCACTTATGATCCACTAGAAGTGTGTGGTGGTTGGTGTGTATCTGCAGAGACCCTGCCCTCTGACTGCACTTCTCATTATTTTCTTGTGCTCAGGGCGCTTTACCAACCCAAAATGTTGTGTGTACGAACAGCTCAGACTAGGGTTTCAAATTCTGCGCATTTTCATTAGCTGATAGTTTAAAACGCTAACAATCGATTAATCAATTAATCATTATTAAATAATCTGATACAAAATGCACGTCTTTTTCCTCATTTTAAGTTTATTAGTTTCCTTATTCAAAAAATGGCTCATTATTCCTTATTCAAAAATACAGCCATTTCTAGTCAATCGATTAATTTTTGATTGATGCATTTTAATCATTAATTTTTTAACAGCGATTAATGAACGATCTCTGACACTTCTAGCTCTTACAAATCCTACTGATTCTACCTTTAAGTGTGCCTTGAGTCCAGGTCCCAGACTCTAGTCCCATTTCTTGATCACAGTTGTTTTTTCTATCACTGACTAAGGACAACATCATTCCCTGGATTTACTTATCTATACAGAAAGAACTCAGGGATTTATTCATGAAAATAGAGGGACACAATGCTGAAGTGGTCATAGCCAACAGGAAAATCACCCTTGTCTGGTTCAGAAAGTTCAAACCATGAACTTAACTCCTTCTTCTCTCTTCCAGGAATTAGAGATAAGACATGTAAATGAAAGCAGACAATTCATAGAACCAGAACCATAGAAGGATCTAGTCTACAAAGCAATCCGATTTATTCATTCATTAAGCGTAAGGTAAGCGTGAAGGCTTACAGACACAGAGGGATCACTGTACGGCAGCCAGTCTTATTTAATTATACAAGTGAGAGAGCAGAGATCCATTTACAGACTGAGGAATGCGGTATTATATGCCTCCTCTGCCAAGGATTCAATCCTTAATGCTTAACACTGTGTGATTCCAAGATGAGGTCAGAGAGTCGGCCCAGGAGTCAAGAACACATGCTGGTTGATCCAAAGCCAAATGTTCCCTGAATACGCCTGGCCAGTTGACTTAGAAGTAAAGTATCTCAATATACAGGGCTGGCTCAAACTGGTTGGTAAGTCAATCCAAGGGAAGAGAAACATGCTGGTAAACTCTATGCCAAACACGGTGTTTCCCAGCTGCCTTCACACCACTGATTCCCCAAGCTCTTCCTTGAACCACCACTGTAGAAAAATGGTAGCAGCATGAATACTGATAATGTTTCAGTACCACCCTCATCCCCAATCAAAGGTTTAAATGCTTTTTAGTGCTTGTGATCTGCAATTCAATACATTAATTTGGCAGAAAACTGGCACATTTGTGCAAAATGACAATTTGGACTTCAGACAACTAGTTCTCTTGAGGCATAGGCAAGTTGTTATGTTACTCTGAAAAGATGCTTGAGATTTACTTTTTAACATTTTAATTTTTATCATTGCTGTAGGCCAAAAGTGTATTACACATTGTCCAAATCTAAAAATGTCAAATAATTGTGAAAATGTTCAAAAAATAAAAGTCTCTGATAAAAATAGAGAAATTAGCAGATTTTTTCCCCCAAAAACAGTTCAGTATAGGTTGCTGATCCCTGTCCTACACACTTGGAAGGGGAGAGTGAGGCAAGTTGGTTGTAATCTGAAGCCTCACTACTACATACTACTAAACCCTACATACTGGTCCTTTGCAAAAAGTTGAATCAAATGTAAAATCAAATGTAGAAAAAAACTTAGTTGGTAGATTAAAGACACACTGGTTAACTGAGACAAACCAAGACATAAATGAATCCACAGCATAACGTGGCCACAAACAAGCTAGTTTTGTCTTGTGGGGTGAAAACTGGATGCAGTGTTTTGGGTCCTGAGGTCACATCAGACTGGTATTTGATATGAACAATGGGGTACTTGTTCATGAGGTAAGGGTCATTTTGATGGAACCTTGCCTGACAGCAGGGGCACTCAGGCTTACCATCTGTGACCAGAAGGGCACTTGTGCTGACCATGGGGCACTTGACCTGACCTGGGTAGCATCTGGTCCCTCTCGAGTGTCCCTCTGTTGTGACATTATACTAGAGATCCTGGTTAAACAACGAAAAAATTGATGCAGTGCAAGGAAAAGAAAGAGTGAGGCAAATTGTAGTTCTAATGCAACAATAGTATTTGGGTGGAAAAATATATTTGCGCAAATAGAGTGGCTACAGTTTTTATTTTTCTCTTCTCTGCTCGTCTCCATCTCTGGTGCCCTATTCCCTTTGAGGCTCTTTTTAGGTCTGCTTCTAAGGGCAGGAAGAAGTGCTGGAGGGGAGACTGCATAAACTACAGTGGAGCCTCTGTTACTCTCTTGCACACAGTCAACAAATAACTTGTAAACACTGGGAAAAATACATATATTTTGCTGTTAGTCTCCAGGCCAAAGTGATGAACCCATGGCTTAGCAGGATGCCTTGGTTTTTTCGTAAAATAAATTAAAGGATTTTTTTTTTCTTTGTGTAACTACCAATCAGCAATCAGTCTTAAAATCACCTCTGAAAGGAATCTCGGCATGCATCTTTTTGATGTGTATGCAGGGTTTTCCCTGGATTTTCTCGAGACAAACGTGGCAAAGGATGTAGAACACACATCTCTGGAGTGCCTTGGAGTACCATGTGCTTAAGGAAAAAAAAAAGGATTTGACAGATTAACTGTGCATAGGGACTTGAACTTTAAACCAGGATTGAACAAAAAGATGAAAAACAAAGACTTGTAATTGTGTGAGTCCACAGTGTTTATTTTGGCACAGAAATTGACATAAAAAATCTCAGTTGCAGACTGTGCAATCTGTCTGTGCACATTTCACTTGCCTGGATCTATTTTTTGATAAAACAAAACGGCACAGTCTGATGGAAAAAAATGAAGACAAGAATGATAAAGAGCTTTCCAATGTGACCAGATAACAGATACCAGCATGGGGTTAGATTAAAAGGGCAGAAGAATTTTGATTAAATATTATATATATTATATACTATATATATGCAATTTATTTTTTGTTCAAATATTAATGTAATAAATATGGACAAGTCAGCATGAATGTATTGAAAATAGCATAAAGTAATTTATTGATATTGAGCGAACTGTTCCCTTACTGCCAGCATTCTGTGAACCTGAGAATATGCTGCTGGTTTGGTAGTGATGTAGATGTTCCCATGAAACCGCTAGTAGATTGCTTATTGCTTCTGTGTCTCCTGTGAAACAGGCAGCAGGGAGGGACTTGTTGCAGACACCAATTGGTGTTTACATCAGCCAATAGGTCTGAAAGTGTGTTATGCTCCCCCAGACTAGGATGACTGGGAATGCAGTACCAAGATGGGGTTTCTTGCTTCACAGTTAACCAAGCTAACCGTGGCTACAGTAGCAGTTAGCCAAATTACTTTACCAGCAAATAAAACTATCGAAAAAATAAAATCTTTTCACCAGGAAACTCTATGAACGATCTTAGTTCTGTATTCTCTGTTGGTCTTGGAGGCTGTGTTTGTCCCTGGTGACTGGTGTTCTGATGATTTTTGCTGCCATGTTGAAGAATGCTAGCATTGCACAAATCAGCAGGTTGACGGACCTGCATGTTGTGGGTCAACTTACAAGAAAATACTACAGCTGATTGGTGCTCAAAGTCCATCTAAGCAGGTTCAGTCCTGGAACTGTGAATTCTGTTCCCATTCTGCAAAAGTCATCGTACTATTACATGTGTCTTGCTTATTAGGTGAAAGGGTATCGGATGCACAAGGGACAAATATGGACATAACTTGAACATGCGTTTGTGACACACCACCCTACAACTGCTCATCGGCTTACCAATTGTACATGTAACTGATCATACACGTTTTTATAACAAATCCTTCATACCCTTCCTTGCACAAATTTACGACCGTACCGTGACAAGTTTGATCTTAGCACAGCCATCTATACGTGTTGTTTTAGCTTACCCAGTATACAATTGCACAATATATTTCTTATCTATATCTATATCTATATCAATATCTATATCTTCCACATTTTCTACACAATGAAGCCAAACAATAGGCTAAAAAAAGACTTTTTTAAAACATTGTTGGGCCTGATACTGGCATATTGGTAATGTGCAGTATCATTACATACATGATAATAAACATGGATTTTTATTTCATGGAAATTTCAGGTTAACCTAGCTTAAACACACTTTTGTTTGTCTTACAAATAGCAGTAATGCATGAACTACCTTGATCTTGCAGAAATTGTGAATATGTCACTTCCCCGTTGCCTCCACACTTATTTGTGCATGCTTGGTATAACGGTTGCATCCTAGCAATTGGTAATTCAAGGCACAATAACTATGGCATAAAAAAGCTTTTTGTCTGAATTTTCAACAAAGGTGGAAGCTGATAATACAAAGGTGGCTTCCCTTTGAGTTAGACAGGCAGGAAAAATCCTTTATGTCTTACTGTTATGCCTTACAAAGCTAAACTGAGCTTTGTTTTCCTTCTCTAACTTTTTTGGCATTGTATTAAAGTTAAAAATGGGACTCCTGATCCTCTACAATCACGAGCATCATCGCCACCATCACTCTAACAGTGGGCCTCTGGAGATCCAGCCACATGGTGATTCTCCTTGTGCCAAACTCCACTCAGCTGCTTGGCTTTAGACAGCTGGTTTTCTCATATGGGACAAATGTTCACAGGGGATATACAGTGAGTTGAAATAATTATGGAGATTATCTGTGAATTTAATCCTGTGTAATTCTGCGTCATCTTTCATTTCTAAAAGCAAGAATTCCATCACATAATTCTTCAGATCCAGGAAGCACAGGACTACACTTGTAAGTACTAACACTAATGTGTTCTTTGTTCTTTTGATGCATAAGAATTCAAGGATTCAAGGATATTAATATCATTATACAACACAAGGTAGTACAATGAAATGAGAGTTCCTTCATATTGCACACAAAATACAACACAAATGATTCTTTAAATTCAGAATGGAACGGGGTAAAAATATAAAACAACAAATACATATACACATACACGTACACACTTAGGAACTAATTCTGTAATGCAACAGTGGCAACAAGATAATGATGGTAATATGGTCGACATCCTCACATTGAAAGTTCAACATCTGGAGCATATTTTCCATCAACTTTGACTGTATTTTAACACAAAGTATCATCATTGTAAAAACACAGAGTCCTCCTCCTGCTGGAGTCTTGTGTGTTGCATCCTGTCACCTGGACTTGCGATCCACCCCTCAGGTGCAGCAGCTTGATCCAGGATTCTGTGAAGCAGGTCTCTCTGTGCAGGCACAACAGTCTTTGGTTTTCTGTTGTGTGGCCAGCCTGAGTACCACTTTATGGGATTCATTTTCCAGGAACTGCCTTAAAGCGATATTCCACCCAGAATGATAATCCACTCAATATGTACTCACCCCTATGCCGATGTGAGGATGGGTGAAGATCTTCAGTTCACAAAACAATCCTGGAGTTTCAGCAGAAAACAGGGTTGCAGCCAAATCCAGTACAATGGCAGCTGAATGGAGATAAAATGTAAAAAAAAAGACACACAAAATGTCTCCATCCTGCTCATGTGGTGTAATGTTTTTAATGTTGCAGCTCGCGGACACTTGGATTACACCACACAGCAGGATGGAGACATTTTGTGTTTGTTTTGTGTTCTTTTTTTTACATTTTATCCATGGTCACCAATCACTGCCATTGGCTGCAACCCTGTTTTCTGCTGAAACTCCAGGATTGTTTTGTGAACTGAAGATCTTCACCCATCCTCACATCGGCATAGAGGTGAGTACATACTGAGTGGATTATGATTCTGGGGTGGAATATCACTTTAAACAACAACTCCAATCATTTTGGATTTTTGAGGTTTTTATATCACTCTGTAGCTTCCCAGTTGGGGTGCAATGTATCACAAAATTCACAGTTCAGATCATATCACAGTTTTGAGTCACGGATCAGATCAGCAAAAAAGAAAAGAGAGTCCATTTGTTGATCGTCTCAAGGTCCTCTGCTCTTAAATCCAAACCCCACATCTTAATTCTCCATTGACTACGAGTGTATTTATATTATAGGTGATTTTAGTTTCTGCAATAAAGCTGAAAAAATTACTTGGGATTAGGAGGAGAAAGGAGAAAAATAGCTACGTTGTGAAGAGGCTGCCGGACGCTGCATTTTACATGCACAGCCGTTGCCATAGCAAGTTCCAAAAGTTCTGTCTGCTCCTGTTAATCTTTCTTTCTCTCTCTCTCCTCTCTCTGGATTTTTCTTTACTTACTTTCTTTACAAAGTTCAAAGTCTGGCTATGCTGAATCAGAAAGAGACGAATCTTAAAATGTTGACTTCTGGCAATTGTATATCCATTAGGCAATTTTATATCCATTAAACTTTGTGAATTGTGCTATAGGCAATGCAAAAAGTTAATAATGCATGTAGAAATGGTAAAATACTTCCTAACAGTAGTGGACCACTACGACACAACACTGGCAAATTGCTGATTTCTGCGGTCTCAAAAGATTTGATCATTTCAAAGAAATGAGCTCATTAGACTTAAATTGGATGTGATAGTCTCATATTGTGTGGTGAAGCTAAATGAGGTCTCATAATGGGTGCCCAGGGACTGTTACACATGGAGTTTTGTCCGGTGCCAAGCTCTCTGAAGCTGCCTCTTGTCAAGGAGCCATTTGGTCATTGTATTCATCAAACGTCTCCGGAGGAAGGCAGCTTCCAACTCCTGCTGAGCAGCTTCTCCAAAGACACACCACGGTGCCAAAGGATCATATGTCACTCAAATAATGTAGCTATAAATGCCTTACACAGAGGTTTGTGTCTAGCCTGAAATCCAACATTTCAACTTGTTCCACTTGTGATTTTACATTTAGGAGAGCAATTTGAACAGCAGAGCAACCGTGTATTTCAGTTTGGATCAATGCCCTTAAAGTACAACACTTGTTATAAATGTATTGGTTTGTTTTCAATGAAAATATGAGCTTTTCAGAGGGGAAGAGAAGCATTGGCAGAGTCAGCAGGAGGAGTGTTAGGGTCTGTGATGAAGAAAATGAAATTCTGTCCTGACCTTGGTTTTTCAACATTATCAAAACTTTGGTTCACTGTCGGTTTAAATGTATTTTATGCTGCACAAGTGTGGGTTCTTTAATTTTTTTTTCAGGATTGTTGCTTTTATTCAACAGCAAAAACTGAAGAGAGACAGAAAGGGTGGAAGAGAGGGGGACGACATGCAGCAAAGAACCGTGAACATAAACCTAGTACCGAGCTCCACTGCATGGTGCCACATTCTACCGGGTGAGCTGCTATCGCACCCCGAGCGTAAGGTTTTAAGGAAGCCCCAGACAGTAATGCTATCCAGATTCATGATGTGTTTTCTTAAGATGAATGAACACAGAAACACACTCTTGAAGGAGACATGTGATAAGAGTTATTAGCAGAAATGTGAAATAGTTTGCATGTGGAACTGGCTTGTCCAGTTGCCAGAAGAAAGGCTGACCAAAAAGAAACTTAAATGGGATAGAGCACACAGTAATCATTGGTCAGAGACGCCTCTGCAATATTGTCTCTGTCTGATTTACATTTTATTTTCAAGAATAATTTACAGTGTAATATAAGTATCGTCCCACAAAGCTATTAGAACTGCAAAACCATTAAAAATTCATTTCAAATGCTGTAGGTTCATCTGTAGCATCAGTTTGGCACGTGCAGGCTCTGCAGTCAAGTTAGCAATGATAATATGCAAGATCTGGAAAGTTTTTCTAAATAAAGGGAAAAATAAAGAGTTTTAGAAAAATCAGAGTTCCGGTCAAAATAAGTAGACTACGTCAGCTACATAAGTTAACATACATGCTGTAACTCAATGTATGTCACAAAACTTAGGCATGGTGTCTAATTTAAAAGAAGTCAACATTGACTTTTATTTCAGAAAAAAAGTCCTCTGTTTGTTTTATCCATCCATCCATTCTGCCCACCTTAGCCTTGTGTTTTAAACTGTACACAAACATGGACACACATGCACACACACACACAAACTGGCTCAAGTGCTCATTTCATTTATTAACTACACCCATCTTAATCCTATTACTGAACATCACAACCTCCTGTTGCCACTGCACTTGTTTTGCTGCACATTTTATTACAGATGCTCATAAACAATGTTTGGGGTCTAAATAACTAAAAGGTACAAAATGTTTTGGAATTGGTCCCGTAGGTCTTGTCCAAAAATCTTGTCCAAAATCAGTTTTGTTTTGTTTTTTTTTCTTATTCTGATGTGTTACATGTGACGTCTATGAACGTGCCAGACATCAGGGTTAGTAAAGAGTGGAAAGCAGCATGGGCGCCTGTGGCAATAAGGTGGTTACTTTTTTAATATCTTTTACTTCAGACTCTCTTTCAAACTCAATGCTGACTGAAATAAAAAATAAATAAAGATATGAACACTGCGTCCACAATATTTTCAAGATGGTGCTCTTTGGGAAGAGTTAGATGAAGCAATAAGAACAAATGTGTTTGTCTCCATTGTGAAAGAACATTTGTAGAGTGTTGATGAAAGGTGTTCTATTCTGTTCCAAAAATTAAAAAAAGCATTTATTGGCCCATGGTTAGACCAAAAAAATAAATAAATAAATAAATAAATAAATAAATAAATAAATAAATAAATAAATAAATAAATCACAGACCGACCAACGTGTTTCAGCTCACAAGTGCCTTCATCAGGGTAGAAAGGTCTTGAAAATACCTAAGTAAGCAAAAATATTCAAACAAAGGTATACAGGAGATAAAGAGAACAATATATGAACAAACGGAAAAAGGAAAAAATGGACACCCATTAAAAAGAAAAAAAACCTGAGAGGTCAACTGTGAAATGAGACAAAAATATAAATAAGCAAATGCTCACAGTATACACACTGTAAATCACAATTAGCTAAAGCACATACAGAATTGGCTCACGCACATAAATACATTATCACATAGAAACATAACATAGAGAATTAACCATTCCATCTGGGAAGTTATCCTTAGAAACTGTTTGGAAAAGGGCAGGCACTTTCAAAAAACACAGATGATTAAATGAGCCATCTGTTTAACATGGGCTAACTTCAGCCAGTCAGATCAAACTCTTGCCCAGTTGGGAGAAGAGGGAAAACATCTTTTCCATGGAGAAAAGCCTTCAGTGTTGTTCTTTGCTCTTCTTTTCTATGAAGAAATACTCTCCAGTTCTGATATAACTCATGATTTCGCAGTATCTACACTAGCCTCTTGAGAAGCAACAATTTGTTGTTGTAAAGGAGTCACTTCCATGGACACTTCTCGCTGTCATCACACTTGAAACCACACCCGAAGTGGCCAGTTGTCCCTCTAGCATGCCAACTGGCTGCACCACTTTCAGTGCTGACACAAACGGATAACTTGACACCTGGCAAGATGGATTCTCATGTGATCTTGCAAATCCAGGTGCCTCACAAGGTAAAGATTTTGGTTGTTTTTTTTTTTTGTCTGGTGTAAAATGGGCTTTAGAATAATCATCTGGCCTTATCAGTGGCAAAAAAACAAGCACTTTTAGTGCATTTAGAGCATTTGCACCCAAGGATTACGTTGCAGCCAGTTTTAAGGGATTCCAGTAGAGGTAATATACTGGACTCTTTCCAAATCTTTTTGTATCTTTTAGTCAATTAAACCAAATATGTAAAAAAACATAAGGCCCAGATTTAAAAGTACCAGAATCACCCTTAAACCCTGTCATATTTCTGAAAGCAAGCTTTGTGTTTCCCCTTAGGAGGACGAAGACCTGATGATTAGGCAAGAGAGAGCTACTCAGAGGCATTAACCTCCTGTTGTTGTATTGAAATGCTTGGTTGTGGCAATAAAGAGTCCTATACACACTTACAAGCATGCATAAACAGAGGCAAACACACACACACTTCTGCAGACAGAGGATGCAGTTGTCACCTGCATTCTGTCTGGGAGATGGCACATGGAGATATATCACTGTTTTGTTTTCACTGAAAGAAATGAAATACGAGCTCTGCTTTTATCTACTTTTATATAACCGCTGTATAAACATGTCCAACATCTAGAAGTTTCTACTCTCCTATCTGAAGAAATAGAGGGCCTTTATACCTGAAAAGTACAAAACAAGTTTCTTCTGTTAGTTAGGTTTTATGTGCTCACTTAACAAAAGCAAGCCGTTATGCATAACTGGAAGATATTTGTCTGAGCCTTGAACATTTTAAGTGAAATTTATTCCTTTTTGTTTGGGGCAGAAAATAGAAAACAACAAAGATAAAACAAGGGCTCAAGTTATCTTGAATACACCTCTTGACTTAGTAAAAATACCCAGGAGAGAACATGATTTACTCCGTGCACAGTAATTCTGGACTAGTGCAGATGAAACTGTTTGTGTTTGACTAATTTTCTCAGTTTTTCAGATGTGGTGGAAACACAAATGAGAACGTTGTAATGGAACTTGTGGTTCCTGATTTAGTTCAAGTCCCTTGAATTATTTGATCAAAAAAGGGAATTGCCAGCTAACAGAGACCCTGCTTCAATACATATTGTATTGCACTACCTCTGTTTAGTTTACCACCAACAATTCCTGATGTTTCTTGTGATAAAGAAAACGGAGAGGAGCGGCAACATATACAGTACATGAAGGAGCACATAGAGCACAAAACATGTATTTTTCTTGGTGACATATTCATTAGTGTGTGCAGTCTCCAGATCACAGTTTCTGTTGACCTTTCAGACAAAGTGCTGACCCCTGCAGAACCAGTATAGAAGGCTGGTTAAATTCGATCAATAACTCAAACCCTCTGTCATTTACAGAGGAAACATGTTGCAGATCCAGTGTGTAAGTTACTTGTATATTATCTTATGTATATTTAACATTTTAATGCAGAGCTTCTCATTTTTTGGTTTAAATGATTGCTAATGAGACAGGACTGGAATAACTTGATATAGCCCTTTTTTTTCACTTCTACTTATTTATGTCAAAGATCACTGTGGCAATGCTACGAGGGTTAGAGTTACTTTAGTTAGTTAACAAGGGTCCAACAACGCCACCTAGGGGAATTTCACCCCCAGGAAATCTGTTAGAGGGTAACACCACTCTAATGCTGACAAGGTCACACAGGTACGACGACACAAGAGACTGACGTGCTTCCAAAGTAAATTATACACAA
Organism: Lutjanus argentimaculatus; assembly: GCA_034769285.1. NCBI lineage: Eukaryota > Metazoa > Chordata > Actinopteri > Lutjaniformes > Lutjanidae > Lutjanus > Lutjanus argentimaculatus. The sequence goes on from JAWZSL010000006.1 coordinate 38,421,887, forward strand.
GAAAATTTTATTAATAACACTTTAAAAATTTGCAAATATGGACATAAGAATCTCTTGGTGGTGACTCAACAAAATACTATGACTGGGCGGAATATTGCACAATTTGTAGGGGCCTTCCCAAGGAGTTGGTTCAGTTTGCTGCTACAGTGCAAACACTAGGCACAGGGCTGAGGGCTCCACAGGCAGAGGTGACTAACTGAGGGAAAGGGGAAGGGTCCTGATGCTACACCACACGTAAATAAAACCCACACACCATTGTCTGACACCCACGTGCATTACTGTACAGGAAGTGAAGGGACCGCCACCACAGGGATCAGTCAGCCACTCGCCGCACCGGCCCATCAGCTCCTGTCCAAAGAAAAATGCAAACTGTTACTTAGGATAGAGGGGCAGAACAAACAACATAAAAGAGACTGCCCAGACACCACACTATACTTGGCCCAGAGGGTCACCACCAAGGTTGATTGTGCTTTAAATACCACTCACACACGCATACTCACACCCACACAGTTAACCCAATAAACCAGAAAAAGGAAAAAGAGAAAAAAAGAAAAAAAAAACAAAACAAAACAAACAAATCTACTAAAAAAAATAACTAAATAACTAAACACAAAATCTACAGAAAATAACAATGAATAATCACAAAATCTGTAACCAATAACAATGACTATCTAATTACAATACAAGAAAACAATAATTAACCAAAGCTAAATAGGTTAGCTGATGAGGATCAGTAGTGCCGTTGCAGCTTTAAGTCCTACAGTACATTAATTTCCTCTACAGGAACGGCACCACGTGCGGTGCAACCACACTTCACTTTGTCCAGGGGAAATTACTCCAGGCGTGCACGGCAGCAAGCACGCACACCCAAGGATTAGTTAAAACAAAAAAAACAAAACAGAAAACATAACAGTGAATAACCAACGAAGACGAGCTTGCCGCGGCGAACCCACAGACAGAACAGCAGTAGCGCAGCAGCCGCGTCAGCGATGGAGCCACCTGCTGTAAGTTAAGGCGCAGCTTCACAGGCAACAGGGGAGGTAGCCGCGAAGGGATGCAGCTCAATAACTCAGGAATCCAACACAACACGTGGATTATTACGCCTAGCTCCGAGGCCACACACTCCCGACTCCCAACCTCCAGCCAGAATACAGGCCGACTCTGGCGACAATGAACGGAGGAAGTCCGACCCCAAGCGTCTCTCAAGACAGCCACCTGGATCCAACACAGCCACGCCAAACCACACTGCCGACGCCAAACACAGGCTCCAGGAAGAGGTAGGATTACGCACATCCGAGCCGCGTAACCCTCCCCCTGATATAGCTTGGCACAGCACCGCCCAGTAAGCAAGGTGGAATTGGATAATTGCTCCCAGCCCAGCTGCATTCAATGGGCGGGGAGCAAAGGAGGGAGCCTACACTGCTATTCACACTGATCAAATACACACACCAACAACATGAATGGACACAGGCTGTGCCGTCCTACCACATCAACAAAAGAGAAATCTTTCACAAAGATATTCAGGGTCACCACCACCCTTCAAGGATAAGCATGGATAATGAATGAATGAATCAATGAATGAATCAATGAATCAATTAATCAATCAATCAATCCTTGGCAGGATGGCATGGTGCTTAGCACTCTCGCAAGTACGTTGTGGGTTGTGGGACATTGCATTGCTGTATTCCAGGTTTGCATGTCCTCCCCATGCCTTCATGGATTTGTTCTAGTTTCCCCCATCAACAAAAGCATGTATGCTAGGTCAATACTTTAGTCAGTACCGACCAAGGCATTGGCTTTCAACTGGAGTTGGGCCTTGGGTGCCATACAGTAGCTGCCCACTGCTCAAATGCAGAGAATAGAGCGTTCGACGCATATCCTCTGCAGCGGCCGTGGGATCGACTTCCACCTGCAGCCCTTTGCTGCATGTTGTCCCTTCATTCTCTCTCTCTACCCCTTTCCTGTCCTCACTTCAGCTGTCCAGTTGATAAAAGGCATAAAAAGTCCCCTATAAATTTGGTCTTTTTAGGGAGACAATATTTTAATGCATGGCTATTTTTCTTTGACACGTTCTCACTCCCAACTCGTTAGTTATGGCAGCTTGGTCAGCGGCCCTATGCTTCTAATTATTTTCAAGAATAATAGTAATAATTAGCTGTGTAATTTAAATATAGTCAAGCAAAAACTATTCAAATACAGCAGCTTGGTCAGATGTCCTACGCTTCAAACTATAATGCTGTAGATGCTCTGTTAGCATCAGTTTTGCATTTGCAGAGCTGCGTTGTCAACTTAATATGCAACATTCTAATTCCAAAAAAAAAAAAGGCACAAAAAATCAAATTTGGTTAGGTTGAGTAAAACATCATGGTTTGGGTTAAATAAGTTAGCTTTCACATGTTCAGGTATGTAACACATACATGAACGCAAGTCACACATTTGGACTTTTGGTCAAACACCGGTCTCCTGGGTGAAAGTCCTGATTGTTTGACCCATTCATCCACCTCACCTCCTCCATAGGTGGACTTTCTCACTCTTTATACTATATCACCTGACTTCGACAGGACATTATTAAGCCATATATTGAAATCATATTACTTGTAAACTGTTCTGAACATATTATTAACCATAACAAACAGGCAAACATATATATCTTGACGTCAGAACAATTTTACAGTCAAACAGTTTGAGAAACACCAGGGAGTCATGTGTTTAATTGAATGAAATGAATGAAGTAGACAGGATGTAAAATAGACCCGGGTCGCTGAAGACCTGAGGTATGCATTAAAGGCTTGAATGAGAAAAACATCTGAATGTGTTCATTTGAATGCTGTGTACTCTGGAATGAGCTTCCTTTCCCTCCACTCATCTTGTTCTCAGCAGGAGATCTGCATGAATTTGACGATGGTGTGCAGGAATAATGTTTCAACTCACATTTCCCCACTGAAATTCATGCTTAGCAAGGGAAATGTACAGAAAAATCTTGTTATCCAGAGGGGGGTTCTGTTAGTTAAATGGGTTACGTACATGCAAACAACGGGAACAAAGGAGACTCCTTCCATTTTCATCTTTCCATCAAATCACCCCCTACCTGCTCCGTCAGGATTCTTCCGAAGATTCCCTCCTGAGTTGGGTTGAGAGTCACAGAAGAAGACGTCCATCTTCTTTGCTCCGCTCAGCTTGTTATCGTTTTAACATTTACTCTTGTTGTAGTTTTATTGCTGATGTGACGATTCCAACAGGGAAGAAGGGAGGATTTGACAAACTGATTGGAAAAATGGGGACAGAGGTGAGAGGAACCTGCTGAAGTTGCTTTATTCTGTCCTGTCAAACGTGTAACTGAGATACTCACTGTCACAATCAAAGTGGTGCCTGCCCCAAGATACATGTCTGTTGAAAGAAAAGATCGATTTACTGTCCTCATTTTATGCTTGCATGGAGTTAGTCTTATAGAATGTAATAGAATTGTAATGGCAGTTGGAGATATTACATGTTACCTTAATTCATATTGAAAGAGGAAATCGAAATGAAATTGGAAGTGAGAAATGGGAAAATAGAGTAGCTGTTTAACCCTGTTAATGGGAAGTCTGGGCATATGATTGCATTCACATGCAGCTGCTTTGCTAAAAGAGCCATGAGCATGAATACATTTATCATGTATGAGGGAAAGTGTTGAATAACCAAATCTTACTGTCAGTGTCATATAAAAATGTAGTTTTGCCTCTGTGCTAAAAACAGCACATCCTCATACCTGAACGGCAAAATAGGTCTATAGCCAATGATTACCAAAATAATATATGAAACCTTTGGAGAGTAGCAGTGCCAGACAATACCTGACCTTATATATGTCCCAGACAACAATTCACCACTTAAAACAATTTAAAAATGCATTTAAAGCCTTCAAAATCTTGCCACTGATATTTTAGTTTTTATGCGAACCATGTGTCAAGTATGAGCCTATAAAAGTCTAGTATTTTTTTAATTCATGTTTTAATGACTTCCTTCATCATCTGGGATGTAGAAACATCAGATTAGAGTCAGAAAAGTTAGTGTGCATCTTGCAGCAGCGCACCATGAAGTGTCTGTCTTGCCAGGCACCAATATTTTTTCCCATCCTGGGAAAAAATAACCCGGGAAGATAACCCTGGGAAAAAAACTCGGTAGCTACCGAGTCAGCATGCTGAAATCAACTGATCGCCGCACCTATCATCCTGATCTTCTTCCATCACGGTTTGTTCATTTAGAGACTCGGTTTGTACTGATATCAATGCAAAAATAGTCATCATTACAGATTAGTGCTCCTGCTTCACATTCTGCAGGCACCACCTCTCGTACCAGCATGTGTGAACACATCTGACACGTACAACCTCTTCATGCCTGCTCATACTTGTAAGTATAGTCAGAACTACTGTTTCTCAGCGGGATTTTATAAATCTAGCAACTTTGGATATGTTGAGAAGGTCCCCAGGGAAGTGATGATATTTAAAATATTTGATTCTTTTGTTTGTTTGCAATGGAAATAATCGATTCAAACTCTCAAAGTAATAAAAAACATAAAGATATGTGGACATACAAAACATATTTGTAGCCTAAAGTGACATTGCAGAGTGTCATACCCCCCGTAGATAATCTGATCCCCTCCTCTCAGTGAGAATCTTCACCACTGGTGCTGAAGCAGCTACGGGGTGCTTTACATGGAGGAGGGCTCAGTCTTCAGAGAGTTCCCTATATAGCAGCACATAAGGATGAGTCAGATTTCCTCCAATCTCGGCTTATCACTGAACATTAATGGCAGATTTGTGGGGAAACATGATCTTCATCTGAGAGTGGTAAAGTGTACGATAGAGATGTCCTTGACTACTGGATAATTAAAGTGTTACTAGGCCTGAGATGTGGATCTGCAGGAACAAACAAGGTCTGATTTATTCTAATGTTTCCACTTCACATACACTCAGGGGAAACTGTAATACTTAGCTTTGGCGTGGAATCAGAGAATCTGATTTCCTGGTTCCTCTGCTTATCTCATTACTAATTATCATTAACTGCTGCCACTGCCTCCTACGGAGTACAGAACAGCCCAGTAGAGAAGAAGTGTTTCAATTCTTGGCATTTCCCACTGAGAAATTGAGAAAAAGTCATGTTACTGCTTTACCTTTTAAAGGAAGCAAAGAAATTAAATTTTAAGCATTTGTAAGTTTTAATATGTGATTTGGCACTCTCCCTTTGTGTTGCATAAGAAATGCGATTTAATTATTTCACTCATTGTAGCGCATCAATATACACCACATGTGTGATAGAATTCTAAACACTAATCAAATTTAAATCTATATTTGTGAAACAGAGTGAGGAAAAGCTGTAAACACCATATTATTCCTCATTGTTTGCAAACGAGACAGGACTATAGCATTTCTTTTTTTGTCAGCTCTTTCTGTGTTTGTACAAAACAAAAACTGAAGCTGAACATTTAAGAACGTAAAGAGACTTGGGAAAAATGCATACGTTTTTAAGGTTCTGGATGATCCTAAGGCATCCATCAAACAATCAGGGGGTTGGTCATAAAGTGGAAGTCTGACCATGTCTTTTTAAAGTTTGGGAAAAGTTTCCTGTTTGTTTCTCAACTTTGGGCTCAGTTGAAGATGTGTAGGATAAAGGCGCATTGCATGTCTTACCAACCTAACCAATAATCCTAACTCTCAGTCCTCAGTGCTCATCTTAACACAAAATTAAGAAGTTTTCACTTTGTTGTGCAGAGCAGCAGTTGAGGAAACCAAATGAAATGTCCTACCCTACCTCTACCAACCACATTTTCCATTTTTCAAAACTCAAGAAACTTAAGAGAGGGAGAGAGAAGCCCTGCTAGTAGGAATTAAGACAAAAAACAATGGTCATAGGTGAAAAGTCCTTGTAATATCTGAGACTAGGGAGATTATTTAAATGATCTAGAGCACATCATCTAAAGAGCATGACGCAGGTGCATTTGGAGTGTGTCCAACTCCACATTTGCTACTTAAATGGAACATAATCTGGGCACATATTAAGGCGCAAAGGGATTGTATTCATTCTCTTAATTAATCATAGGTGTGTGTGTGTAGGTGTGTGTTAGGTGTGTGTGTAGGCGTAACTTGAATTAAACCAATCAGTGTCAGTATGACCTACTTGCAAAGTAATGCAGTGCAGCAGCATCTTTGACAGCAGTGGGGAGTACATATGGGCCGCTGGCATTCGCCTCCAAGTTCACAAATGTCTGTTACAGTGTGGAAGGATAAACAAAGTTTACAGCAGCATTCATCTTCACTAAGGGACAGGTACTGTATGTGGTATGTTGTCGCTGTACCCTCTGTGTCCGCAGTCTCAAAATACTCGGTCCCATCAATTTGACTGCATACGACATTGTGTGTAAAACAAGCAGAGTGTAAGTGCATCACTAACCTGCCTATGTAGGCACATCATGCTATCTGAATAATGCATCTTTTAAATAGCAGGAAAATGCTGCACCATTGACTTCAGACCAGGCTTTTGTTGGTTAATGGCTCACTCGCTTTCTGCTGTTTAAGATAGCAATGAACGAACAATGCACCTGACCACCCCCTTTAAGATCAACACGCTCATGGGTGCACAGATGGTGGCAAGTCCATTTGCAACCTAAACAATGTGGGCACTGGAATTGAAAATTACAACTGTCAGTTGGAAACTAGCACTGACAATGCACTGTGCACCGCTTTCTACTAGGTTTAAGATAGGGCCCTAGAAGTTGTCAAGCACTACTTTGCTATCCAAAGCCTCAAGAAAAAGTAGCCTTCTTTGCTGGTTCTTGGTACTTTGGCTGTGCTCTCTATTGTGTTCTTGTGCAGTCTTGAATACTCTGTCTTACCTGGGGGCCGCGCCTAGCCTGGAACCATGCATGGTGGGGTCATCTGTCACGCCTACTTCATGTTCAGTATGGTTGTTGGTGTCTAGCTACTATTGATCATGCTGGGACACGGTCTCACCAGAAAGTAGTTGGTTGTGTGTCTCCCGAGGCTGATGTTTGACCACCAGGGATGTACAGTGTGTCTGTGTGTGTGTGTGTGTGTGTGTGCGTTTTGGTAGCCCCCCACCACACCTCCTGTTGATGCAGTGGGGTGCAACAGAGCATTGTGACCTGCTTCTGTGTTGTGTAAGGTTAGTCAGGCTGTGTTGGTTTCTCCCTTTGATTCCCTCCAGTAGAGACATCAAAAGTTGTCCCACTTACATGTGACCATTACTCCCTTACTAATTAAATGAAAAGCTCTATTATGCATTAGTTTAAAAAACAAGTGTGTTTATGTGATGGCCACTTAATGTGTGATCACATTTGTGTGGATGTAATTAATTTTGTTTTATTGTGCATTATTTATTGCATATATTTGGAGATTAGACCTGCACTTTATTTCATTTTGAAAATACTGTATTTATATTTTAAGAGTAACCTGATTTGAAATCAGAGTCACTAACTTACTGTAGCAGCTTTATGACTGTAGGTGGCAGTGCAAGACTGTTGTTTAAACCAGAGTCTATGGCCATGACCATTGCTCTGCCGTTTTCCCCTCATAACTGCAGAAGATTCAGTAGAGTGAAGCCACGTCTCCCTGTCTCACCATTATTTCCTGTATTTCAGGTTAGTAATGTGTCAGAACTTTACATAAAGTGCTATGGTTTGTTAGTAAATGCTGATAAATAACTTAAGCTCAAGTAGAAGAGTAAAATGACCGGCGAAATTGGTTAATTTCATTTTTGTGAAGAGGCTGTTTGCCGTGAGGAGCAGTAATGGCTGTGCACTCGTTTGTTCGTTTTGTTAGCATGCTAGAGGTAAAATGTTAGCTTGGGCCACACGTTTCCCTTTTATATGCTATTTTTATGTATTGAACTGGCTCCATGTACATTATTTGACCTGTTTAAAGGTACATATTATTTTAAATGGCATTCAAAACCTGTGTTAGACGTAGTTTTAAGAGTAAATGTGCACAAGTTTAATCACTGTTAATGGTGGAAGTGTATATTTGAACATAATTAGTGATTGTTATTTGTTTAAATATGTAAGTGTGCTTCATTTTAATACTGTTAAGCAAAAGTCCATAAGATACTTAATAGTATCTGTGTGTCAGTGCATTTAAGATGCAGAAATAGCCAAACTTATTTGGATAAATGAATGTAGAGATATGAAGACGGGACTCAGAGACAAAATATTTGTTTTGAGATTTGGAGATTTATTTTACATGTGTTTTATGAACATGGAAGTATGTCTAAAGAGACAGAATATGTGCAGCAGTAGTAAATACTGGGTAAAGGACAAATGAAAACAGTTTAAGATGAATGTGCTACGATTGTAATTTGTGAATAAATATAACTGCAGAGGATTCAGTAGAGTGAAGCCACGTCTCTCTGTCTCACCATTATTTCCTGTATTTCAGGACACTTATAGCTGTTTATGGGTGCTGCAGCCCAGTACCTGTAACATTTATCGTCAAAATGTTGGATCCAGTGTAGTAGATTAGTAGATTTGTTCTATTTAGTATCCTTGGCTCAGGAGGTACAGCTGGTCTATTGATGACAGAGTTGGCAATTCGATCCCCACCTCCTCTTGTCCACATGTCAAAGTGTTCTTGGACAAGATGCTGAATCTCAGCTGGGGAGCACAAGCCAGTGCATTGTTAAATTGATGGTCCCTAGCCTGAATAGATGGGGAGGGTTGTGTCAGGCAGGGCATCCATTGTCAAAAGGCTACATCAAATCAAGCTGCATAGGACTGGTAGTCAGATAACTGAGCTGAACGAAGCTTTGAAATTCAAGCGCAAGACTCGTACAAGCTAATTTTGAGAAGAAAAAAGTCTTTTTAGGTTTTTATCATGCTACAACATAGGGTTGTACAGCAAAACACAAGCTGTCGTCCCTTCATGCTATACAGGAAATTACTGTTACTGAAAATTCACACACCTCTTTTACAAATGTCTTCTGATGACCACAGAGATCTTCACATGGTTTTTATTTTAAGTGAAGCATTCATAAACATCTTTCTTGTTTTCAGAAGAGCATGGCTAGGCATTCACTATTGCAATACTTACACTTTTGTATTAAGGGGCATCAACTTGACTGATCAAAGGGTAAGAAGGTAAAGGCAAATCAATCTGACTCTCATAGTTACTTCAAAAATATTTGGTTTCAGCATATTTTTAATTAAACTAAGTGTCACAGTTACCACTATTTGAGAAGTCTGTTGATAAAGCAGGACAGTACTTGACTGAACCACCTCATTAGATGAATAAAACTCCTTTATGCTGAAAGATTTCCAAAACCAATAATTTTCAAAACCCCAGCGGCACTTAAGAGGAGACTGAAAGCACCCTCTTGTGAGAATCAGCTGGCCCCTGTGAAGCTATGAATAACAATACTGTCCTTGTTGTTCAGCATACACCAGGGAAATATGATTCTGCCAGTTCAGCACATCAAATACACAGGAGCAGGCAGTCATTAAGAGGCTGGGCAGGGTCTAAGTTGAGAAGTCAGAGGTCAGAAAGCAATAACTCACCTCTTTGTTTGGAATCATAAAGACATGAATGTCCTCTGCTGACTAGTCAATATCTGAGGAACCAAAGAGACAGAGCTTCATAAACTGGCTGCTTTGTTTGCTATGGCAAAGAGTCCTTATTGAGCACCTTTTATCTTAAGATGACTTCTGAAGAGAGGATATTTTCAATGCTGTGTGGTGCCCATAGAGTAGCTAAATCAATGACATCTAGAGGAGGGCAAAGAGCACTGCTTTGAAACCCTCACACTCATGTTGAGAAGTGATAGAAAACTCTTAAACACCTCATGCATGTTTTTTTTTTTTTTAAAGCTTTACAGGGAAACCACAGTGAAGGGGAGGTGAAAACACAGCTATGCATATCCTATTATAGCATATATATTTTTATGTTGATATACTGAAACCTAACCACAGTGTAATATGATAGATGGAGGTGAAAATGTCTGAAAAAGAAGCAGGAATGAAGACTGTGCGGATGCTTGCGTAACTAGATGGACTTATGCACAATAAAGTAAATGCTTTGATTGGCTTTACAGTGATAAAGACAATCAAATTGTTTCATTTTAAACTATTTGCACAGTTAAGTCACAGTTCTATCACAGGCCAATAGTCACACCAGCTAACAAGTGTCGAGCTTTTTTGTCGCACATTAAACGACCTGTGTGTAGGATCAACAAGTCACGTCGGACAAGTCGCCTCATTCTTCCCCCGCCTAGTGAGGAAAAGCTACGGTGGCCATGAAAAATGCAAGAGGCCCCGTTATGAGCCAGTTTTTGGGTTGTCCTTTATGGGCTACTGTAGAAACAGGCGGTGGAACATTGCAGCCTTCATGTAAGAGAACCCACACCTTCTGTGGTGTAAAGAAAACACAACCTTCTTCTTTTCAGTACATTACTGAAAACATTACTATTATATTCAATTTCTGCCATATTCTGCCAAGAAATCCTCTTGCCACTAGAAGAACTACTAGAATGGCAATAAGCACTCATTTTGACATTTGACCTTTAAACTCTATTATTTCTCAAGATAAATACCAGACTCAGAGATTCTATTATTTCTCATGATACTCTCACGCTGCCCAAACAAATATCACACCCAATAAGAGGAAGCACAATGGCATTTCATCTGGCCGTATAGGTTTTGAAAAAATGTCAATACAGATGTTGTTTGTTTTTAATGTATTATTATTTCCTTTTAATTTATTAAATAGCTGCAGCCATCACACAGCAGGATCAATACATCCGTCTTCAAATTGAGAGAAGTGCTGTGCACATTTTTATGCACCGGGCACTCCAACTACACAGCAATCAGATTAGATCAGATCAGACAATGATTTATTGTCTGTGTTTTTCGACGCATCAGACAGGTAACATATTACACATTGATTTATTATGTTTACTGTAAGTTTACACAGTGAAATTATTCAGAATAAAGCAACCATCCTTACAATGAATCCTGAGCTCCATCAAATCTGTCAGGACATTTTTCGAGTTCTCTTTCTTCCACAGACTTTTCAATCGTTTCATGAACTTACAGCCAGACAATTCACTGTGACACCAGCGGGGTGTACTACAAAGCGAGATTAATAGGTTAGCGTGGTATGCTGAGTCTAAAGTCAGAGTTTTCAGTGACATGAAGATAAGAAAAGATGATGAACAATGAATGAAAGACTGAATACAGAGCAGCCGTCACATCTTCGGTTCTTAAAATAGGGGGACATTTTTGTCTAACATTAACGAATGATGTTATTTGATAAAATTATATATCTGAACAATGATCTATAATAATTAGTCAATACCTAATGCCTGGAAAGTAACCACGTCAATTGACTGATGTTATTTATATCCTAGCGTTATTTAATTCTACTATGTTTAAAAAGCTTAAACAACTGTGTTGATAAGTGTGCAAACCATCATTCATTCATCACCACTCAGAAGCTTCTACTGACAGTGTTGCAGTTGGCTCACTGCATAGTAGGGGAGTTTGGGCACAGCGCAATAAAGTATCAGTGTATTTGTTTCAACTAATACATATTATATTTACCTTGGGTTGTTGTGTGGCCAAGGAAAGTAAAAAGGTTTATCTAATTATTGTGGCTATAGAGCAATGACCTGTCAGTAGAAAAAAATAAACATATGGCAAAACTTGCCTCAAGATAGGGATAATAGGAATAGGAATAGAAATGCTGTTATTACTTGCTAACTCAAATGCAAATTCTCTGCATTTAATGGAGTTAGTCAATGAAACTGGTCTGCAAGTGGCTGGCAAGTTCAGACTCCATGTTATCACCAAAAATCTGATGAGCTTTTGTTACATAACCTGTTCTGGGAGGTTCTCCTTTACTTGTTTTGTTGATGTACCTTTTCAGTGTCATTCTGTCCATCTTGTGGTCTTTTGCCACAGACTGAATTGGACCTCCCCTCTGACACTTGCCTTACAGATTGCTTAAGATGATCCAAGCAATCTTAGACTTCTATGTCTTCTTTCATGCTGCCTTGCCATCTTGATCTTAGCTGTAGAATATCAGAAAGTAATACTTTAATACACAGGTTACTCTTTAGCCTATTTAAACTTCTGTGGGATAAATGAGCCACTGACTCAACTTACGCTAAAATCACTGCCACATTTTACCCCACAACCTTCATTTTGACAAAACTATTTCACAAAGTGGCTCAGATCTGCAATTATGCTAAGTTTATGACCTTGTTTTGTACTTCATACTGACTTAAATTAACATTTAATAATGTTCAAGGCTTATCTATTTTAATTAAGATACAAGACTAATAACTTCAGTAAAATGATGAATTCATTTGGCATGACAAAAAAATCTTTTTTTCTATTGCTCTGGTTTGCTTGCCACTTCCATGAACTTGAATCTGAGATAGGTTGAGTAATGTGAACTATACTAGAGACCTGCCGCAAAAACATTGTGTAATAGATAAAAAATATACGTTTTTATATAAATTCACAGCTGCAGACATGAATAAAATTTAACTACTTTCCCTGGAGAAATCAGAAACTAAAAATGATGATGATGTAAAGTAATATCAAGCCTAACCAGCGGGCAGGATGTCACTGTGGAAACCTACAACACAACCTTTGACCCCACATCCTATGACCCCCAAGTTTGGGCTAGGGGATAAGGTTGTAACAGTAATTAAAAGTAACTGGGGAAAATGGAAGAAGGGAAAACTGAGAAAAGTGTAAACAAAGAAACTTTTTTATTAACAAATCAAGTTGAAATTAGATTAACATTAAATTAAGTAAAGCAAACATAAAAGGTTATCTTAACCCACTAAATCAAACAACAAAACACACGACAACGAAGACGAGTGTCTTTGCTAGCCAGAGCGGATAACAAAACACATGAGGCACCAACAAGTGTCCTTGCTGACTGTGGAGGCAAGAAACAGAACACACAAAAGTGAAAATTAGTGATTTGGCAAGCTGTGGATGCTAGCAAAACACAGGACACACAAAAGACACGTCAGCAGTCTAACCTGCCCCTGCAGGACTAGACTGCAGACATGCAGACTTAAGTCTGCCAAATGGCCAACTGGCCCTTTTCAGCTGCAGACTCCCTGCTTTTAAGCACAAGGCCCTGACTGCAGATTGACTGCAGCTGCTGCCAATCACTGCAGCTGCAAGGGTGGGGGAGCAGTACCTGTGCACAGGAGAGCACAGCAACACACACACATACACACACACACTGTGGCACGTAACAGGACATCACTGTTTGATTTGACAGCGATGGAGGCTAGCTCCTGGCTAAAATGGATGACATGAGGGCAAAAATAGCCAGTGGAATATACCAAATACATCATCAAAGGCCGAGTCGGACATTTGAGAGGATTTTGGTGCACTCAGAGACTCTGAGAATAATGTTGTCAATGGCCTTGCTGCTTGTAAAAAGTTTCATAAAGTATTCACTTTTGATAGCCACAAGCTAGACTTGTCATCACCATTGAACCATGTCGACAGCTGTAGGATGAAGAGCTGTGCACTGCACTGGCTCAACTTACTTCATTCACCCCTATAACAAGAGAACATGAAGTCACTCACTTGTGCTCTTGTCCATTAATATCGCCCACTTTTGCAGAAGACACAAAAACCTGGCAGCTCTGACATGGCCATGTCATTGGTCTGCTGAGCTCTGACCCAGCAGATCAATGACAAGATCATTGAGATCTGTAAAAATCTTGCAAGGGATGATTCAGCAGCACCTTGGATGTCATGCTGTCTGATCCTAGTTTTAGGAGGTATTGGAGGTCCTGGATGCTGCCTTTATACAGAATATTAGTGTAATACTCTTAATATCAAACATGACAAATAATATCATACAATGATACAATGATTTCATAGAAATGAGGGCAAATAACAGAGGAAATGAATGGGGGAATGGTGGAAAGATAACTGACTAGACAATGGGTTTTTAAATAGAAAAAAAGAACTGGAAACTGACCAGTAGCTCAACTGAAATCAACTGAACAGTACTTCCAAAGTGGGAAAATGATAAGTGTTTTCCCATTAAAACAGAAATTTCATTATCAAGGTTCTTGACACTATATTAAAGCTTTCTGTTTCTGCCCGATGGTCATTTGGCTTCAGAACCCTTCAGTGAGAATATTTCCATGCTCTCTGAAGAGAAAAAAATCTAATCCCCATAGCTCAACGTAGCCGCAGCTAAAATCGAAACACAAGCGAGGTAATCCTGGTTTTGACCCTCTCCAAGTCAGCGGCATTAATGTATTTCTGTCTCAGGTGATTGAATAGGGGGTCCCTGTTGATATGGCAAGCCCTTCCCTTCTCAGCTTCACGGCCAGCACGCTTGCTGAGCTGTTTCATAATGTCAAAATGCACAATTAAAAAAGAAGAGAAGAAAGGAGCAATAAGGGCCACAGCATTGTGCTTATATTGTGCTGCAGAGTGGAAATTGTTAAACCCTTAAAAGGCCAAAGTAATCAGACCAATTTAAAGGCAACAGTTAGACTATTACTGCATGGATCTCTGAAAATCGATCCCGTAAATGATAAATATCCTGAAATGTTTCTTCAGAAAGGGATATACTTGTCTTATTTTTACACATTCCAGTAAATTGTGTTTATGATATTCGTTGTTCCAACAATCTAATGGCTCTCACTGTGCTCCAAGGATGCTTGAATATTCTCATGGGTTTTTGAACATGCCAGGCCATTCTCAAGAGATCTCCACAGCAGCTTTTATCATCACTCTTGGTCCTTTCTGGTGCTTTTATCCAAGCAGATTGCTGGTTGTAATGTTCCTCCTTTATGTGCAATTGAGTTCTGGAAGAGTCCACCAGGGTATTGTATGTTATCAATATGCCTCATTTACTCAGTACTACAATAGGTCTGAGCCACAGTGAAGTAAATCCTCAGGGGCTTACAGTGCTTAAATATTACAGACAAAGACCAGGACTGTATGTGCCTGGCTAAGTACAGTCATAAAGCTGCGAGCTGGAAGATGCAATTGTTGTCAAGTGATACAAAGATTTATGTGAAATCACGGTGTGTTCAGGTGTCGATATTGTAGTAGATTTAAGACTGGAATATCAAGTATAAGTATATCCATCAGGACTCTTTTAAGACCCACTTGTCCAAACCAATTTGTTCTTTAGTGCCACGTACGAATGGTTTAATAGAACTTGCATTCACAGATTCTTACACTGAAATTTTTTTTCTTGGGCATAAATGCAACTCATGAACGCAACCTCTTTGAAGTCAACTGCATTGTGCGCTACCTGAATGATCAGAGAAACCATTTACCATTTAAGTCCATGTGTAATTGCCAATAAAATTGGCTCAATAAAATCAAAGGAGTGGGAATAGTTCAACCCAGGGAAGTCAAGTTTGCCAACTTGGGAACTGGAGACAATCAATGTTTCCACCATCTCTCACATAAGTTTATATGAGTCATGGTGAAGTTAACCACTGGTTCCTTACTCTTTTTGGGCCAGTGCCCCCCTATCCTTTATTTAGATCCCATACTGCCCCCATCAAATAAAATGCAGGCTAATTGTCTTCCCAGAATATTAATGTCAGTAATTTGGCGTTGTATCATTAAAATAGCACGTCATAGAATGGCAAATAACAGATTTGATTCAAGTGGGCAGTTGGAATATCATTATTATTAGTTTCCCAGGGAGTAAAAAAAAACATGTGAATAGAAATTATATTTATGAGTGTTAAAGAAATGCAGCAGTTAGAAATTTGACATTCAGACAAAACAGCACACAAACAGCAGCCAATCAGAAATGCAAAACAAGAAGCATTTTGATTAATTATTCCAGTGGGAAACAAAAGCAACCTGCCAATAAATAAGTCTGAGGCTACTGGGGGAAAGGCAGAGGGATGTGTAGTCTATCATATATGATAGGCCTATCTTAACTTTTGAAGGAAATGAGCTAAACTTTGTCCAAGCGATTGAGGTACTAGGACTGCATGTGGAGGACCTGGATGAATGCCTGATTAATGAGACTTGTTTGGAAAGCAAGAAGAAGCATGAAATCTGGTCTTACCTCAAAGAAGAGAAACCAAAGATTCACAACTTTGCGAAACCGATTTGAGAACACTGCAGAGAAAAGTTAAGTTGTGTGCAAACTTTCCCATCTTGGCTGGGATCAAGCGGGTTGAGGGCATTGCTGTTATTCAGCTTGATAGGTGGCAGGTGCCTGCTTTTAGAAGAGTGATATAGTGTGTGTTGGATAGGCGCTAAATTGCTTTCACGCAAAGTTCAACAATGGAACTGGGCCAGTGGAAAATTTGTAACCATGGCAAAAACACAGCGTTCATGGTGTATTCTCAGGAGAAATTAATGCTTTAAAGAGGAAGGAACTTAATTTCCTTTACAGGGAATACATAAGAGGGCATCCATTTTCCTGAGTTGACACCATCTTGGTGAAATATTATAAATGATACTCTGATATCCTATTACCAAGAAGGCAGCAAATGCCGTCCTACAACACCTCAACCCCCCCTTTCAAATATATTGCTTTCAGCACCTTACAATGATCTCTGAGCACCCCATAGTGGGTGGTACCACCCCTGTTGAGAAAAAAACTAAACTAAACAAAAGGTTAAGGCGCTGTCTTTGCTACTACTGGACACATCAGAAATATGTTGGTATATAAGCTAAACTAAGGTTAATATTCAAGATTGAACTTACCATGAATGATAGTCCTGGTGCTTTTCTTTACATCCCTGCCCTTGGCTTCCATTGAACTTTAGAATTGATTGCAAAGACATCTCCAGGTTTACAAAGCTGTCGGTGGTCTAGTGCCGCAATATATTTCTGACATTCCTGTCAATTATGAGCCAGTCAGGCCACTCAGGTGGTCTGGTACTGGCCTTTAAAAAATACCAAGAGTCAAGTCTAAAACTGATAAAGCAGCTGTTTGCTTTCAAGGTCACGTATGTTTAGACGACCTGATATGTGCTCCTACAGTATGTCATCTTCAATTAAAAAGCAAACTTTCAACCATAATATTTGGTGTAGCACATGTCCAGCAAGTGCACTTTGATCATCCTGGTGTTTAGGCTTGCTCCCTGGCTTGGCACATCTTACTCTATGTTAAATAATCTTGTCAGTCGCAGCTAATACACAAACTTCTGAGATCTACTAGATGGATGACATCATTCATCTAGCTCAGAGGTTTTCAAAGTGGGTGGTGGACCTCAAGTAGATCACATCAAGTAGCCTAACTGTGTGTGGCTGCATTAAAGCAATAGTTCAGAGATCTTGTAGTTTTGGGGAGTTTTACAGTTTTTTTTTCCTGACAGAACTTTTTCCATGTATTTCGTGTGATCTGAAGTTACCTCAAACTGCAATTCCTATTCTTGCGTGTCAATGAGATCAAATTACATAAATATCATCCCATAGACATCCAGGATTTGAGTGGAACTAATCAAGAACTGTAAAGAAGTGGGTCATGTTTTTCCAAGTTTTGTCTGAGAGGCGGCCACAGTCCCAGACTTTGAAAACCACTGATTAAGCATGATTTCAAAGCAATGAAAGTCGAGGATTTAGCTAAAACATAATTTAAAATAGGAACTAACTTCTTCAGCTTTCTTGCTCATCATTTATGTTAGATAAGTGCAATGTAGAAAAAAATGTAAAATGCCCCCACACCTCCAGCATAGGAACAAGACACCCAGACTGACTCTGTCATCATTTTGCCTCTCTTTGTCTCTGTTTTGTATCTCTTTGTCATCATTTTGTGGTTATCCTTTTTTTGTCCTTTTTGTTGTTTTTTCTTTTTTTGCATCTCTTTTTAGTCATGTCTCTGTGGTCTTTTTGAGCCTCTCTCAATCAGTCAGTCATTTTGCAGTTTTATTTCGCACTGTCATTATTTCATGTACCTTTGTTTTTGTTTTGAGTCTCTCTGAAGTCGTTCTGTGTCTCTTTGTAGTTGCTTTATGTCTTATTGTGATTGTTATATGAAACTTTGTAGTTGTTCTGAGTCTCTCTGAAGTTGTTTTGTGTCTATTTGTTTTGCATCTCTCTGTTGTCTCAAATCTCTTTATAGTTACCTGATTGATTTTCTAACAAGAAATTAACAGTAACTTCAAACAAAGCATCTGACCCAGTGACCAAAGGGGTCAACATACTGCATACTGTCAGTCTGCTACCGACAGTGAATCTGATGTTTTTCATTATTTTCCTAAATTTTTTCAATAACACTTCTACTGCTCTTTTTTGTGTCAAAAGATTATGTCTAAAGCATGTTTAGCAATAACTTGTTAAATTTTGCAATGTTGTTGAGAGCAATGAATGTTTGGAACATTATAAAGACACTTTGACAGAGAAAAGTGGCTTTTTCAGCCATCACCTTGAGTCACAACTGTAATCCTCTGTATAGCAGTTGTGAGTCCAAACTGACTACAGCTGCAGTCCTCTGCAAAGGAGCATAGCCCCTGTCATGGCCTTGAGCGGGAGGGTGTTTTTTTTTTTTTTTTTTTTTTTTAAACTCAAAATACACAATTTCAGTGGAGTTGTCATGTGATGTCAACCAGATACAACACATACAGTCAATCTGGCTGATGTACATATTGCATCTATAACGTGCTGATGTGGTGTGAAGTCCTGCTGGCGTGCCACGCTGGGGTGCTTCCTGTTTGTGCTGGGAGCATTAAATGACACGTATCACTGTACTGCAGGGGCACTGTGTGTTTGGCTTGTGTGTTATCGCTCTATTTTTGTATCTTCTTCTTCTTCGTGTTCTTTATACCTCCCATTTTTGAGAATTGGGGCGAATCATGCCCTACAAACAAAACTTCAAAAATTATAATACCAACACTAATGCAATTTTTTGGGGGGGATTTTTTTTTTAAGTGCCCTTTCTAGATCAAAGCTAAATAAGAATTATGTTTAAAAATGTATATTTTGATTAGCATTAAGAGAACTCTGTGCAACTTTAAAAAAAAATAACATGACTTGACTATGCTGTGAAATGAAAAAATAAAACATTTTGTCAACTCTGTCATGTTTTCCATCTGATGGAGTTGATGTCTGCATTTAATAAATAACAAATCTCAGGAGGTTGGTCTGTTTCAAGGTTTGATAGTCAAGAGTTTGATCTTTTAAAATACATTTTCCCAGTATAAGTGAGGAGTAAAAACAAACCCAACCCATAATACAGTTTTATCCCAATTCTCAATGAGTGATACATTTATATATGTATATATGTTTTTCTTATATTATAGAATGATACATTTCTTGTTTATGTCTGTGGAGTACACAGAAGTACTTGGGCATCATTAGTGCAATACAAAGGTGTAGGTTCATGTGTGCGTGTGCGTGTGCGTGTGTGTGTGTGTGTGTGCATGCGTGTATGATATTTATTCTCACTTAGTGTCACAGGAGCTGATATTTCCTCCCGGTCACTTTATGATAACTTTAGGGACAAGCACAGACATGAGCAAGGGCGAGAAACATCGTAAGTTTGTTCCAAAGTAGCTTCACAACCACACACACACACACACACACCACACACACACACACAGATACACAGTTGCCTCAATGCAGCTCCCAGTACCAGTGAGTCACAGAGGAAAGGCAGGCAGAACTGTCTTTATACAAGCTGCTTAGGAGAAAATATCAAACTGTGAGCGTGTGTGTAAGTGTGTGTGCGTGATTGCGTGCATGTTAGTGGGCGAGAGAGGTTGCTTTTTTGTGGTATGATGAGGCGCGGGAGAAATGTGTGAATGTGTAAAGCCAGTATGAATGTGCTCGCCTGCCTGTACTTCTGGAAGTGTATGAAGATGTCAAGGAGAAAAGAAAATCACTTCCCCAGAGCTCATTACTCAGGATTAGAAACCAGCGGAACCTATGAAACCTATATTTACGACTCCTTCAACACATTGTTCTGAATTTAGAATAAACTCCAAATGCCTCCAATATGCCATTCCTCCTTAGGCTATATGTTGCTCTCAGCAATCCAATCCCTCATCTTGTGCTGCGGAGCATTGATATTACGCTTCTCCTGCACTGGCTGTGACCTTGAGGTAATCAGGCTTCTTTCATGCTGTAAACAATGGAAATGGAGAGATTTCAGAACAGAGAAAAGCTGTTATGAACAGATGGAGAGTAACTGACAACAATGTCTCAATCTATCGGTTAGTGTCATTTTGTAATCTTTAACTGTGTTTGAGAAGAGAATATGGTGTGGTATCACCACGAGGAACTCATAGTAGTTTTTGTCCCATGTTGCACATATTTCAATAAAGATGGGAGGATAAAAGGATTTTACACTTCAGAAGGATTCTGACAACAATGAAGCACACGTCAGTTATCTTCTCACTTGAGACTTGCAAAGTCTTTACTCGCTTTTATAGTTCACTTTATTTAATTATACCACATTTACTCTTTTGCTACACAGCACAAGTCAATTTATGTAAAACTGCTTTAATTGTATCAATCTCTGTCTCCCTCACAGATGCAGGGCCTGAATTTGTTAGAGTGCAGGATACTAACAAACTCAGTCAGTACTTGCCGTCCTTCCCAATTTCACCAGCTCATCACATTCTGCCATTTTGTCACCACCCCTCTGTGTCTCATACTGAGGTACAAATTACCCTTTAGTGGCTGTTTCTGACGCAGCCAGAAAGCCTTTTAAACACGTGGTTAACATTGTCAAATGGCTGCAGTTTGGTTTGGCTTAGGCACAACAACAACTTGGGTAGGTTTTTTATAAGACCATGTTTGAGGTAACAATATTTATGTTGCGTACATCACATGAAAGTAAGATGTCATGTGGGGCATGTAATGTTATGTACCTGTATGTATGTACAACTTTTAAACACGTTTTGGTTTCACATGGGACATGATCCTGGGTCTCCTAAGTGAAAGTCCTGTAAGTTAGCTGCATTAGACAGAGCCAGTCTAAACTGTTTCCCTCTGTTTACAGATGTTATGCAAAGCTGAGCTAGCCATTTCCTGGCTGTAGCCTCATATTTAACATGCAGGTCTTTGAAAATCCATGCTCCAGTTGAAACGCAAGTTCTCATTATAAATTTGTAGCCTTCAAAGATAACCAAAACAACCCTGGTTACATCAATATGACATCATCAGGGTTATCTAACACTTCAGATAGGTCCTCAAGAGCCAAAGAAGACAAGACTTTATGCAAAAAAAAAATAGGTGAAGTTATCTTAAAGGGTTAAGATAACAAGAAAACAGCAGACTTTTCTTAAGGACATAATGTTTGAAACTAATTGTTTGAAGATAACAGATAACAAAATGCCTCTAAATTACCATGTACAATCTAATGAATATTAATAAGTATCTCATCACCGTAAATGCAGATACTGAATCAATACAGTGCATGTAACTGACATCAGCATGACTGCAGCCAGGTTATATAAAGCATGTTACATTCTTAGAATTGAAGCTGTATTGTGATTTGTGTTGGTCTCCATCAGCCTGTATGTGGATTATAATAATTTTCTCTATGTCCATAGTCACTTTTGTTTTATTTTGTGCTTGCAGTACATTGGTAGGGGATTATACTTGCTACCCCTGGGTGGTTATTAGTGTTATATTTTGTATTGCCAAGCAAATAACACTGGGACCCAGGCTATGATCAAAACATCCATGCTTGCATCCCCCATTCGATTTTGCTTCATACCAGTTCAGGGTCACAGAAGGCGCACAGTCAGCCAGTCCCACTATGCTGATCAAAACATTGAAAAACTATATTTCAGCCTCACCACTCACCACATACTGATATTTTTATTTTTACAGACAAAATCTGTACAACCTGACTCATGAGCAATGGAGCTGGCCGCCTTCTTCAGATTATTTTTAGAAAATATGATTGCACATGGAACAATCAAACTCGACTGACAAACAGTGCATTCAGAGGATGGGTGGGATACTGTTAGAGCTCATTATATTTTAGCGAAACAATAATACAGTTCAAGCACTGAAATCCCAGTCAAAGTGTAGATGACATGATCACACTATAAACATGTCATTAACGTAAATACACTCAGTACTTTACCTGTTAATTATGTATTTAACTTGTTTTGATGGACTTGAATTTTCTCTCCACTTTTCTCATATCTTTTGTAACTTGCATCACCACTGTCTTTTTGCAGCACAAAACACAATGACATGTTTGACACAGTAGAAATAAAATGTAAATATAGTGCTAAAAAAATGCAGATGAAAATCACTCTAAACTAACTCAACTCACTCTGTCAGAAACAAAGGGTACCTTTGGGTTAAAATGATCAAAAACCAAAAACAATAAACAAACAAAGCCTTACAGGAATACACAGTGATGTCGCGTTGCAGTTAGAAGTCTCACAAGAAACAGAGTAGAAAAAGAATGGTCATAATTTGACTTTTTTCAATTGACTTTTAGTTCCTAGTACCAGAACCACTCTTCCCACAATGCAACTCAGTATTATCCTTTGTTCGACCTTTCAGGCAATTGCCCGCATCTGTCAAACTGTGTCCCATCGTTGTGGCAGAGCCTTCCGTTCATAAATCTGAAACTTCAAGCCCAATCTAAGACAGCCCAGGTAAAGTCCATGTACCAGATGCAGAGAATGTTTCTGTAGCACTTGTTCTCAAATGTCTGAATCCTGCATTTGGTATCTGCTGTGAGTGTCCAGCCTCACATTCTTGAGCAAGAGTGGAGATTACCAGTGACTCCACAGGGAAGTTGATAGTATTACTTCTGTAGATGCTGGCAAGTCTTGTCATGGCTGAAGTCTTGCTTTGATTTCTTTTGTAGAACAGTCATCATTACTTACAAAAGACTTAGGATCAGTGGCAGACTCAGGGTGTCTGAAGGGCAAGGGCTAAAAAACAAAAAGCACACAATGCTAAAATGCACTTTTTCATGGTTTCAACTGAAAGGGCACTCGAGATGGCACTTTATCACATTTTGTCCACTGGAAGGGCACTCTGAAGGGCACTTTATGACATTTTGTCCCCCGAAAGGACACTCTAGAGGGCACTGCATCATGTTGTCTTGGATATTGGGCTACTCTAGAGGGCATTTATCATGTTTTAGGGGCATCCAAAAGGGCACTTTTGCAGCAGCTTTACGAACTTGGGGGCATCAGGGAGGTGATTGATTTAATGACTGTGGCTGTGACTAGAATATAGCTTTTCTCAGCACTTATTTCCATTCCATACACTCAATCTGCCTTCTGCAAGCAGGTGGTAAGCTCCTAGAGTTCTATTCAGTTGTTTCCCATAAGGTCAATGTCTTTAGCGAAGTGGAGATTGATTATATGAGGTTGAAGTCTTGAAGTCTGCTGCATGAAACTCTCCAGGAAGACACTAAATAAAACCAGAAGGAGTAGACACCCTTGATGGAACTGATGGTTTTCTTGAAAATTTCAACGGTGTGTATATTCATGAGACTTGCACTGCTTGGATGTTTATAAAGTGCTTGAATGAGTTCTGTGATGCTGTTGTCAAAGTTGTGGTTCCTGAGCATCTGCCATAAACCATCATGCTGCAAACCTGGGTCAGAAGCTTTTTTGGAGTCAATGAAGGTGTGGTACAGTTCACAACGGTGCTGGAGGAGCTTCTCAATCAGTAATCTCTTTTTTGGTCTAAATCCTGACCGTTCTTCTGAAAGGATTTCCACAGCATTTTTCTGCAGTCTGTTCAGGATAATCCATAGCATTACTTTGCTAGCATGATAGATAAGGCTGATTATTCTGTATTTTTGGCAAAGTTTTACATTTTCTTCCTTGAGATAATTAAGGATTGGGTCCACTTCTTAGATCATTGTTTGGTTTCCCATATCCTTTGGCGGATGTGCGTAAGTAATTTTATCATTTCTTTTCCTCTGTTTTAAAAGTAAAAAGTTTAAAAGTTCTGCTAGAATATTATCCACGTCTGGTGATTCATCTATTTTACTCTCAATACTGCCTCTTCCACTTCACTTTGAAGTATTGCTGCACCTCCATGCTCTATGCTGGTTTTGATGGCACTGGCAGCATGTTGGCGTCTGGTCTTATCTCAGAGTTGTACAGCTCTTGACTATATTCGGCCCATCTTCTGACTACTGCTGTCTCTTCAGTTACTAAATTAAAGGGCCGTGCTTGGCTTCAATTATTGTAGGTAAGATGCTGAAGCTTTGTTAGCTTTTTCAGTGTGGCATTGGCTGCTTTGCTGTTGCCCTTTTGCAGCCCTGCATCTGGTATGCCTTTATTCTTTATTTCAGACCCAGGGGGATCCATATCACAATAAAAAAAAAAACACACAAAAAAAACAAAAAACAAAAACACAGTAAACAAAAAACAGCAAATGTTCAATGTCTAACATACAGACAAGTTCGCCAATGGTTCCACAGCCTGGAAGAAAATCTGACAGAACTGCGTACAGGGTTAGCCAAAACGGCGATTAGGTCGTTTTCTGACTCAGATGCCCTACACATAAATCTATACATCAGGTTACACTGACAAACATATGGCTTGCACTGGAACTTCTTGAAGCTCTCAGCAGCAGCCTCATGCTGTCATGTATGTTTTCACACTGCGCTGTGAACCACTTCTCCTTGGCTTCTTCCATCCTCTCTCTGATGTCTTTATTCACAGAAATACAGCATATTGCTTTGCCACCTCTGGGTCATCCTCTGCCTTTTTTGAAGAAAATTACAAATCAAGTTAAACTGTTTTCATGTGGGGATGAAAAACATGTTATTTCACATGACACTGATTATCACTGTGCAACGTATCGTATACACTGCCTATATACGTTTTAACTTTTACTCAATTACTATGACACTATGACTCTTACAATTCATTGCTGGCACTTCGACTGACACTTCAAAAAGGTCAGGTCAATGATCTTCACCTTTGAACCTTTTTGTCACCTTTCACTCTTACACTCACACACAGTGTTGTCTAACTGCTTTTGACACTTTAACTGACGTTTCTTCGGCTTCAGATTCCAGTGCTTGAACTTCAATTGATATTTAAATTTCTTTCAGAGCTTACGTTTAAATTAATATTTCAATTTCATCAATTGTTGATTGTTGTTAAATTGAAACCAACTTTATTCACTACTTTCACTTAAATTGACCCTTCATTTTATTTAGCACTTGCATTCAGCTTTTACTCTTAAATTCAACTCAAAACTCATCGCTTACACTTTAGCACTTCAACATCACCCAGTGCTTAAATTGACAGTTCAAACACACTCAGCGTTTACAGTTACAGACTGTAAATCGAAACTTTAACCCAGTCAGTGCTGACACCTTAACTGACGGCTTCACTCAGCATTTAGACCTAAATTGGCACTTGAATCTCATTCAGCACACACACTTGAAATTAAACTTCTTTCAGCACTTCTATTTTAACTGCCACTTCAAATATCAGTATTTTAACAATTTCAGTTTTTTACCAGCGACTGTATTACTTCTATTACAATGTCTCTTCAGAGGTTGTCGGTTTTAAAACTGGTTCTACAGGTTATATTTTACAGAGTATGTTGCAGATGCTCTAATAGCACCTTTCTAAATGTTGATGTAATCAGCCCAAAGGCAAAAACTGCCTGTGATTGAGCTGCCTGTCTGAGGAACCTGAAGAAAATATGATTATGATACTGATTTGTAGTCTGTCTTATTTTCCCAATGCCTACTTCCTTCTAAACTGAGTTGAAGATTTTGTATTAATAGAATGTCTACAGTATAACCAAAAAGATTAATTCACTTGAGCACTACTGTATATCACTTAACATCCAGCTTTATTGGCAGGTTTTAGCTCAACTCCCTCATGATTATAAAACTGTTGAAGGAATATATGCATACTGATGTGATTATTTTATATATGATTAAATGATCTTTGTTCTTACTTCCCCAATCTGTAATCACACTGTGTTATCTGTGCTTTTCCTGATACAGTGAGTAATCCATCAAACAATATTTGTTGCATGTCTCCGATCTGATTATTGTGTTTTTCTCTAACTGCAGCAGATTGCTCTGATTTTCTACAATGATTGCACCTATAAGCTATACTGTCACTCCAGACCTCCTTCTAATGTTGTTACATCGCTAAGAAACAAATAAGTGAATCAGCCCTCGAAGGGGCTTCAAGAACGCATCTTGCCCGTGGATCATTTCCTGGTAATTAACTTTAAGAACAGATGGATTTATGTAGGTAAACACGCTATATTTGCAATGTTTAAGACTCTGTGCAAGCTGTGGGTCAGGAGGTAGGGTGGGTCATCTACTGATCTGGTGCCAAACCAGGTAATGGAGAGGGCTGTGTCACTACTCTGATTCACTGGACCTACTCTGTGGGTATAAGCCTGCCATTTGACGACTTGTTTCAGTCAGCATCATGGCATCTGGTATCTGCATTTCAAAGTCCCCATGAAACAACAACAACCTCTGAGATAACAACCTGCGCGCTGTAAAAGGCAAATTGGCACCTGGGTCGCTAACAGTATGAACTTAATCAAACTAGCACCTGTTATGTGTCTTTTGCAAGGATTTAGGCATTTTAATTCCCGAGCTTGCCACCCGACGTGCAAATCTTCCACCACATCAAGTTTTCCCCAGATATTATTTTGTAGGGGCTCTGTTGCTGCATTCTGAGCTTTGCACCACCCAAGACTGTGACTGATGCAAAGAAGAACAAGAAAGATGAAATACAAACCAGGCAGAGCAGTTTTTTCCCTATAACAGAATGGTAATGTGAGGAGTGAGACCTTTCTCCAGTGCTGAGTGCTCTGGAGAGAGATCTGGCTGTGCTAGACTATGGGCCTCATGCAAGAAACCATTTACTAACAAATTTTCTCTTATTTTGTTTGTATTCATGATTTGTCCTTATTTTCTTACTACTCAGGAGTAGTGGTTGAAAGCACTCTTAACCAAGATTTAAAAAAACAACATTTTGTCATCTTTAAAGAATATTTAAGTATTTACATTATTATTTATAAGAACTTTCACCGGGTGGGTGGGGGGGGTTACAGGCTTCATATTTTCTGAGTCTTGGGACATTGATTTCCTGCTTCACAAATTTACTGCTTTTATCTATATTATATCAGCAATATATTCAATATTTTAGAGTTTTAGAGTTTAGAGCCCATAAACTGACATAATGTAATAAAAAAGTTATCAGAAAAGTCAAACATATAACTCAGTTTATAGTTTAATAAATAATACTGTTAAATATTTTAAACAACAGTGTAAAGAGGAGTATAAAGTTTCTCCTTTACAGTCCAATCAGTTGGTAAAAAATAAAAAAAAGCTTTTAATTTCTATTCCTTTTCCACCATTTGATTAAAAAGTAGATAATAAATATCTGAGTATTAATTTAACTCAAAGTTTTATTTTTAACTCCTTTATTCTCTCACTTCAGTTACTTTGTGTATCTCTGCTGACACATTTACAGCATCACAATATGTACACAGGTCACTACTTGCTGACTTGTGCTAATAACCAAGAGTTTGCCACACTCCTCCAGTTCATGATCAAGCAGGATTCATCATTCAGACACGTGATAAGAGCAGATTTGGATGGTAAAGACATTTGGTGCATCTGGAGCTGACTTCTCTTTTTTAGGAAATTAAGAGAAAATATAAGAGACAATTTAAGAGAATGTTGCTGCATGAAACACTTTGTTACAGAAGGAATCCAGTGTAAAACAGGCTTCACCAATCAAATATGCAGATTGTAAAAATCATGGGCCCAGTTGTCCAGTGAGACATAGATGATCCACAGTGAACAGATGATCAGCTGTGGCAACCTCTAATATGGGGAGCAACCAAAAGAAGACAAAGACTTTGAATAAAAGATTCATGATATTGCTTTTTTCCATTAGTAATTGTTATTATTTATCACTAGGTCTCCTAAAGAGCAAGTGAAGTTTTAAAAAACTGAACCCCCTGCTCTGCCCCTTTCTCTATTAATTGTCACTTAGGAAAAATGAAAATCTTCACTCTGTTTTCAGGAGGCCAGACCTCAGCTGCACTGGTTTAAAATTCTTCTTCCACTGTAGCATTTCTATTTAATATTAGTTTTATTTCATAAAATCTAGGATTTGCTCTTATCCTTGTACTTTCAAAGATTGAGCAAGCCGTCAGAAACCCTGCCAGAGTGTTGATTTGAATTGATCCGGCACAGCACTGAGACCAATTTGTTCTGTTGAAGTGTCTGCTGTCTGTCTGCATGTCAGATGTGGACTGTCAGACAGAGTGAAGAAAAAAGTCAAACATGCTCTTCCTTCAGATAAGGTGTGAGAAAGAGAGGTTGAAACAGAGAGGGGAATTTGATCTGATCCCTTTTAAAGAGTGGTTTTATCCAAATCTTGTTCTTTTCTGTCTGTTACTTAACATGAAAAAACTCTATAAAATCAGATCTGGATGTATCTCTGCCTTCTCAATGTATAACATTCCTGCACAAAACTAGGATGTGGGGTAGCTAAGAAGCAATCAGATGGAAGGCAGAAAGACAGGGCAGGAGTTGAGATAAAAATGGAGGCTTGAGGAGAGAAAGGCTGGCTTAAGAGGTAATAAGACAGTAATAAGACAGGCATCCTCATGAGAGGCCCGAACCACCGCAGTTGGCTCCTTTAGATGTGAAAGAGCAGCGTCCTCTGGATGTCCCAGTTCCTCACTCTGTCTCTAAGGCTGAGACCAGCCATGCAATGGAGGAAACTTATTTTGACCAGTTGTATCCTCAATCTTATTCTTTTGTTCACTACCCAAAGCTCCCAAACATAGAAGGTTGGAACGTCAATCAGCTAAGTAATCGAAGCTCCCCCTCCCTGAGATCCCTTAAAGCAGTTTGAGCCTCACTCACTGAGCAGCAGATATTCAAGACAATGGGTGTCAAGAGCACGGTGGTGGAGTTGTCGCATTTCCCTTCATTTTACCGTTACAAGTTTCTAAGATACTTTTTTGCTTAGGGCAGCAACTTACTCCCAATCAGGAGGGAGCAATCCACCATTTTCTGGCAGAGAACCATGGCCTCAGGCTTGGAGGTGCTGACTCTCATCAAATTGTTTCATCAGGACAAATTAGTTGTTTTTTATTTCAAGTTACTTTCAGTCTTCAGCAATTAAAGGCTTACTCACATCATTCCTTAAACCTTCAATAATTGATTTTTTTGTCCATTGAGGGCAGTTTAACAAGCTGTAAATACAACATTGATATCACTTAAAAAAGCTCATGGTCAGCAGGTTAACAATTACCTGTTAACACATATAGCAGACATGGAGCAAAACTAGCATTCATTTGGACTTGTGTGTCTGGCCAACTGGCATTTGTAAGTGCAATTTTCACTCTCCTTTAGCTCTGTTATGTCTCTAACTCCTGGAAATATCTGGCTAAATGTGCCACTATGCTTACCAGCTAGTTGGTAAGTCTGTCTGTCAGCCAATTAATACAGGGCACGTGGTGCACTGAGCAGAGCTTTTTCACTGAAAATACTTGCCTACTGCTGCTGGGAACAAGGTTGATAAGAGACTTAACCAAAACAGTCAAGTACCTGCCCATTAAACCAAAACAAACCCCTGAAATACACCAAAAGGCTGCTTTGAGGGGACCAGTGTGTAGGATTTAGTGGCATGTGCTTGTAGATCTCAACCAAGAGTATTGCCTGAGTAGCCCTCCCCTTTCCAAGCATGTGGGAGAACCTACAGCACTTGAGAAACTTGAGAAAATGTGGATGTCTCCCTAGAGTTTGTTTGGTTTGTCCATACTAGGCCACTGTAGAAACATGGTGGTTCAACATGGCTGCTTCCATGAAAAAGACCCGCTCCCTCTGTAGATATGAAGTGCTCATTCTAAAGCAAAGAAAAAGCAACAGTTTGCGCGATCTTATACCAATGAAAACATATTTATAAATATATTCTGCCAATAAAACCCCATAAATCTCACACACTGGACCTTTACGGACTGTTTTTCTTCTATTATCAGACGCTGTGGTCATTTTTAAGATTTTGGAGAGTAACACTGGGATGGACAGAGAAGGAGAAATAAAGTACAAGTTCACCCTGTGGACATGATTTAAAACATATTGCTTCCTCAACTTACAACCAAATTACAAAACTTAGACAAGAAGAACAAATACAAGAAATGTTGTTAAGTGCCTTTGTTGTCTCAGATAAAATAAATCCACACCAATAAAGACAGAAATGTGTTCTTCCTTCCCTGTTGGGTTTAATATAAAACACTGGTCAGAGAGAAAATAATCAGGAGAGCGGAGCCAGAGAAAAGAGAACGAAAGAGTTATGGAAACAGAGAGACTGATTAAAGCAACTTGAACTGTCAGTATTATCAGTGGAGAGACGTCTTTCAAGCTGATCCTATTACACTATTTGAACTGTGGTCAGATTGAGCAGACATAATGGCCTTAAGCGTGGTTTCCGAGATTCAAAGCAGAGTATTTTTCCTATGCGATAGTTCAAATACTACATATAATAGCTGCCAAAACATTGTGCATCATTTCCAATGCAGAGTAGATGAATAATTGTTGATATGCTTATATTTTTTACCACAAAGGCTCAGCTGGGAACACGATAAAAGCACTAAAAATGTCAAAGACAGATATGTGTCATATGGTGAATGCAATTCACAGTGGATAATGACAGCCTTCTTCCGTCATACAGACCACACATTGCTCTGATGATGTGTGTACAGTGGAGGTGATGATGCGTCTTGCTTATCTGAATGAGTTGTTGCTTCGGGCTAGAGCAGATTTTTTTTTTCTCTTTCTTTCTTTCTCATTGCTAAAATAAATTTCTAGAAAGCAACATGGAATCTGGCAGCAGATGAAACACTGATTGCCTCTGGGGAATAAAGAGAAATGAAATAAAGAAAGAAAGTGGGGCAAAGGGATTGGAAAAGAAAACATTGCATTAATCAGCTGGCAGTGGTTTTGGACCAGCAAGCCATGGACCGCAATGGAACTTTGAATTAGTTGTGGAAGTCGGCTCATTCCAGCTGCCCTACTTTTCACAGCAAACACAAAACCTGTGCAAGCTGCTCCTCACATCTACATATAGCCTGTAACAACCTGACCCTTCATAATAAGCTGCCAACTGGATATTAACTACCTTCCATTTTCTGTGCCAATACACCTGGTTTAAAAATAAAATTAATAAAATGTGACTATGATGACTATTCCTTCGACAAAGAAGTGAAATTGTATTGGCAAAAAGGCAAATATTACCATCCTGAATGACACACTGTAGATGGTTTAAATCTCACACTATAAAACATAGCTGACATAAGAAGAAGTTTCAAGTGCTGAAATATATTTTTAGACTCAGGCAGACCTGGTGCAGTTCAAATTATTTCTTGTGCAGAATCAAAATTTTAAAAAAAAGGCTTACAGATTATCAGGCAGGCACAGGTCAATACCAGAGAAGCAGTCCAAGGAAGGCAAACAAATCCAAGGGGGAGCCAAAATCCAAAGTCCTTGAGACAAGCAACATCCGAGAAAACAAGGCAAAGATCAAGAAACCGGAGCGAAAACACTAAGAATCTGCTGTGAGGCTTGATACAATGAAAAATTCAAACGGGCAAAGACATGAGGGAAACACAAACACTAAATACACTAGGAACTGGTTAACTAATTAAACACTGGTGATACAGAAAACAGGTGAGAAAAACACAGTCCAACGAAGGCAAATAAATCCAAAGGGCACCCAAAAAGTTGTTGAAACAAGCAAGGTCCTAGAAAACAAGGCAAAGGCCTCTGGAATCTAACACAGTTAGATGCTATTGAGTGTTTGTGGGTTTTAAGGGGCCAAAGACAAAAGCGAGGTCCAAAAACCGGGTGGAAAACATTAGGAATATACAAGGATGCTTGACACAATGGGCAAAGATGAATAGGCGAAGACATAAGGAAAACACAAACTAAACACACTACAAACTTTGACAAAAGTGTCATCCACTTGTCATGTTTCCACCACTGCCGAGCTGGAGCCAGTAAATTCCTGTGACTACTGCAGAGTCCTTTGACTTGGGGGTGAATGCCGATTGTACCCTTTCCCAATGAAGATAAAAGTCATAAGTCAGTGGATGATGTGGTTTTTAGTGTAAAAGGGGCTAAATAAATGTGAGGGAAGACTCACAATCAATCAGGATATAATTTCACCTTGTTTGAGAACACACTGAAATAATTTTTCTCTACATTTTAAGAAAACTTCACATTTATTACTAGAAGTGAATGTAATGGCGTAAATTGACAATTTCAGTGCTTTTCATAACTAAATGTAAACTTCACTTTACATTTTCATTTACACTGTAATCCTGCCTTAGATTGAGACTAAAGTGGGAACATGACAGCATTGTTCACACTGAATTACAAGTTTGGCCTTCAAGAGCAATTGATTCCTCTCACACACATTCAATGTGTTACTTTGTGAAGAAATGGGAGAAATGTTTTGAATAGATTAAAAGACTGTATCAGAGATTAGCAGCTCACCTGTTAATCAACCATTATGAATGTATGGTATATAGTTTTGAAATTTTAGATGCATTGTTATAGTTCATTGAGGCCATTTGTTTCTATCCATTTCTCACTGAAATTAAATCTATTGGACACGCTTGAGATGTGAAATCCATCCCAGAGAACATTGAGCCTGCATATTTGTCAAAATTACACTGTAATGAGGTAATGCAGTGCAAGCGTTTGCTAATGTTAGTTACAGGCTTAATGTTCACTGTAATGGATCACAAGCAAGATTTAACAGTCTGCTAATTGATTGTCACATTGTATGCAAATGAATGTAAACAGAAGCATGCACATAATAAGACAAAGTAAATGAGCTAAAACATGCAAAATTACAGGTGTGGTTGTTCATGCTGGCCAAGATTATATTTCACATATATATACAGGAGTGGGAGTAACTAATTACAATACTCAAATTACTGTGATAATGTTACTCATACTTAAGTATCCCTTACACCATGTAATCTATTTAGTTTTTGAAATCATAATTAAGTACTGAGTTCAATTTGAATTAATATCCAAACCTTTCATCTGCATTTTTCTAGCAATAAGGCTGATCACAAATGTTCCAATGAAAACCAGGGCATACAGTGTAGACAAATAAAAACAAACACCTGCTGCAGGTGTGAATATGGAAAGGTGACCATGACCACTGACCAGAACAGTGCAGGAGTTGAAAGTAGGGATGTTAATGATTAATCATTAATCGATTGTTAAGAATCGATGTTAAGAATTTAACAGAAAAAAAGCAAGTGTTGTGTATCTTATTAATTATTTATTATTAATGGTTAATCGATCGTTGGCATCTCTCATCCCAACCCTAGTTGGGAGTAATTTAGACTGGAGATTTGGAGAAAGTGAAACCCCTTTGATTCAATGCTGCTATTGATAATGTTTTAAACATAAATGGTTATGAAGTAACTTAAATCTGTAAGTCTGAGTAGTTTTTTAGAAGAATACTTTGTACTTTTACTTGAGTGTTTTTGTAGCACCAGTACTTTTACTTGTAATTGAGTAATATTTTAGAAATGTAACTACTTCTACTTGAGTACAGATTTTCAGTACTCTTATATATACCATCACCACCTTGGCGGTGCTTTTGCTGCACCATGGAAGGGCATCTCATCTTATTTTTGTGCTCATTTGTAGTCAGAATGCATGCAGTGAAATTGCGGAAACAGCTTAGACAGGGTTCATATATAAATATATTCATATTCAGAGTTGTACAAATTTGAAATTCAGTGTATTAGCACCTCATAGCTCTGTGCTTACTGGACAAGACCGGTCTTGTGTCAGGAGCAGCCGGTCTGGACTCTCCTCCCTACTCATTAGCAAAGTGCCTACTGCTTTTAAAGGAGTTGAGAGGAGCTCGTTTTCAGACATTGCTGAATTCTGCCCTAACTCCACCTGCTGATAATATATTCCTCCTACTAATAATATGTTCATCTTGTTCCAGCCTCTTATCCAGATTGCACCTGCACAGAGGATGAGGCTTTTGCCACACCCACATGTAGTGGGAAGGTTGTGTTCGCATCTGCAGTTGCACCTACTTTCATTAAGCACCTGATGCTAGTCTCACCTGGGCTGCATGTCCTTGCACTGTGATGAAGTGAGTATTACATGTTAAAATTGTGTCTTTCATTAAAGTAAGTGTGAAAATTCTCAGTCATCCAGGTCATAGCATTCATAGAAAGAGCTGTCATAGGCAACTGGACTTGGTAGGGTTCTTAAGGACATTTGGCCTCTCATCCAAGAGGCTTCTTCAGTTCTAACTGACTAGCTGGGAGTTCCAGATATTGAACCTCTGTGGCGTCGTTAACACCTTGAGAGGCATGTGACTCATGTACCCACCCCTCCACTGAGTGAACCTTTAGGGTCACCTGAGTAAAGTTGTGAATGAGAGTCGTTAAGGTCACTTGTGAGTCGTTGACTGACCCAGCCATCATGTGAGTCTTAAGAGTCAGAGACTCTAATGACTCACATTAGTCACATGCCTCTCAAGGTGTTAACGACCTCACAGAGGTAAAATACCTGAAACTCCCAACTAGTCAGTAAGAAATGAAGAAGCCTCTTGGATGAGAGGTGAAACATCTTCAAGCACCCAACCAAGTCCAATTGGCTTCGACAACCTTTTCTACGGAAGTTAACTTAATTTGGTTTCACACGGGCCTTGAACAGCAGTCTCCTGGGTGAAAGTCTGGGTGTGTTTGACCCATCCATCCACCCTAACCTCCATCCTATGCTAACTTTTTGGCTCTTTACATCACCTGAGTCCCTCTTTTGCTCCTGTCTTACATATTACTACAGCCACTAGATGTCACTGCCTAACAGTAAACATATGGGTCATAATAAGCTGTTTACACAGACAACCTCGCTTGTTTTTCTAGTGAGGGCATGCTGGTGGATAAGTTTAGACTTCTGCAGAGCAAGATTATATAATATTAGATCAAGAGATTCTGCTTTTATGTCCTTTTCATTTTGGCCTATCTGGGCCTCCACTCCCTCAAAGGTCAACTCTGACAAACAGGTCAGTTGCAGTTGTTTGACAAAGTTCACCAAAGTTTTTTGCAGATTTTTCTCACTTGTGTGTGTGAATCCATTGATTGCATTATTGAAATAAATTCATCTGGGCCTGAAATTTCATTAATGCAGGTGCAACCAGCCAGAATTCAAACTGTTGTATCAGCATGTAAAATAGTCTTGCAAGATTTAGATAATCCTGTGTAGGAAATGGATTCTTTTCTGTTTGTTAAAATTGGTAACAGCTGACACCAATTAGCTACACTGTAAATATCATGCTGTCTGCTATAAATGCTTTACATTCTGTAACATTACCTCGCCTGCTTTTATCCTCATTTATCATTCTACAGCGTTCAACTTACACTGTCATTTATCACTGAGTGAGTGGAGAGGAAGAGTTGTTAGTTCTCCATCTTGTTCCATTATAGCATAATGTGTTGAGTATAATTCAGCATTGATGAGTCAGTCTGTGTGTGTATGTGTGTAAGCTCTTGTACTCTTGTGTTCTTGTATGGCATATGAACACGTCAGTTTCAAATGCATGCGTATTTGTGTGTGTGCAAGTGTGCGTGCGCATTTCTTAATGAGCGTGTATTAAATGGTTAATGAAGGATTTGTGGTTCCAGATGGGAAGGCACAGTTTGACTTCCTGATTCACGATCTGTCACATCCACTTTACCTTTCTCCACCTCTCAGTGGAAGTGGAGCTCAAGCATAGACTGCACTGTAGAAAGTGACGATCAGGCTTAAAGAGGGAGAATTTGAAGACTTATTGCATTTTAATGAGGTTTTGACAGGAATTTATAAGGTATACTGTATATCTTAATTTATTTGAATCCCAACATTAACTGCATTAACATTTTACCTTAGATTTTTTTGGTTTAGATCACATTTACAACCCCGATTCCAAAAAAAGTTGGTACATTGTGTAAAACGCATAAACTTTCTGACCTATAATCAAATGAATTCAATACAAAGACAAGATAATCAACCATGTAGCATAGCATAACAAACACCATATATCAACAACATCTAGAAACACTGCCAACTTCTCTGGGTTCCAAACTCATCAAAGATGTTTGCTCATGTCAGCGAGACAATGACACATTTGGCAAGCGCCAACCGGACCCCAGACTGCTGAGCACCTGAAGTCGTATATCAAGCAAGAATGAGAAAGAAAAATCCCTCTCAAAACCTCAACAGTTAGTGTCCTCTGTCCCAAATGCTTATTGGGTGTTGTTAAAAGAAAAAGAAATACAGTATATCCCAGTGAACACAGTGAACATGCCCCTTTCCCATCTCTTTTGGATCATGTTGCAAGCATCAAATTCAGAATGAGTGTATATTTACAAAAACAACTTAGTTAATTAGGTTGGACATTAAATATTAGTTCATAGAGCTGATTGGATGGCAGCCATCATGTTCCCTCTCAATCTGCACATGCTGTACAGATTGTATTTACACTTGGCTCACTCCTGCTGATGTCTGGCCATCTCCAAAAGTTACCCAGCAGATCCAATCACATCCATTAGAATTGCATGCTGTGTACATTAACACCCTCAATTAACATGCATTTTTCCTTATGTGGATACGATATCCAGGTAGGGGTCACATTTCAATAGCATGTGAACATAGTGTCAACATGCTGATGGCATTTATATTGTCATTAAAATGTTTACATATAGTATTTTATGCAGATTTGAGTACTGTACATACAATCCCAATGTCAAAAAAGTTGTGATGTGAAATTGTTTCTCATTCTTGCTTGATATACAACTTCAGGTGCTCAACAGTCAGGGGTCTCTTTTGTCAGTTGCAGAATGTGTCTTGGCATTGTCTTGCTGAAATAAGCAGGGATATCTCTGAAAAAGCCATCTTAGGAGCAGTATATTTTGCTGTACTTACCTTTCAGCGTTAATGGGGCCTCCACTGATGTGACAGTTAGCAGTAATTTCAAATTAATGCACCCCCACACCATCACATATGCTGGCTTTTGAAGATAGCACTGGTAACAATCTGGATGGTCCTTTTTCTCTTTAGCCCAAAGGTCATAACGTCCATGATTTCTGAAAACAATCTGAAATGTGGACTTGTTAGATGGCACACAGGCTCGGGCCCGGAGACGTCTGCAGTATTTCTGGATGTTGTTGCTATATGGCTTTTGCTTTGCATGATAGATTCTTAACTTGCATTTTTGGAAACTGTGTTTACAGACAATGGTTAAATATGTTGTCTTTGTGCAGAATTCAATAGAATATAGGTAGAAAGGTTTTTTACAAATCATTGCATTCTGTTTTTATTTACCTTTTTACAACATCCCAACTCTTTTGGAATTGGGGTTGCAAGGCTGCAGAAAGTACTGTGTGTAAAATTTTAATGGCAATGTTGTCCCTATGTTCACATGGTATTTAAATGTTATCTCTGTCTGGATATCGTATCTGGATAAGGAGAAATGCATGTTAATTGAAGGTGATAATGCACATTGTGTGCAATGCTAATGCTTGTGATTGGATCTGCCTGCTAACCTCTGGAGGTGGTCCGATATCAGCAGGAGTGAGCCAAGTGTAAATGCAATCTGTACAGTTTGTGCAGTTTGAGAGGGAACATGAGGGCTACCATCCAATCAGCTCTATGATCAGCTGCCACTTCTCAGTGTACCATTACTGCCAAAAAGACTGCAGCTTCAGTGCCAGCGTATAAATTAGTCTTTATGAATATATATAGTATCTTTCAAGTGATTCCAAATACTTTGTTAGTCTTCATTTGAATTCACTACTGTCTGCTACAAGTCAGAAATTTTCAAATTATAGCCTACACATAGTGGCTTCAAGTTTGCTAGCATATGTACCAATCAACAGCTGCATTGTGATTAAGAGTACAAGCGTGTTTGTAATTGGAATAGTTCCAGTGTGATTATCAGCATAGCAGTATAGATTTAAGTGTCAAAGTTCAGTCATGACCTTAAGACTTAAGAGTTTGACAAAATGATCTTAAACCAACGTGAGCTTGGAAGCTTTTCCAGGAACTTTTACCCACCTCTCACAGTCTTCCTTAGTGAACTGAATTTTAAGATTCATAATCTCTGATAACAAGTGGGCATACACACTGTAGAGTGAATTGACAATGTAAGATGTTGTCTTCAGATATGCTTAAAAGCTGCAAAAAAGCTGTAAAAAAGCTTCATTATTTTGTCAAAGCCAAGATTAATGCCGATGCATCCCAAAATGCCATCCATCCTCTGAATGAAGAATAAATGCTTAATCACTTATGGTGTGTTCACAACAAATGCAGAGTGAAGTTTTCAACTAGCACGATTGCATAGAAAGCTGATGCAAATATGCAAATGATGCAAATCATGTTAGGTGAACATGTAAAATTAAATTTCATCTGTGTCACAAAAGTGAGTTGGTGATACTAGTCAGCTAATGTTAGCTGACCACAAAACCTGGGGTGACCAAATCCCAACAAACCAAATATGGGACAGTGTATGTTGTGTGGGACAGTGCGGGACTCATTACCAAAGTTAAGAGGTCTTACTAATCTATCTAATTTAAAGAATTAACATTTCTATCTTATGCTTTGCCCTGTGGTTGCCACACAATAGACAACAGATAAGCACCTCCCCAGTTTTTGTTGGAGTGATTTCCTTCTCTTTCTACCATTGCATTCCACCTAAGTCTGCACAGCTTTGGGGAAACCCCAAATTTTTTCCCTGTTCCCTGTCTATCCTAGTGGTTGACATTTGAAAACTAGAGCCAGTCGAAATGTGGGACATCATCTCAATATGTGGGACAGTGGAACAAGGAATAAAATGCTGTGCAGTCCCACATAAAGTGGAACACCTTGTCACTTTAACACTACCACAATAAGCTAGCTAATGTGGTAGACTATTGTGCTCCATGCTAGCTAGCTTGGTCTGCAACAGTATATTAATACAATTAATTCAAGGAACATGTTACATTTTTTGTGAAACTGACTGTCTTACAACAGACAGACATTTTCCCAAACTGAACCAACAGTATTTTTTAGGGGCTTGGGATTTCTAACTGTTTACCTCAAGAACAAAACAATGGTGGATGTTATTTTATTTTTCTATTTTTTTTTAAAGATAAGTTGTGTAAGTTAGGCAGGTGAGGCTAGATTAAGCTAGCAAGGCTACACACTCAGAACCTACTGCTGTGTCTCAACCTCTGTACCTCTGTTCTTAGTGTAGCAGGGGGATACTTGGACTCAGGTACAATTGGCCAATCAGGAGGGAGAGCACCTTTGGCCAATCAGGAAGAGAGCAGCCGAGTTGTTAAGAGGCCCATGAGGCACAGGTGTGTATGCTTCACTCTGCTCCTGAGATCACTTCTGTGCACACGTGTCCTTGGTAAGCCAAACAAACCCTGTTTTATTTAAGATAACTGGTTTTTTTAAAGGTAACGTAGGGGTGCAAATCCACCCTGAGGTATTGGATTGTTTTTAAAGGTAATGTAGGGGTGCAAGTGCACCCTGAGGTATTGGATTGTTTGTATTATGTAAATATCTTTGTAAAAAATGGGGGTCTGCCAACAATTTATTCTTTCTTTTGTAAAGGGTCCTAACAGTCCAAGTATAGTGGCAGTGGCAAAAGGTATGAGATTGTCCTTTCACCGTCAAGCATTGTTTCATGTGTAAAGACTGAGATTTAACATGTGCTCTGTTAAATTTACAGGCAAAGTGCTGGTTGCCGTTTACAACTTATTTTACTTTCATTATTTATTTGAATTTTTGTTATTGCATTTTAGTAGTTTGAGTGTATCGCTAACTTAAAGTTTTCTTTTGTTCTAGCGCTGCAGACGGTGTTGGCCTCTGGTCACAGGAGCGGCTGGTGCAGTGGGGGGTTCACCTGTTGGTTTGTGGTGTTATCATTTTAAGGTTTGCTGTGGCACTGATGTTAGTTTGGGTGTTTTTTCTGTTGGGGTAAAAGCGGGTTTATTTTGTTTTGTAGTCTTGGTATTCATTCATTTATTTGTTTTCTCCACTTATAGCATACTCCCAGTGCATCAGTCTGCTGACCGGTGTGCCACCCTCCCTGCAGCATTTCTCAAATTTTGGTAATTGATGTTAGTGACCCGTTATTGTAATAAAATAGCCTGTTATGGCATTTTGACCCACACTGACTGTTGGCTTCGTCATTGAAGTTCGCCTGTATGCATTTTAAGGTTTAGCAGGGTGCTACATTAGACTTCCTGTTTTGAGTGCATGTGTTCACATTGACATTTAGGGCAAAACCAAGTGCACTGCGAGTACTTGGATGTTGTACTCAAAATGCCCAAAAAGTTGAGTGTGAAATGCTGGACAGTTCTTACCCTCAACAGTCGCTATCTTGTCTATGTAGCAGAAGAGGCGGGGGTATCAAACTTGTGAAGATGGCGACCCAGGTGGCTGAGGAAGCAGCTGCACTGACTACAGTGGCTGCAGTGAACACGGAATTATTCAGATATAAGTCATGCATGTATTTTTATCATGCAGTACCACTATACTGTTTCCGGAATGAAACCACCAATACATTTATTTGGTTAAATTTGTAATGATCTGGTACCACGAATCCAATAAAATATAATGTATATAAATCAACATACTCATACATTTTCAGCTGGTAGGAGGAGGGAGGGCCAGCCTGTCATCAACATATGGCATATTTTTAACCTCCCGAGAAACAGAGGAGAAATAAAAGCAAATAAAATTACAAGGTTGTTCATGCTGAATGAAGTGCAATTGAACACAAATGAATAAACAAGCAGGTAGATATTTTTGTGGGTGCCAGTAAAGCTCTGCCTGGCTTCAGTTTGCTCACAAAGAAGAAGAAGCTGCGATCAGCATTTCTGGTAAAGGGCACAATGGCCGTCCTCAATTTGAGACAGCACTAACCTGTCGAAGTACTCACACTACGCAAGTGAGTTCATAGGGCCTGATTTACTAAGATCCCAAATAGAGTGCTAAATTGCCTGTGTATTCTAACATATTGCACATTTGGTTGGTGTGTTTTGTGGGTAAACAACTAGGAATAATTGTGTAAATGACAACAGATGCAAACACTGTGGAGACAGCAGTATTTAAATAGGGTTTTGCATGTTGTACAGGTTTCTGCCTTGGAGAGTCTGGTGCAAAATGAAATTTGATCCCATGGAAGTGTTAGCGGAAGAAATAAATAGCAGCTATCTGTGCAACGCTGGGACGATTAGCACCTTCCTTTCAAAGTGTGTGCTAA
Organism: Lutjanus argentimaculatus; assembly: GCA_034769285.1. NCBI lineage: Eukaryota > Metazoa > Chordata > Actinopteri > Lutjaniformes > Lutjanidae > Lutjanus > Lutjanus argentimaculatus. The sequence goes on from JAWZSL010000006.1 coordinate 38,463,131, forward strand.
AGTAACTTATTTGCACATTCTACTCCCAGTGTTTTGCACCCTAGGGTAGAAACGCCCCATATTGTATATCCATTAAGCCAAATGTACTAAATGGACAGCGTGTGCTGTCTTGTACATTTGAAAGACACAATCCTCAGTGCGCACCATTGGTAAATCAGTGCTAACAGAAGTATCCGAATTGAGACACATCATACATCTCCATACTGGACACACAGACTTCCCATCCATCTCTTGATTCAATAACTGCATTTTCTAAAACTTTGGAGGGCTCCTTTAAGATATGTTTTGGCTCTGTTATTTCCTACAGTGGTGCCGCAGTAATAAACCCTGCTCTAGTGCACATTGCTGAGGGGCTGATGCTTTGTTAATGAATCCAGGTAAACTGAGGTTATAGTGCTCTGTAAAACATTATGCTCTTACCTATTAAAAGCAATAATTTGTGTCATATTTAAGCAGGTAAACCTACATAGACAGTACAGATTTCACAAAATATTATCGTGCATATACTTTGTTTTGTTGAACGTCACTAACTAGCATCACTAACATCTACAATACAAAGTATATAAAGTAAATATTTTTCATTCCTCTAAGGTCTTGTCCTGTAATGCCCTCACTACAGCAGAAATAGCCAGAATGTACAAACTTCTAATAGAATTACTTACACTGACTTAATAGCTGCTCTCTTAGTTGATTTAACACAATTATATTTTTTGGTAACATCATTTCTTCCAGTGTGCATCTGCACTCAACACAACCCTTCTGCAGTTTGCACAAGGACATCACTTGAGACCTTAATGTGTATTAATTAATGAATTTGAATAACAGTGTCTCTTCTACATTGACTGCTTTAAACATACAGAATGATTATTTCTATGGGCAGAGTTTATACTGCAATTAGCAAAAATCACACATCAGGATCAGTGTTTTTCTCCATCAGTTGCTTTACTGTCCCTGCGTATCCTTAAAAAACTGAGGCCAGAAATGATGAGTCACATTTTTTTAGTCATGGTGGAACCAAGTGGCTTTTGTTGTGCAGATACAGCCTAAAGGGAAAACACTATTTGTAAATATTTCTGTGATGAACTTCCCATAGCAATTTCACCTGTGTGTGTTCACTATTTTGTGTGATGCAGTGCTGTGGGAGGGTGGAAAAGTTAATTACAGTGCTTATTTTTCAGAGCCTCAGCATAATCTTGCTAATTTTTTTTCTCCTGGCACAGATTTTATCATCAAATAAATACAATACAACAACATGTTGCAGAGGTAAACACATGAGGTGGACAAAAACAGAAGCACCTGCACAGTGTAATACAATCCGGTATAGCAAAGCTATAATGAATCCAATCCTCACCGCAGTCAGTGTTTTTTTCTCCTAAAAGATCATTAGCTTCACATGGTGATGTTGCTCCCCAAACAGGAAGGGGGGTTGGGGTGGGGGGTAACAAAGCATTAAAAAGACTGTGAACCAGCTTTAAAGACACAAGATCCAATTCTGACCAAATTTCACATGTACAACACCAAAGATGACAAAATATAGTGATACTCTACTAGCTTTGTAACTTTCTCCAAAAATCAAGTTTGAACTAATTTGAAATGTGATACATGGTTTGTTCGACTGAATGCACATCCCCACCAACACACACACACACACACACACACACACACACACACACACACACACCAGATAATGCTGTTGACAACATAATTTTCATTATTTTATTAATTTTACATTACAGTAGTCTAACATCACATTCTTCCAGCAGTTAAACGTTAATTATTTTGTACTACACTTTTCATTCAACACAAATTGCCATCATGTGGTATATATGACAGGAGAAGTATAACAGCTAAATTCCACCAGGCACGGCTGCATCACGTTACAGCTGCACCAAGTCAGCTGTATCTGATTGCTGCCATTCTACCCAGTGCTCGTGATTCCACTAGCAGTGCCTCATTGCATCCTAGAGTCAGCTGCCCATTCTGCTCCACTTCAAATATTTGCACAGTCTATTTTTGATGGATGCCATGTTGATCTTCACAGACCAGATTGAGTGGGCAGGAAGTCAGACACAGGAGACACATAGAGAATCCGGTCAGTTTTCAAAATAAAAGACCCAGTGCAGACTTGCGATCATAAAAACAAAAAAGAAGCTTTTTAACTATGTAATCTCCTTATCCATGGTAGAAGCACAAAAAGCAAGAAAGGAAGACCAAAGCAAAAAATGCTTCTGAAACACTGCTGGTGGGACCTGCAGCCATGTGGAGGATGGATCAAAACCTGGCGTGCCCCACCCCAGTAGAATCAAAAGTAAGGAGAGAAAGTCTGCATACTGTATGTATGAGGTGGGGTGGTAAAAAGGTAAAATAGAGTAATGTAAAGTTTTGAGTAGCTTAAGTTTCATTACAGATGTGACTTCTGTTGCATGACATCTGTCATGTGACATGTAATGTAGTTTTTCAACCAGTATTGTTTTCTAACTTCCAAGTAGTTTATCGCCTAAAATTAACCAAATAGTTTTTTGTGCCTAAACCTACAGTAAACCTAAAGTGGGACCATTTTACGATATAAAGTTATGTCACCTGACTTCGGCAACACAGTTAAAGTCTGGTGAGCCTGTAGCTGCCAGTTCTCTCTACTAGTATTATACGTTGTTTTGGGAGTCATTGGCCACTGACCTATTCTGTTGTGCAGGTATGACAATGTGCTGCAAATTGCACCACAAGCTCAACAAACATAGTACAACAGTGTAGGTTAACACCACGTGGGGAAATATTAGGCTAAGACACTTGCTCTTACCGCAGATGAATAGACATTGTTGGCCACACCTGGTTCATGTGACAGTTCACAGCTCAGTGTATTTCAGACTCTCTTTGAATTTTATATCATGGCTGCATGGTTCTATCATGAGGTCCTGAAACACCTCTTCCAAAACAATGGATTAATGGGACCCTTATCCTTGCATAAATCTTGCTGCCGATGGCAGTGTTATGATCTTCGGCCATTTGCTTCACTTGGGCAGCAAGCTAGCAGATGAGTCTGCAGACTCGTTGTCGTAGATTCAAAGTCAACAAACAACCTTATCTTTGATCGTTACTTTGCCATCTACAGTGCACAACCCAAACTGCTTCCAAACACTACTCCTCAGATGCTTTGGTGTTGTGATATGTCCTCCATTCTTACAGAAAACAACTTTACTAACTTGGTTTTCTGAAAAGGTCAAGAGGGCATGAAGTAGGTCAAGCTGATTTTTAGAGCGCCCTCTGCTGGATCACATGACAAACTACTTTAGGAGTAGGTCATTACAGTTATTAACCTTTTACCCCCAAGTTTGAATGAATGTTTGAATAGATAGTAACGCCTCTATGTTCTACTTGGTAAAATGTGTCCAGGCAACTAACAAAGCAAACAAACTTTAGCCTGGTGTTGCAGTGCTGCTTCGCTGCCTGCATTTTCCTCATGTATTCTGACCTGAACATGATCCTTATAAAATATTTTGTCTCTACTTTTCTCAGTTTTTAAAAGATCAGGTTTATTTTTTGCACCAATTTGCTCTGAACAGTTACTGTGAAGCAAATATATGATGAGATTGATCCAGTACTATCTTTTACTGAGCCATATCAGTGTGACACATCTTGTTTAATTATATTACTTGTGATTGAGCATTTACTTTTACTCTAGTAAAGTATCTGAATTAGGGATTCTCAGATCAATTGGCCACCAATCATAATCATAATCGCCAATAAGTAAAATATTAAGTAAAATATGTGATTGGGATCAACGCTTTCATAGTCGCCAATAGATAAAAAATTTGTCCAGTTCTCAGCTGAGTGGGTGTCATTGTCACATGCTAACTAACCAAAAAGAGCACCCCCAAAATGATTTCTGTATCAATTACTCACTCCATGCAGCCTTGTGTTTACTCCACGTGAATGTAGAATGAATCCAAAACATGCTATCCAGACTTGATGATGCTCCTGTTTTTAAAATAGCAAAACTATATCAAAACATCCATTTAACATCTCTCTTGTGCAGCATAATCCAAGTCTCATTAATGTAGTTGTATGCTCAATACTCCCAAAAGCCTTGCTAATGTAATCAATGTAATCAAACTGTAATCAAACAGTGTTTTCATGGTGAGTTGCTGGAAAGTTAATAAACAATGACCTCATCATTTCCCCTTTTCAGTATAACTCTAATATAACCCTGTCCCTGATAACTGTCTTGTCATTCATGCTAATCACATCTGTTTGATATGTTAGTGAGGTAACTAGCCAGCTATATATTACACTGTTAATACAAATTCAACATATCTCATATCCGTTTTAAATTTAAAGCTGTCGAGCGTTTCAGTTTGGGGGAAAAAAAAACACACACATTAGCATGGCTTTTATTGTTAAACATTTTTTTATTTATTTATTAAAAAGGATCTCCATTAGCTAGTGTCCATGACACCAGCTAATGTTCCTGGGGAACACCTTGTGGAAAACTCACAACTCGAAAGTCTACTCTCATTAATGGGACTTTATGTCACTTGAGGGCAGTTGAATCACCTGCAACTCTAAGTGGTATTGGTCAGTATTACTGCTCCAGTTTGGTTTAATATCAAACTGACCTATAAAACTGTTACTCCAGCTGCTATAACAAAACAAAACAAACGGTATCAGTTGTGTATTGGCAGACATGGCTCATTAAACAATCTGCAATCGGGACTGGCAGCAAAAAACGTGATTGTGGCTTCCTTAATCTGATCATTTCTTCCATCACTTCTTTGTAGTAGAAGGTAATGCAATGCATCCTTTTAATGAATGAATCCTGGATGCATGTTTACTGCCCCTAGTGGTCAATAAATGTGTCATTTAGAACTGAGATCTGGGAGATGTATTGTTAATACACACTTGCCATTACCACAAATAACCCCGGGTGTTGTCAGATCACTAAAAGCTCAAGAGTTATAACTTTAAGCTCTTTGTGAAATCAGTGCAAGTCCTAACAGTGTGCTCTGGATTATAGTTCAGTTCTTACTTCACTTTCAGGTACAGTGGCAGTTGGTCTGACCTTTGCGCAGATAAATGAGCTGCAAATCCATGTGAATTGACCATAATGCATCTCTCTGAAAGCATCCTCCTGGTTTCATTGATATCCTGATATCATATCAGGTTATACGATCTTCCTGAAATGACTCCGGTGAAATCAATATAACCCAATATAACTCCACTTAACCTCGTACAATTCCGACATGAAAATGAGTTTGATGTCCCTCTGAAGCGCTCGATGTGAGCCAGATGAATTATAGAAGGGACCTGAATGAACTCTGCATGACTCCGACAGCAACTCGATAACTTTATATGTCTCCAGATGACTTTTGTGACCTGAAGGTGAGCGGCAGCAGACACGGTGACTAGATACCATGTTAGGCACCCCTACAGAGTCCATATGGACCCATAGTACTGCAGTCAGCTGGTGACGGATTCTAATGACTGTGTGTGTGTTTGTGTGTGTGAGAGGTGTGTGTTTTTCTTGTGCAGAGAAGAAGGCAGAAATGTACCAAAACTTTAACTACACATTGATTAGGTTGTACTATAAATAATTGTTCAGATAGTAACTGTGTGTGTGTGTGTGTCTGTTGTTGGAGTTGGAATTGTTTACTTTCTCTTTCTTCACTATTAAAAATAAAGGTACTAACTGAACCATAAACAGTTATTCAGCTTGTCCCCATAGGAGAACCCTTTCTGTTTCCTGCTAGAACCTTTTATAAAGGTTACACTTGGAACCCTTCTACCTAGAACTCAACATACATAGTACCAACTGTGGGAGGTGGAAGTGGATCTACTGAGATCCAATGCTTTTATTTAAAACCCGTCATGGGGTTCTACCGAGAACCCATTTATATTCTGGTACAAAGACGACTTGACAAACCCCGACAAGAAAGTTCTTTAAGGATTTCAACAATCCTTGAAGAACCCTTTCAACATTTTCAACAATCCTTAAAGAACTATTTCTTCCAAAAACAATGGAATCTTTTCAGAGTTCTACCTCAAACCAATCATAAAGGGTGATACCTAGAGCTATCTGTCAGAGCTTTTGCTCCAAAACCCCCCATTGGAGGTTCTACAGGAAACCCTTCTATGGTATGATCATTACACCCAAATCCTTCTCTGAGGGTTCTTTCCAGAACCTTGCCTCCTTCTAAGGGTGCTTCCAAGAACTCATCCACAGGATTCTCCCAAGACTTTTTTTTATAGTTCAAGAGTTTTTTCATCTAGAACCCACCCAGGATGTTCTACTGAATAGCTTTTTTTAAATTATATTCTAAGTGTTTTATCTAAAACATTCCAAGGGGTTCTGCATGAACTCTTTCATATTATGATCCAAAGAACCCTTAACAAACCCTTGACGAACCCTTCTAACAATTTCAATAATCCTTGAGGAACATTTTTTTTCCAAAAACCCTTCATCTTATGAAGAACCCTTGACGAATTGCTTTCAAAAAAGGGTTCTTCAGAAGAAAATGGTTCTCAGTGGGACTACAGGCCTTCAGGAAGCCCTTTCTGTACCCTTATTTCTAAGAGTGTATATCTCTGCTTTTCAACCCAAGCACACACAGACACACACACCCCTCAAACTTCCTGTGAACTTGAACCTCGCTGTGTGTGACTCCAGTGAGGTGAAAGTGTGAATCTGTGTGTATGAGAGAAGTGGAAAATCAACATGGCCAGTCTGTATCACATGCCCTGGGGAATCGGCCAATCAATAATGCAGCGAACTGCAATATATCCCCTCTGTCTCTTTCTCTCTCTCTCACACAACACACACAAACATGCAGCGGTCCCGAGGGAGCTTTTTGAATGTGTTTGTGCCCATGTGTTTAACGGAAGGAAAGAAAAGGGTGAGTGTGAGAGGGAATAAGGAATGTGTGTGTGTGTAGGCCTATGTGTTAAGTTTAAAAGCCCACTCTCTCTCCCCTCTCCCTCTCTCTCTCTCTCTCTCTCTCTCTCTCTCTCTCTCTAAGCCGCAGGGAGCTAAGGTGCTTCCTGCAGGTGTTGTTGATATTATGAATATAAATCCATAAGGCTTTATGAGCCTCCTAACTGATGCTGCAGCTCCTCACTATGACTCACAGTTTACAGATGTGTCTTATGGAAATCCTCCCCCTTACGGTTATCCTCTGTTATTCTAGTCTTATGTGCTCAGTCATGTTGCATTTCAAAAGCCCATCACAGGTGCAACAATTTGTCTCTGACCAAAGGAGCATGATTGTATTGAACCTGAGAAAGCAAAAAAAAACAACAACAAAAAAACAAAAAACAAACAAAAAAAAACCTATGGATCTGTAAGCAAATGGACTTGTGTCTGATCCAACCTGTATCCAGAAAAAAAAAGTGATTAATACTCCCCGTTGACTGATTTGCTGCCTGAAATTCTGTCATCATAAGAGAAATGACAGCATTGGTCACTGGTTCTAATGCTATAACGACTTATAATTATGTTTTTAGGACAGGCAATGAATGACTGTTACCCAAAGGTGGCAAAAGTACACACATTCTTTACTCAAGTACAGATAACTGTGTAAAAAAATACTCTGGCAAAAGTGGAAGTAGTGATTCAACTTCTTCACTCAAGTAAAAGTGAAAAAGTACAGGCTCTAAAATGAAAAAAAAAAAAAAAAAAAGTCTTGGTACGTCTTACTTTTTTTTTATTATTATGTCTTTTACATCGTCTCTGGAATATTATTTTGCGCAATGATGTGAAATAAAAAAAACAAACAAACTATGTATCCAACTATTGTAATACATTAATGTAAAAAACTTAATTTAGCATATTCGCACAGAGGCCATTTTACTCAGATGTTATGCTCAGGGTGGGGGGCTCAAATGCTTTCATAAAAAAAGGACAGTGCCATACTGTTGTGTTCCAGGTATGGTAAGTCATATAAATGTAGGGAATCTGACTAATCATTATCATTTCACAAGAAAGCTATCATCTTAACCTTTCAGCTACCAGGACACAATGTTTTCAGCTCCCATAATGCAGTTATGTGACAAACTCAATTCACCATTTCACATAGCAGCCATTTTACTCAAAAGCTGTTACCAAAAGGACAATGCTGCACTGTCGTGCCCCCAGTATGGTAAGTCATATAAATGTAGGGGATCTGACAAATCGTTATCATTTCACCACTTCCTAATTAGTAATTGAAAAGCCGATGGATAGTGAAAATCTGGAGGGACATCAGGCCATCTTTCGAGCTGAAATAACATATTTGATAACCCATTAGCTACTGTAAGACAACAGCTAACATTAGCATCCAACAATGTCTTAGCCAACATTACTATTTAATAGTGTTAAACAATGCGATACGAAAAGCATAAATTTATTCTAAATCAACACACATCTGTACAGGTGCAGTCAGCCACTGCAAGCGGTTGTAAATAATTAAAAAAATCAGGTGTCACTGGTTCTTGATCATTACACAGGGCCTGAGAGCTAAATCAGAGTTAATGTGAAGGGTAGTTCTAATACCAATATTGGAAAATGCCTCCGATATGCAGCATTGGGCATCATCAAGTATGCAAGTCTGTGCACTGATCCGATACCACATTATGTATTAGCCCTGAAACGGGACCTTGCTACTTCCCAGCAGTGTCCTGTGTGCCAAATTTTATGGTCAGTGGAGGGGAGAAATGGTAGCTTTACCTCAGCATTGCAAAGTCCGTGTTATTGTGGAGTCTGTGTCAGGGGGAGGATTAATCCAGTGGATTGTGTATTTCCCAGTCGGAATTCCGAGTCAGTGAGTTACTGACTCACTGACTGATTGGTGCATTCAGTGTATGGGTATATTTTATAGCTAATCTCTGGAATCTCTCTCCTATTTAATTGTGAATGCACACATTGTTATTTCAGTCTTTAATGTCTTGATTTAGTTTGTTTTTGTGGCGATCAGTGGCAAAACCAGAGCAGACCCTTTGATTTCTTTTTCTTTGGATTGTTAACTGTTGACTAAGCTGTTTTGGGTTTATGGAGAAAACCGGATGGATTGAAATCTGAGATTTTTTTTCAACTCAGGGTTCAACTGGTATTGGGTTGGTACTCAGTATCAGCTAATACACAAAGTTATGGCATCTGAACAACACTAGTTAGATGGATTTTTAAAATAAGATAAGATACTCATGTATTAGTCCCACAATGGGGACATTTTTCAAACATGGTTGGTTCTATTGTTCTATTATTGTTACAATTTTTCCACCTGTACTTTGTCACATACATACTTTCTGGTTGTAAACTTTTAACTTCGTGACCCACTGTCACTTCTGGTCTCTAGGTAGATGGTCTCATTTGGGCAAAAGTGATGTGTCGTTCGCGAACGAACTGGCTCTCAGAGCTGATTCTTTGTAGCGAATGAGAAGAGCCGACTCCCGTTGCTGAGAGCCGAATCTTCAGTCAATCTTCAGAATCTTCAGAGAATCCATGCAGTCAGGGGCGGACTTTATTTTGATGGGCTCACCATGCGACCAGTCACATGTGAGGACAGACTAGGATCATACCATTATGTGAAAGCTGGAAGGGGGGCAGACTCTCCGAAGACAGCAAGTGTAGTGGTACAGGCCAGGTACACAGAGCGACAGAGAGAGATGGGGAGCTGGATTTAAATACAAGCGTGTCTGGAAAAAGTGAACTTTACTTTTCACTCATTTCTTCACTTAGTGAAATGAGCCAAAACTGCATCTGGCTGCATTTCAATGATATTAGAGACCGCAAAGCTGAGTGCAGAATTTGTAAAATGAAAATATGGAAGTATTTTTTGTCACAAAAAAATGCATAAAAATAAGGCTTTTATGAAAACGTTGAATAAAAAATTGCTTACCAACGCACAAACCATTCATAATAGCTAAATTAGGCTGAAATAGAAGGCTCCGAGTGATACTAAGTGAAGAGCCATTTGGGAGCCGTAAGAGTCGGCTCTTCTAAGGGAGCTGAGCCAAAAGAGCCAAATCTTTGAAGAAGCATGCATGTCATGTGTGCACACAACAATTTACGAAGGCAATCATGACCAAGCACAGGCCGACAGGCAACAGCTGTCAGCAATACCTGAGAGTACAAACAGCAACAGAGGAGAAAAACTACATTCCAAGAAAATGTGGTCGGTGAGAAGCTGCACACAGGTTTACAAACAAATGTGAAGATAAGTCCACTTTTTAAGCCCAGAAGTTTAAAAAACAAATGCTGAATTCTTGTCTGGCTGGTCCATAGGTACACAATTTCGTGGATTGCTGCTGCAGAGGGATTGAGAAGCAGAAGTGAAAATAAACACAATTTTAATCTCAACAGTTTGAAACATACACTCTGAGCTCCCCTCCTGCCAATAAAGGAGTTGAGACTCTGGTGTTTCTTCCTCCAGAAGCTCCAGTCTGCCACCAACCCTCTCATCCAGAACTCCCTGGCTCTGAGCAGCTGTCTTTCAGCTCTCTGTCTCAGCTTGCATCCCCTCTGCCCTGGCAAAAGCCCTGCGATAGACATGAACAAATGCAACTTAAGTAAAAGTCAAAAGTAGCTGAATGAGCTGACAAACTCCTGGGCTGAGCATGTTGCTCATTGCTGGACTCTTTTGAACGTGCTCTTTCTGATAATTCCCTTTAATAGTGACTTTTCCTGCAGGAGTTTCCACCATTGATTCAGGGTCTCACTGAAGTAACATGCACATGCAGTTGCACTAGTAGAACAACCAATAGGAACACCGAGTCTCTGCGATGACCTGTGATTGGTTTAAGTCTATCGTCACAGGCCTGATTTCCTAAAGACTCAAAACAGAGCCATGAGTAGGTGCAGAAGTCTAGTTTTCTCTCAGACCACTTGATTTACAATATGCTGAAAAATTATTATGGAATTATTCCTCATTGATGTAAAAAATGTTGCCTATCACAGCTTTAACTGCTGAAAGATTAATACATCAAGTAACATGAAGCATCAATTGAATTTGAGATTATTCCTGTCATCTGAAGGATATTCCTCTATATATCATTTCTTCTTCAAGTTTCTATTCCAATGTAAAATAGAATTAAATTAATTTAATTAATAAAACATTTTTTTTCCAGTTTCCTATTGTTCAATGCCCCCTAGTTAAAGGGGTGGTGGTGATGGGGTTCAGACAGCTTATAAAATTTAGTTTAGCCAGCAATTAAAAGAAAAAAAAATATTAAATTACAGTATGAGGATGTGGAAATATACTTCAAAATTGATTATATGGCAATATAAAATCAACTTGATGCTTTAAAGGCACAACAATTGCATTGCTAGTGAATATTAGGTTAAAAATAAAACATTTCCCCGATTTAACATGACTTCCCGTACAAACCATGCCCACTTCTGGGCTTCTATCTGATTACAGATACAGAGACAGATCATTTTTTTTGTTGAACAGATCCAGACAGAGATAATGACATCTCTGTGCACCTCTAGTTGTGACCATTCCACTTGTGAATGTATTTGTATCTCCTGCTTGATTTTCCACACCAAACATCCTCTTAGACATTGAAGATGACCAAATTAGTAGAACATGTAGCATCTAAAGCATGTTCTGCCTGTTCAAACCAGAGAGAGACTGCAGTACCCAATCTGACTCTCTGTCTCTCTGCCTCTCCTGATTTCCCTCTATCTCTCATGATGAATGAGGGGATCTGCTGTAAATCTGGGCTGGTTGGACACACAAGTCCATGCATTGACAAGCACACGCGCTCTCTCTCTCTCTCTCTCTCACACACACCACACACACACACACACACACACACAGGGGCGGTGAATCTGGGCTGGTTGGTTCTTTTATAAATGAGCTCTGCTGTGCAGGGAGGGCTGCAGTGATGACGCTGCAGAACCAGGACGCTGTGCCCCACACACACACACACACACAAACAAACAGAGTCAAACACACACAATGGAAGCGTGAACACACTCGCAGTCACATGCATGAGCAGGTACGGGCTCAAATGCCCCGAACTCCCTGACGCATCAATACATTTACGCAAAATAACATATCCTTACATTTGTTCTGCTTGTATTGCTGTCAGTAAAATGGTGTTTTCTGAACAGTGGTGGACTGTCTGAATGACAGGGGTAAAAAAATATAAAACAGGAACCACTTGTGTGCGATGGGGCACCAGCATGGCAAAAAGAGTTAATCAATGAAAACACACAGGGAACTATTTAACTATTAAAAGGCACATAAAGGCCAAATAATTTTCTTGTATGCAGGGTGACCTGTGGTGCTTGCATTTTCTTCCCTAGAAGCGCACTTCAGAGGGCACTTTACAGCATTTTGTCCACTGGAAGGGTGCTTTAGAGGGCACTTTTCAGTGTTTTGTCCACTGGAAGGGCACATTAGAGGGCACTTTACCACATTTTCTCCACTGAAAGGGAACATTAGAGGGCTTTCACCACATTTTATCTTTTAGAAGGATACCCTAGAGGGAAATTTACCAGATTTATAACCTTCCCACCCCCAAATCGATCAGTGCTGCTGAATATCATTATATAAGACCAAAGCTGCACAACACACAATGCTTAAGTTTGAATCAATACATAAACAAATGCAAAAACTGTCTCAATCCTAAGAATATTAAAGCTAAATAAATAAATAACCCTGCCTACTCTACATGCTGTGATTGATGAATGGATCCTTTATGCTATGCACTCTGCACACAAACACGTATCGGCTCTCTCTATCACACACACACACACACACTATCAGTCTCTCAAATACTTCCAACAGTTTGGCTTTTCATCAGTAAGCAGTGACCCACTGTTAATGTATCTGACTAAAAACTCCAGTAACTGCTGATGTGGCACTTCCTTTCTCATCTCAACTTATCTCCCGTTGATTAAAGTGAATATTTAAAACATAATACGCTGTTACTTTTCTTTTTGTGTCCATCCATCTGTGCCTAGCTGCAACAGAATCGTAAAAATTTATATCAAATGGTTATGTCACTGTAAAACAAATTATAACTGTTCAGTTTCTCACCTTATCCCTAGAGCATGAAAGGAGTCAAAATTAATTTTGGCCAAGAGTTTTTGCATCATGACAGCCAAGTCTCACCAAATGACAAATGGATAACACAGCATGTCATTTTGTGTTATCAGAACACAGTTTTTGCTCTATGAGTGTCATTTAATGCTGTTTAGTCTGTACAGTTTTTAAGCTGTGCAGAGCTGTGTCATTCTACCTGCAAATGTCATAAAGAAAAAATGTCTCATACTTATATCTAAGAGAAGCTGGGGCCCCCCAAACTCCAACCTTTTTTACAATATTAACCTCAACACTCACCATAATGGCAATGGTCACTTGCTCCATATAAGATAATAGGAAGGATTGGTGTACCACCTGCATGTAAAATAGGACTTTGGCGTATCTCCTGCATGCAATTTGAAAGTGTGAAGTACTACAAAGTGCCTGGCTTGATCATGATGACCACCACATTAATTAGACTGGCACATAATTGACAATACAGAGAGATGAGTTCAACACACTAATAAATGACAGACAAATGACATTGTAGACAGAACAGTAGAGGCCTGCAGGGCATGTTGGTATTGTCTGACATTGTCAGAGAGGCACGAATCCATAATTTTACATTAACATTTGATCAAATGCTTGTAAAATAAAAGGGGTTCTTCCAACCCAGGTCTTTGGCAGCACTCAGAGCCCAACACACAGTCACTGTAGTTACATGCATAGAATATTCGAAAATAGACTTGCATACACTTGAGATGCAGACGTGGATTTGTATAGAGTGCATACAAACCATGAGTTATTACTTTGCCTGTGTAGACAGCTAGATTGATTATAATAGAAACAAATCTGTTCTCTGTCACTGCAAAGTGTGTAGCAGACCCGTCAGTTCACAACAGCAGGGGTTCTCAATGTTTAAATCACTGTGGCAATTTAGGGAGCAAGCATGATTGAGGGACGTTCAGGGAAAACCCCTGAACTCATATCGGTCAACCCTCCTGTTTTTCCCTGGAATCTCCTATATTTCACCCTTCTCTCTTCTGTTTAAATATTTTTGTGTAAATTTCCTGTATGTTTAACTTTCTGCTGGGCTATTTGATGTATTTGCTATTCCATTCCCCTCCTGTAAAGCAGTTGTGAGTTAAAGAGTCAAAATTACGAGATTAAGTCATAATAAAAAATAGGAGAAAAATGAAATTATGAGATTAAAATGTCAAATTTATGAGATTAAGAAGTCATATTTTAAAAAGTAAAAAAGAGATCAAAATGTTTTAAAAAGTCAAACTTATGAGATAAAAGTCATAATTATTTTTAAAATTAAAAATTATGAGATAAAATATAAACACTGTTGAAATAACGAAAAAAAAAGTCAACTCTGAGATTTAAAAAAGTCAAAATTATATAATGAAAAGGAAATAGTTGAAATTATGAGAAATTCTTTCATACAGTAATAGTAAAAGTTTTTTTGTATCCAAACTGTGACTGTTATGTAACCAATTTTAGTGATATAAAAGTGAATTACAGTATAATAACAAGTTGGACTTGTAATAAGACCCTGGCCAGAATCAGAAGACACCAAATTCGTAAGGAGCCAAAGTGTTGAGTAGCAATAATGAATCAAACACAGGAATAACTGAGTAGCCACTCTTGTATTGTTACAGTGGATAAGGAAAATATTCAATTTGTACAAAAATATAAAATAGTAACCCAAATTATCAGAAATAAATGAAATAAAAAAAAAAAACAGTGTGCACACTTAAATCAAATAAAAGTGTCCGTTGGTGCCCTTAAAAATAGTAAGAGTTGTTGCAGCAGCAGCAGCAGGTGCACCTGATTTTAAAAGTCCAATTAAGTGTAGTGTGAATGTATGTGTGTGAATGAGTACGTGTGTATCTCCTTTGTGGTGATTCGTCCTCAAAGTGGTTGGCTCGCCATCTGTCACGACCGGAATCTCGTCCTGGTCCTCGGATTTTCCCGTCCTCTCAAAAACCTGACCTATAAACAAGGTCATATAATTTACATTCTACTTTCAGATGCATCATTACAGGTTTAAATGTCAAAAATCAAAATATTACATCAAACCTCATATAAATCTTATCAGATCTCAAATCTTCAGTTTTTTTAGTTGTACAACATTCAATTTTCAAGTGTATCAAATATGAGAACTAAACATTCAAGTACTCACATATTTCTCTGTTCATGTGAACAGTAATTCCGTAATACTCATGGTAAGTAACCATCAACATTCAAAATATCACATATAATAACTATAACAAAATCAAGTGCAAATCAAATAATCACATACTGAGTTCGTTTTAGAGGTATCAAAGAAGTGTGCTTAATTTACTCTTTCACTATAGGCCTATTCATGAGAGAGAAACTGCACCAAAAATTACCCTCTAGTTTACTTCAAAGTCAGTGTTGAAATGAATTAAGTTCCTTCAATAATTTGCATTTTACAAAAATAAAAAATTATTTGACTCTCATTATATGATTTATCAAATTATTCATCTTTAAATTGGCAATAGGGAAACAAAACAACTTCCCCTCTAATATATACACATCAATAGACACCATATATACACATGTTCAGAAATACTGCACCATTATTCACTTCACTTTACTCTCATAACCTTCAATATCACCACTGCTTTCTTTAGCACACGGAGTAACAACAGGAAAACAGCTTCACCTCCGAGCTGACAGGCTGAACGTGGCCTGCGTAGCCTCTGATTGGCTATTGAGGGCTAGGTACCCCCACGTGAATTGAGCGGTGCATTCAAATGCAATAGGACATCTAACACTCTGCCGATGTAAACAATTAAAATAAAGAAAATAAATACTCTCTTTCTTCTTTTATTACTGGTCTCATCTAATTGTGCTTTTTTTCCATCTGGGCTACAGTTACCTGAGATGTTCCTTAGTAACTTTATTTTGTAAGTATAAATAGCCATTATGTATCACTGCTAACTTGACCACAGAACGAGAATGTGTGTCCTTTCACACCAAAGTGAGGCAAAACATGACACTGTTATGGTTGACTGGTGGGTCTATTACACTCCTTAACGTGATACTGGGTTGAAAAACAAGGCTGAAATACCTCACACCGTAAGCGACAAACCAACAGAGATGTCATCTTTCTTCCCTCCCATGAGTATTTGCCTGAGGAAAACTTGTAGAAATGTCACCGATAAAATTATAGGGAGCTGTGATTCCAGTGTTGGGTACTCCTTGTGCTGTCATTTTATTGATTTTCTTGTACCCCACACCTATTCCACTGAGGTTCACTGGATGTATGGATTACAGGAAGACACAATAATTGAGTCAACAGATCTCTACCCAACTGAACACCTGTGGGAGATTCTGGATTGACATTGTAGACAGCTATCTCCATCACCATCTTCAGTATCATTAGCTCACCCCTCCAGTAGAGTTCCACAGAGGAGCTATGACAGGGAGCAGTGGAGCAGTTCCTCTGGAGGATATTGAAATGATTTACTGGTAAGTAATTTTTAAGTTCCCTCCAGTCATCTTTCCATCTTTTTTACATGTCAGTATAAAATTATGATTCACATTCAACACTTTTATACACTTGCAAATTCTACAACTGTTCATATAAACCTCTATGTGAAGATAAAAAAACATGGTTAATGCAGCTTTTACATTCAAATATTGTCTCTGTCCCTTTCTGTTCTACACGTTCAGGATATTTGACTTACTATCAGTATGATCAACTCGTAGCGCTCGTGTCTTGGAAAGTAATGAATGGCTAGAAATAACATAGCCCACACACACACCCAGTCACACCCGCTGAGACATATAGCAGCTCCCCTCTGAATACTCTGCTCAGGTTCAGGATATTGACCTTGTCATCAGAATGCAGTGACCCTCAAGCAACAAATAATGAATGGTTTGACATCAAAAAGTGCTGAGATAATACAAGCTGACAGCTCTGATAGGCACACGTTTGCTGCCTAAGCAGGCCGGCCTCATACTCAAGATTTTGTTTACGTGTAGAGTTGGACCCTGTTCAGCTGTAACGCGTCAAGGCATTCTTATGAATCATATTGTGAAGGAGCAACAAGTTAAAGCCTCTGAGCGTAGAATTTTGATGGGTTGCAGCCTTTTTCAAATTCATTTAAGGGCAGGAGCCTTTTGCTTGTAGAAAAAGCAAGACAATCCTGGTGAAGCTTAGTGCAGTCTATGTGTTGCTTTCAGCCCATTATTTTCAATGTCCATATCCAATGGAGAGGGAGGGGAGTAACGTGCATTGCTGTCTACAACAGTGTCTTTAATTAGCAACTAGGTTGTCAAAAATATCAGTATTTTCAACGCAACTTTCAGAATGATGCAATATTTGGTAATTATAGTACCCAGTAAGTACCAAAGCTTTCAAAATAAATGATCATTTAAGTGCTCATTTAAGCTCAGTTCAGTTCAGTCTTTATTGTCCCTCCTGAATTTTGGCTTGCAGCATTGTAAAACCACACCAGACCAGTGTTCCTTGACTTTTTTTGAACAAGCACAGTGTGCAAGTTATTAATAAAAAGAAAAAGAAAAAGAAAAAAAAAACTGTCCCAACTTTTGTGCCTAGATTTTTGCTCTTTTTGCATTTAGCATCAAGTATGGTGTCTTTTTTATTCTGACATTGTGATAATTCTATTAGCTACATGATTTGTGGGGCTCTAGGCATGACAAAGTTGATTGGTTTGTTGGCTGGTTTGCTGGTGGACTGGTTGTTTGGTTTGTTCGGTCTGTCCATCACTCTAGTCCAGACTGAAATATCTTGACAGATTGAGTGGATTGTCATATTCATTAATGGTCGCCAGACGATAGATCCTAAGAGCTTTATTAATCCACTGACTTTTCACAGGGTTATGAACTGTCCCATGAACCAACAGGGCACTTATGCAACAGCCCAGATATCAAGAAAACAAAAGCCCATTGTTCTGAAGGCCCATTGCTCCAAACTTGCAAAATAACTTAACTGATGTGACTAGTATACCAATTTTAACCCAAACCATGATCCTTTCCTAAAACTAATGAGTATTGTTGCCTAAACCTAATCAATCTGTGACTGTTTCATGTTTAAGCATTAACCACATGCTTATTATTGTTACCATGACAACAAAGGTGACCTGATATTTGCACATCAAAGTACAATAAAATATTAAGGGCAACAAACTATAGGTAGAATATATTTTGGACCTTCCAAGCAGTGGGCCCTGTTTCCAGGATAACGGACCATTGGACAAATGGGCTCTCACATTTTTCAGACTGTTGAGGGTTTAAAAATAATGGGCAGTCCCCCTTCTCTCCTTGTGCCACCATGAGTTTGACATTTTCAGTTTAGTGTGAAATATCTTGAAAGCTGTTGGAAGAATTGCCATGATAGTTGGGAGAAGCATTCATCGACCCCAGAGAATGAATCTGACTTTGTTGATCCTCTGATTTTTCATTTTTTTTGTCACTGGCAGGTAAAGTTTTTAAATCAAGTAAAATACATGTGTACTTTTATGCATTGGCACCAACATTAGTAAAGTCTTGTCCCACCCATGAAATTGCAATAACTTTGATGATCCCCTGACTCTCTATTTAGCTCCATCATCAAATCAAAAATTCTTTTTGTTTAATACTTGTGGAGCAAATATTTGCAAAATAAATGACAGTCCCATTGACCTCAGCTGTAGTTTGTGTTTAGTGCTAATTAGCAAATGTTATCATGCTAACACACTAAACTTAGATGATGACCATGGTAACCTTTATACCTGCTAAAAATCACTATATGAGCATTCTTAATATGAGCATGCTAGCAGTTAGCTTAAAGCACTGTTGTCCCTTAGTACAGCCTCACAGGGGTGTTAGCATGGTTGTAGATGTCCAAATTCTTACTACACTGTAATTTGAGAGTTAAAAAAATCTGACAAAGATATATCAGAGATATGTACAGTAAAGATCCCTTCAAGTTGATTGTAAGTAAACTATATGACACTGATATATCTGGTAAGTGACTGGATGCATAGTGTTTATATCTGTAGTAGTATATAAGTATATAGTATCTGTAATAGTAGGTCTTGCACTGTTGTCGTCGAGTGAACAGTCTATTGTTACCCTCTGTTTGCTGTCCTCATGTCTTTGCCCAAGGTAAAACACTGTACATTGAGGATAAAGATGGGGAATGACCAGGAACTCAGAAGAAATGGGACCAAACAACGGTTAAGCGGGGCTAGGCCATGATAGTAAAGAGAGAGCTGAGTCACAAAGCCAAACTCTCAATTCAATCATCAATCTTCATTCCAATCCGCACTTGTTCTCTGGAGCTCTGGCTGTTGACTGAACGAATGAGATTCCAGGCGCAGGATTCAGAAATAAGGTTTCTCCACAGGGCTTCACCTGTGCAAATTGAGTAGAGCCAATTTAAGAGTTTCAGGCACCTGGTAGAATGGATTCTACTACCAATAAACTGAGATAATACCCCTTGTTTCTAGCACCATTTGGCTTGCTGAAAGATTTTTTTAAGAGTGAAAAGAAATAAGGCTATGAATACTGAGATTTCAAGAGAAAGCTGGAGACAAAACACAACAAATTACATCCATATTGCATCTTAAGATTAACGTCCAACGCTGCACTTCGAGATTAACATTCAATGCCAAAATTGAGTCAGTCAGTGCAGGAAGCCTTGTGCGCTTTATGTGACAAGGCAAAAAGTAAAGCTTAGCGGGCACCATCATTATGTTGCAAACTGATGCATTTGCAGCCTTTGAATACACTTTGGTCTCAATGTCAGTTATTCTACCTATTTTCATTTCTCAAATGCATTGATAAAGGATTTGATAGTGACTCGACTACAGCAGTAAATCTATTCACCTTGCAGGTACTATGGCCGAGTGGTCTCAGGTGCTGGGATTAAGGCTTCAGTCTCTCTGGAGGCATGGGTTCAAATCCCACCACTGCCAATTGGATATTTGTCACTGTAATGTCTGGCAAATAGCAAAGGTGACTCCATTGTGCATTGAAAGGAGTACTATGAATAGTGTTTCTTTCTGAAAATCATGACCTGGTTACATTATTCAAATGTGTTGTTTGCCACTTTGAGCACCACAAGCCAAGTGCCATTATATTGGAGAGAAGACAGACATCTCCACAGCCAATATCACCAAAACTCTACAACTCACACCAAAAAAAATCTAGATGGATAAATACCACTACAGGTAAGAGTAGAAAAATGTATTTTTTATTATTTCTGGAGTGAACTGTCCCTTTAAGCTGAACTGTCTAGTGGACAGCAGGTCAGACTGTGATTGTACTGGACAGCTCCAAGTTGTGAGTGGGATCAGAGGAAACTCCCCTGAATGAATAAATGACAGTGAAAAATGTATGTACAACCCACAGCTTTCCCCTGTATGGTCTTACCAAATTAATCAGAAAAAAAGACAAAACTCAGCCTATTAATAGACCAACAATAAATAAAGACTATGGACACAACAGAGGGTGTAAAAACATTATTAAGCCACATAAATTAAATAGCCCGACACCTCTTGTAGGGTCAACAGCTGAATAAAACCTCACCAAAGCAACAGCACAGAGATGTATGAACAACATAAACTCCACAGTTGCTGCAGCCACAAACACACATATTAAAGCAAAGAGAGCAGCACAGTTTTTTACACACTTATACTTTCTCCTGTTTTGTTCACACAGTTTAAATGTCTTTTTCATGTTACTTTGTAAGATATGTGACTTGGATTGTAGCAAAGTACAATAATTGTTCCAAAACTTGGATTTAGTGGCATTTAGTGATGTAAACTGCAACCAACTGAATGCTGCCCTGTTTCTAAAACTCAAAGATTCAAGTTTATATAAAGAAGGAACGTAAATTATCTGAATTAAATTTTAGAGGTCAGCAAAACTTTTTTTTAAATTTTATTTTAAAACTTAACAGTTTGAACTGGGCTCAAAACTCAAAAGTCTGTTGAAATTTTGAGCTGTCTCAACCTTTCTTTATATCAACCACAATATAAAGTGATTCTTACAGTCTCCAACTGTAAAAATATGTAGTCTATAGTTGAAGAAATAATAAAAAAAAGTTTTTTATTATTTCTTCAACTAAAATATGCATCATAGCCCATGTCTATGGTTTGATGCCTTTTCCTCTAAATTTTGTCTTCTTTTTGCATCTCCATAAGGTCAGAATGAATGCCAAAAAAAAAAAAAAAAAAAATGGATTCAAGAAAAAGAGAACATGTAATAGTTGTGGCTCCAGACAGACTTTCTTTTCTTTTTTGGCCAAAAATGATTGTACAGGTTACAGACACCTACCCTAAGTGAACCCCTGAGCTTAGAGAAATATTTTACTTAAGTGACAAATTTAAGTTTGAAACTCAAGGTGGTTTATGCAACCAGGCCTAGATTTTTGAAAAATACTCAAAAAAGTGCAAGTACACAAATATATGACTTTTTTACAGGAGCAAGAGCAAATATACGCCAGTGTTTACTGTGTGTGGGTCCACTTTGTGACCCAGTGGATGACAGTGCCGCTGTGGGGGTGACCGGCCAGCAGAACGCACCAATGAGGTGAGCAGAGGTGAGCAGAACACACCAGTGAGGATCTTCCTACTGGATTGTGCTGGTGGCCATGGTAACCACAGAGAACCCTAGCACTGAATCTAAAAAAAGGCTGCAGAACACTGCAGCTGGCTGCAGAGTAGGAACAGAAGAAGAAGAAAAAGAAGGAGAGGAAGGAAGGGAGGCTGACTCATATTAAGACTCAGTTTGCAGGTGGAAGATGCACCAGATCATTCTGGCAAATACACACCAGAGCCTGAGGGAGAATGAACAACCGGCACACACGCAGACCAGACACATAATTTATCTCGTTACATGCTTGAATATGAGAACTGTTGCAAAGAGCTGTGTTGCTTTGGTGAAACTGTTTTACTAGTAAAGCGTCAGATGGAACAGAAGTAGCAGAGAAAAGGAAAGATACTGAGGTGTGTATGTAAGAAGACTTCCTCAGGAGCGTGAGAAAGAGAAGAGAGAGCAGTGTGTGTGTTAGAGAGACAGATGCCTTCGAAGAAGAAGTGGGAAGTAACTAAGTACAGACACTTTGTTACTGTACTTAAGTAAAGTACAGATACTTGAAAAATCTACTTGAGTATTTACAACTTTTTACTTTTAGTCCCTACATTTTAACACAAACATCTGTCCTTTTGACTCCTTACATTTCCTTGCAACAGGATCATTACTTTACCTTTAACGCATTGCAGGGGAATTAATAATTATTTTTATTTGGCATAAACATCAAGACTGATTTCACCCGAAATGGATCAGACAGTGACAAAGACAAGACAATTCCTTGGTGTATCCATCAGTGCATATAATGCACGACAGATGCTACAAGACAAAAATGACGAAAACATCATAAGATGAAAAAGACATAACAAAACAAAAACCACAACAAGACATAAGAGGACGTAAAAGACCTAACAAAACAAAATAAATGCCAAAGATGCAGCAAGATGAAAATGACATAAGATGAAAAACACCACTACACCAAAACAACATGAAAGACGTAATAAGATGAAAGTGACATAAAACAAAATGATAATCAATCAATCAATCAATCAAATTTTATTTATATAGCGCCAATTCACAACAAAGTTGTCTCAAGACACTTTACATATAGAGTAGGTCTAGACCACACTCAATAATTTTGTTTACATCCGACAATTGAAACAATTCCCCCATAAGCAAGCACTTTGGTGACAGTGGCGAGGAAAAACTTCCTTTTGACAGGCAGAAACCTCGGACAGATCCATGACTCATGGTGGGCGGTGATCTGACGGCACCGATCAGGTTGAGAGGGAAAGAGGAGAAGGGGAGGAAATATAATGACATATCAATTTAAAAAAGACATAACAAGACAAAAAAGACATATCAAGACAAAAATGACGAGAACAAAAAAGACAAAAACAACGTAAGAGATGAAAACAATGTAACACGATGCAAGACGAAAACAGCGTAAGAGGTATAACAAGACAGAACAAACAGAGAGGGAGACTCGGCGCAAAGAAAAGGTGAGGTTTAGTTATCTTTTCACAGAAACAGCTGGTAGGAATGTCCTTCAGGGGGGTACTTTTTGCTTTTATACTTTGAGTACATTTCAGAGCCTGAACTTTTTTCACTTTTACTTGAGCAAAGAAGTTGAATCAGTATGTCTACTTATACCAGGGTCTTTTCTTACACGAGTATCTGTACTTCTGCTTGAGTAAATAATGTGCATGCTTTTGCCACCTCTGCTTTAAAGCAATTTATCACCAGTCTAATATTCAGATTCTGCACAGAAAACACAAATGCAATAGAGAAATAAAGCACACCGAAAGTATGAAACAGACAATCAGGTTAAAATGAACCTCTACACGGTAATTCCCCAGTAGATGCACACAGTGTGTCTCCTGTAGTGAACACAGGTGCCTCCATCTGACCCAAAAAGTTTTGTAATAAAATTGTAGAACCCGATAATCTGATAAGCAGTCCATATAAACAACAGACAAATATATAAGGTATTCCTCATCAAGGCCTTTTGGCACTAAGGGTGGTCCAAGTGTAAATCAAAAATGGTTTTGTTTTGTCTGCCCGACACACACACAGGCAGACCAAAGTTCTCCTGAGAGTGATTATAAGCTCAAGTGTCAAAGCGGGAGACATCAACAGGCCCAACAAAACTCTTTTGTTGCGGAGTTTACACTTATCTTGCCCTCCCTCATCCATCAGTTAAAGGACTCTGCAGTGGGATGAAAACCTCATTTCTCCAAAACGTCAGCTGTCCACAGGCTTGAAAAAGAACACTTAACTTTGTTTCTGTGCCTGCTGCTGTTAGTTCGTTCCACTTCATGTTTTCAGGGTCATTTCGAGATGTAGGGCTGATGTGTTGCTGATGATCTGATTTAATTGCATTTGCCAAGCTGCTCAAAATACAAGCAAGAGATCTGAACGGATTTAATTGGCAATATCTTAAAACTGCATCACAAAGCAAGGCTAACATCATGTCGACCTGGTCTCATCCCAGGCTGCCAATTACTGATGTATTTGTCAAGCCCCCGAGTTCTTCATACTGGTGCAAAAGATACACTTTAGCATCTGCATGAGACGCTGACAGGAAGCCTGTTTAAAAGTCTTGTATAAAAGATTTAAGGAGATTTATTTTCAGAATATGGGAGAAATGGAATGCAATATTCATGTGTGTTTTCATTTCAATCACCTGAAAATAAGAAACATTGTGTTTTCGTTACCTTAGAATGAGCCCTTCACAGCTACAGAGGGTGTGGGTCCTCTTCCACGGAGTCCACCATGTTGCACTGCCATGTCTCTACATTGGCCGGGAACAGACAAATCAAATGCTGACTTCAGATACGGGCTTTTGTATTTTGCACATCACCACCACCATGGGTTCTCCTACACGCTTGAAAGGGGAGGTTGTGAAGAGATGTTTTCAATCTGCAAGTTCACCACTAGATGCCACTAATCCTACATGCTGGTTCTTTAACAAGTGGTTAACAGTGTGAAATGGTCACTTTTTGGTTGTTTTACGCACCATAACTACTTTGTTATATTTGGGAAAATATCATGGTTTGGGTTTAAGTAAGTACATTATGTTATGCATGTCACATGTGTCACGTAATGTGAGTCAAATCTGATAAGCTGCTTCATAGACGTAAGGTTATGTAATTTAAAAGTTTAGATAACGTTGATCACTACGGGGACTTTGTCACCCCTTATACAACATCACCTGATGCTGATGGGTTAACATTGAAGCTCCCCGCATCTCATATGAACTGTAAGCCTTGTTTTGTGGTGAGGTTTCAAGCTTTTGCTTAATTAAATCTCTTCAGATCTAATGGCTATATTTTAAGCTGCTTGGCAAATTCAATTAAGGTAAAGGTCAACTTTATTGTTCATTATTCTTGTCTTATTCTATTCTAGAATTAGGAGTGTTGGGCAGTCACTGTGCTGTCCCCCTGCCTTGGTTAGGGGCAATGAATGGAGAATTGACCAAGCATACAAGGTTCTGATGGCGAACCTGGGAGAAACCCACAAAAGCATGGGGAAAACACACAAACTCCACATCAGTAATGGGTAGCTCGAGATTTTGAAATACCCTAGAAGCCCATTGCGTCTCATGCAGATGCTAAAGGGTGCCTTGTGTGTCCTTACAAGTTGCTGAGGGATGTGACAAAACCTGAGTATTTTATGAGAACAGGCTAGTCATGCTAGGTGTTCAGCAAGGCTGCATTTAGGCAAAATTATGCTTTGAGTTAAATGCGAATGTCTGCATGCAAACATGCTCATAATGGCAATGCTAACATGCTGGTGTTTAATAGGTAAAATGTTTGCAGTGTGTACCATCTTAGTTTAGCATGCATATTTGCTTATTAGCAGAAAACAGTATAAGTGAAGCTGATGAGAAGGTATTTGGTCTTGAACCAAAGTACAACGTCAATGTTGATCTGCTGGTTGGGCTTGTTAAAAGGTCACAATATCACCACGAAAGATTTCTAGGATTCATGGGCACCATGAATTTCTGTACAAAATAAGGCAATCCATCAAACACAGGTGGTGGATCGACCTACCAATTACTAGAAATACTGTATATCGGAAATATATATGAAATATGTATTTTTGAGACCATTAGTAAGTATCTGGAGGTGGAAAAGTTTGAATATTTAAAAACCTCAGGCGAAATAGACAATTCTGAATAATGGAAATAACTGAGTAATCTAAACTGTCCTCAACAGAATAACAACATTGATGATTTGATTTGTTGACACTTAATGTCTACTTGCTTGATGGTTGTGTTTTCATGACAAGCGACTTATTGTAGAAATGACTGGTGATGAAAACTGGTGGATGTAACGGGTTCTCTTAAATCGCTGATGAGTCAATTAAGGACAAATCTATTTGTTTCAATGGTTTTTCATGACACCCATTGTTTTTCTGACAACTCTTTTTATATTATCATCTTTTAGTACTTTTGGCTCAAAAAATGAAATTCCAGCAGGAGTCCCATGTGTTTCTCAGAACGTGAGTACATAAGACCAATGTCCACGGCTCAATGCCTCTGTGTAATCTAAAGGTAAGTGACTGCCTGTAACTGTGGTCAACATGCCCTTGAGCAAAGTATTTAACCCCGGGCTGTTCTGGTTAGCGCTCAGGGACCAGCACAGTGGGTGTGGGAGGTTCTAATTGTGTAGCAGAGTGCTGCATGCTGTATTTTTAAAATGACAAGAGGTTATTATTCTGTTTCTAGTATTTATGTCTTGTCACTTGTGGACTCTGTGGGCAACCCCCACTCCCTCTAGGGTGTCCTTCTATTGGAGAAAACGTGATTAAGTGCCTCCAGGGTGCCTTCCAGTGTAGAAAATGTGATAAAGTGTCCTCTAGAGTGCCTTTCCACTGGAGAAAACATGTTTATTACCACCTAGAGTGGCTTTCAACTGGAAAAAATTGTGAAAAAGTGCCCTCTAGGGCACCCTTCTAATGGAAGAAAACCTGCTAAAGTGCCCTCTAGAGTGCCCTTCCAATGGAGAAAACATGATAAAGTGCTCACTAGAATGGCCTTCTAGTGGAGAAAATGTGATAAAGTGCTTCTAAAGTGCCCTTACAATGATGAAAACATGAAAATGTACCCTTGTGCCCTTCCAGTGGAAAAAAAAAATGGTACAGTACCCTCTAGGGCACCCTTCTAGTAGAGAAATTGTGTTAAAGTGCCCCCTAGAGTGCCCTTCCAGTAGAGATAGCATGCCAAAGTGCCCTCTAAAGCCCTCCCATAGAGGAAATGCATTAAAGTGCCCTCTAGAGTGCCCTTCCAGTGGAAAAATGTGGTGAAGTGCAGTCAGGGGTACCCTTATGAGTGAGAATCTGCCCTCTTTTTTAAATCTAAACTAGGAATTGGAACTGTCTCAGCATAAATGCATCATGTCTTTAGTTGTGCTGGTGTACTGCTGCATACAGCCCTTTCTTATTTTTTCGCCCCTGCCCCTTTGAAAGCCATTGTGTCTTATAAATATTTCACTGTGTTCAGAGATCATTTTAGAGGTTTAAAGAAATTAAAACTAAAAAGTAGAAGAAAGAGAAGTTTTTTTAATAGTTTAAACTAGCATAATGACATTGTGTTCAAGATTTTACTGCCCTGTAGCAAAAGAATGAACACAAAACCAATGACTCAACAATTACTGTGCCAAATGCCTCAAAAACTCATTTTCTAGCCCGGAGTCCGCTCAGAAATGAATCCTTCCCATCTTAAATGATCTGTGAATACATCAAAATTATGTGACAATCCTTAAATAAGGTTCCTAAATCTGGATACATTACAAAACTACAAACTCAGCCTGAAATTTGTTTGCAGTGTGTTGCAGAAAAAGAGCAGGAATAATCCGACAACATTCCCCCTGCTAAACAATTCCCCTGCTAGACCCAAGTGCCAACCGTCCCATTACAAGAGAAGAAATATTGATCCGAAGTGTTTGCGCACTTGCATTCTACCAAACAGTGAACAGCTTGTGTCCTACTTAGGAAGACACAGAGTGAATGAGCAATCAGGTGTAACCTTTCATTTCTTATAAATGTCAGCACACTCATGACCTGAGTTCTTCTGCTTACAATAATAAACTGACTCAAAGTTTAATGCCGACGACAAGAGAGTTTAATTATTTATTATGTTTTTTATTAATCTTTCTGTGAGATTATCAATTAAACAGTGTGAAGTAGCGATAGCACAGATGGGAAGAAAAGAAATGTGACGACAAGTGAACAGAATGCACCTTTACACCATGACGGCCTAGTCATAATAAAACACAGAGGTTCCGTTTTTGGAACAAACTGTTTCCAAGCCTTCACCCCACCGCATAATGAATAGCTCCCCGATGATGCACAAGGACAAAACTTCAACGCAGGTTTAAACAAAATAAGAATAACCCGGGCTGACAATGACTCAGCCAAAGTAGTGACCAAAGGACATGAATGAACAAAAACAAGTCCTGACCAACCCCCGCGCCACCTAATACACACAGAGTGAACACGCAAACAAGCTCCAAACACTCGCATACACACACTCAACATCTCTTAAGTCTAGCCCAAGGCTTTATCCCATTTTTTAATGCACTGAAAAGGTCAGGCTATCACAAACTTAGTTGATGGAATAATGAGACGATGTATGAATACCTGAAACACTCTGACAGCCCTCGCTGTCCAAGCTGCTTACACACACTCTCAATTATGTTGTTTTGTTCTCCCGGCTCCGAGACAGAATAACTGCTGACATTTAGTGGGATTACAATAGTCTGATTACATTTACTGACATGAATAATAATATTATAGATTATGGTGTTCAAATACTGGAAATAGTTCATTTAATTTCAGCCAGCAAACCAAAAAGGACCTCAAATATGTGAGGTTACTTGTGTGGATCTATTAGATACGTATTTGGTCCCAAATAAAAAAAATTAGGCCCATACATTTTTTTCATCATATGATCCACTGCAATTAAAAGCTGTTCGGGAACAATTTGATTGAGCTGTGATTTAATGATAACACTACAGCAGGATACACATAAATATAGTTATTGAGTCAAGGGACTACTTAGTAACTACTCAGTATCATGTTTCACTCTACTTGAGGGGGTTCATAGTTAATCAAGAATGACTCATGAAGAACTAAGAAACTACCATTACATAATGATTTATTAATATAGGATCTCCCAGTCTGTTCTTTAGTAACTCATCATGACTCACAGTTATTCAGGAATTACTCATTAATGAGTCATCATTAGGTTCAGTTCCTGAGTTTTTCCTGACTGGTTCCTTAGTAATTATCATATTTTCTATACCTTATTATAAATTGTTGTTTAATTAAGATGTAGGTCAGATTCAGCACAGTTCTCTGGTTCATCACAGCCCCATCCTCACCAAGTCAACACATTATCAAACCAGCTGCCTTATTCAATTATCCCATGGTCCATTGTTGGCACTTTCGGCATTTGACAGGAGTCAGCACGGAGACTCTGAACTGTCTGCGGCTACACGGCCCCATACTCAACAAGCTGTGACGCACTGTGTGTTCCGACACTTTTCCATCATAGTCAGCCAGAACCAGACAGCCTGGGCCCCCCATGTGCGTCGGTGAACCTTGGGCATCATGACCCTATCACTGGTTGTCTTCCTTAAACCACTTCTGGTAGGTACTTAGGGTTGGGTGATGCCTTCTTAATTGACATATGACGATTTCCACAGTTAAATGTTGCAATAGATGATGATACCATTGTTGGCTCTGAAAGGGTCTTTGTCTCGGCAGCGCATGTTGGTAGCTTGTGTTTATTAAGAAAATGATAAACACAGCATTGAGATATAATGCAATGAATAGCATCAGCAACTTCTTTTTATTTTCTCCCCTGCATGTCAAAAACAGAACTTAGGCAACAACTCTATGTCAACCTGAGGGGACACAATACCTTAAATACAGAAGGCTTTTAAATCACAATGTTATGATGGTAGGATCAGTCCAAACCTAGAAGATACTAACCACCGCATGCCTGGAACACCCCTGTAAGCCATTTTGGAGATACTCTAACTCAGTTGTCTAGCCATCATGGTCACTCAGATGCTCACGCAGCCCATTTTTCCTGCTTCCAACACATCAACTTTAAGAAGTGACTGTTCAATTGCTGCACAATATATTCCAACCCTTGACAGGTGCCATTTTAGCAAGTTGATCAATGTTACTCACTTTACCTGTCAGTGGTTTAATGGCGTGGCTGATCAGTGTGTCGTTTAGGTATGTTGATTTTCCAGTATGCATCGTTTAATGTTTAATCAATACTGACATAAAGAAAGAATAAAAAGAAATACGGAAAGTCTCAGATCATACACTAAGCCTTTTAGCCTTCCAGCTTCAGTGTGTTGGAGGTGTGATTTGCTGTTCAAAAAGGATAAATTAACTGTGTGTCTTTGATTAGAGCAGGTTGAGTGGGAATGGAGCGATGGCCTTAGGGAGGAATGATGCAGAAAGAATTACAACAACACCTGATATAACCCTGACTGGCTGGGCTACAACACAGGAAGGAGGGAGGGAGGGGGTACATGCACTCTTTCTTCCCCTCTCTCCATCTCTCCTCACATAAGGCTGCACAGCCAAACACAAACTTCTCTGCCTCTGTCTCACTGCTTTTTCATCACACACACACACACACCAATACACACAGCCTCTCTCTCAGCCCTGCCTCAGCTCACACACCTGCAATCACTGCGGAGCCTCTTTCAGAAATGGGTCGCTTGCTATTGTTTTCTTCCTCTTTTTTTTTTTTTATTTATTTCTTTCCTTAATGAAGAGATGGTTGAACTCATAATACGTGAAAAGCCACTGACCCAGTTTCCTGGCAGCGTGATTGCTGCTCGCAGCACCACGTAAAGCATACAAAAGGAAAAAAAAAGCTTTTGATGATCATGGTTTAATGACAAACATGACGCTCGCTGTATGAGCTGATCCAGTGCGGAATAAAACGGCTTTATTTACTCCAGCTAAAGCTAAAGCTTGCTGAGTGGCTCGCGCATTTTCACTTTCAAGTGCGGTGATGTTGTGTGTAGGTTTGCTCAGAGCGGTGTGTGTGTGTGTGTGTGTGTGTGTGGTGGGGAGGTTGAGATGCAGGGAGGTGTGGGGGCAGCGTTTACTGCTGAGCTTTGTAGAGGTGCTGTGTGTCTAAATGCTGCATTAATTTCTTTGGGGAAATAATCATCTGCCTGGCAGCGGTCAAACACAGCTACTTGACGTCAAGTGCAGATGCATTAAAGCTCATTTCATTTTCTACAGCTCTCTGTTGTTCTTGATGTACTTTCAGCCTACATTTACATGGGATCAGTTTTGTCTGTTAACAGAAACACAAAGAAATATGAGATCACAAACCATCCAACTATAATTGCAGCCCAAAATTATTATCTTTACAAAATATGACAAAGCAATACAGATGAAATTTAAGGACGTGATTTGCATCCAAAATTATAGCTTCAGTTTGACTGTACTGCCTGTCTTTTTTGGTTTGTGTTTTTTTTTTGGTGTGCATTTCTCAGGTCTTTTTTAAATCTCTGCTGTTCCTTCATTTTTCTCTTTCAAAAGAACCGATGCACAACTGATTGTCAGTTATTGCCAGAACTGCTTGTCAGATCCTGCCAGCAACTCTGGAAAGCAGAGGTAAGAACAGATTTTATGACTTTTGACTCAACTTGACCAAATCAAAATGACCCATGACTTTACTTTGACTTGAAAATACTTGATACCTTCCCCCAAGCTTTGGGGACTTGGGGGACTTGGGACTTGTCAGTCTTAATTTGGGACTTGATTGGGGACTTACCTGTCTTGACTTGGGACTTGACTTGGGACTTGAGTGCAAACACTTGAGACTTATGTGTGACTTGCAAAACAAGGAACTTGGTTCCACCCCTGCTGGATGGTGACCACAGATAAGTGATGCTATGGACATTTGGACAGTAGCACTCCCTAAAGTTGAAATAATTAGTAATATTCATTTTTAATACCATTTTCACTGTAAAACAGACAATGACAAAGAAGACATAAGTGAAATTAGCCTTTAGGGTGGAGATTGCCATAGATACCATTCATTAGAGAGTTAGAGACCCAAACTGAGGCCCAAATCAGGCTAGTTACAAATTATATTCAGTCTGATAGGTTAGGTAGGATCCCATTGTACTGCCCAGAGATC
This sequence comes from Lutjanus argentimaculatus, assembly GCA_034769285.1. Taxonomy (NCBI): domain Eukaryota; kingdom Metazoa; phylum Chordata; class Actinopteri; order Lutjaniformes; family Lutjanidae; genus Lutjanus; species Lutjanus argentimaculatus. The sequence goes on from JAWZSL010000006.1 coordinate 38,494,898, forward strand.
TATGTGCCAACATGTTCATTACCCTAAAATCATCACAGGTGAAAAATGTGTTTGAAGAGGCAAGGCAGAAATTGTCAAACATGAACTGCGTGAAAAATGAAATCTGTTCTCACTTTAACCACATCTTGAATCAGGTCTAACTGTTCTTGAGACCCTTTCAAATTGGGTTTCAAGTTATTTTATTTAGAAATGTGATTAATGCACCTTCAGTTTGGTTACGTTTCCCCACGTCTACTTCACATCAGGCCCCCTACTTTCGGTTCTGTTTCACAAGTAAGAAAACCTCATTTAAAAATCCCATTTACATTTGTAATAATGCAAATTACAAAAAAAATCATCTCTGAAAAATTACACTTCACTTCCCAACAATCTGTCATGCAGTTCTCTACACTTGTGTAGACAGTAAGATTTTTATGTTGAATTTCTGTGCCTTGCTGCCTTTAACAAATAGCCATTTCCCACAATCACCAGCCTGTCATGGGTTAAACATCATTGGTTTGGCTGAGTGAAACCTGTCAAGAGGTAAGATATAAAGAGGAACTTGTTGGGGTGAATTATGGCATTTTTAGACATCAGGACTCTATCAGATAAAAGAGAAATGGTTACAATGATTTATAATATCCACACCTCTATGCTGGTAAAATTTAATTGGAGCTGGGGTGCTCCTGTGGCTTAGTGGACTGGAGAAATCTAGTACCATGACCTCACCATCTGAGTATGTCCCAGCTTTGCCAGTAAAATGAATCTTTTTCAGATAATAGTGGAAAGGTCAGGTCCTGATTGTCTGGCCATGTCTTGAGCAGCAGATAAAAACTTAAGTGTGTCTCAGTCTAACATCACTTTGAACAGACAGACTGGATCAACTCTTTTCATAACACTGTGAACAATTTGATCAACTAAAGGACATGAGGTGCCTGTGAAAGCCTTGAATTTTGGCTGTTTTTAACTCCAGCTGAAGGTTTACACAGTGTTTGATGCCCCTGAAACTCTCCACTGGATAAATTCGAAAAGGTCAAGCTAAAACTGAGGCTCTTTACTTTGTGTCTGAAAAGTTGACATTTGAGATGTACAAGGCATTCACCTGATAGGTGACATTTAAAAATAAAAAATCAAAATCAGCTGGCATACACCTGCACATTAATGCACAGTAACAAGATTGCATGGCTGGGGAAAAAGGTATTCTGAATGACAATGGACAAGACTGAAAGGTAATAAATCAAAACTTACAGTTGAAAATGCATGACGTTTTTGGTTAGTTTCAGTAAGACTTCCACAGACTATTGATATAGTTTTTGTAATCTATAGCTGTAACAAAAGCAACAGTCTGAAGCTACACTTGTGCCCCATTTAGCCTATTATTGGTGGTAGTAGTGGTGGTAGTAAGTTTACCCTTTGAGGTTTTTGAATGTTATCTGCAGATTTAATGGCATTTTGCTTACTACATAATGAAAAATCTTCTGTGCAAAGCTAATATTTGCCTTTGAGTGATGTTAGAGGAACTTCAAGAAGCAAAAGCATCAGGATTAATCATCTGGGGACCATGAGATAGCTGGCCCTGCAAGAAGCAGGGCAAACGTTCAACATCAAATGGAAAAATTATATTAAGTAAGTATATGTTAAGTTAAAGCTTCATTAGAGTAATAGTTTTTCTTTGACCAACTGTGGCCTCATGCAAGAACATTTTAGTATTATTATCTTAAATTTCTCCTACTTTTTTTTTTGCACGTAGGGCTCATATGAACATGCCCAGTGAGATTCAACAAACGCTCATAACTTCAGATAACCGTGTAAGTTATCCACCTCTAAGTATTTCAGTGGACATGCATGAGACTTGTTAATAATACCATATAAGGCTACGCTTCCTGCCCCATATGTCAGGCAGTATTCATTCATATAAATGGAATCAAAGAGAAAAAAGAACTCTTCAAGTCTGGAGTTTGACATCCTGCATTCAGAGATCCATGAAGGAAAGACTGAAGGTCTGTCATTTTAACAGTGTCAGTGGAATTAAAAGTCCTTCACATTTATTGTTGGTTTAACATGATTTCTAAGGAAGATACTGTTGTCTGTACCAGGGGTCATATGTGTTTTTTGGGAGTCAATGGCAATCAACTTATTCTGTCATTTAGGTTCAAGGACGTGTTGCTGTTTTTCTTACTGTCATTTGATGAGTTGGCAATTCTGAGTTAGAGGATAAGAAAAGTTTTAGTACAGTGAGTGAAAACATGAAGAAAGCCAGTAACAGCAGTGTTAGTGTTTCCTGGCATGCTGCAGCTGCAGGTATAAAACTGACTCTACAGTCTGTCTCCTCTCAGTGACATCAAGACACAGTACAGCAAAAGCTGCCACTATGAATTGTGTATTGTTTTGATTCAATGAGCAATCCTATCTCATAAGCCTTACTGTACTCTACATTTTACTTGTTTTTAATTTACAGAGTGGTTTATTGCAACATGAGCAGTCACAGTTTTTCTGTAGGTTTTTTTTTCTTTTCTTTTCTTTTTTTTACTGAGTGTTGCAATAAGTAAAGCAGCACTAACAGTATATGGTAGGAATATAAAGTAGGGAGCTTGTATAACACACACACACACACCACTGCCTACCTGGATTACTGCCAGATATCGGAGCAGTGAAGAAGAGCATGCTGCCTGCATAGATTTATGCTCAGCATCTGTATGGAACCAAGATATACTATAGAACAGACAGACAGACAGACAGATAGATATAGTAGATAATAGATAGATAGATAGATAGATAGATAGATAGATAGAATAGATAGATAGATAGATAGAGGCTCCAAAAGGGTTCTTCCTGAAATGCTGTGGTTCTACTTGGAACCGTTTGCTTGTAAAGACAGGGTTTGTCAAGAGTTCTTTGTAAGACTAAAGGTTCCATTAAGAACCCTTTTCACCCAAAGAATGCAGGGGTTCTGTGTACCATAATATAAAAGGTTTTTTGGTCGGGTTCTACATAAAACCTTAGGAATATAAAAGGGTTCTTGGTAGAACCCCCCTGGGTGGATTCTAGTTAAAACCCCTGTAATATAAAAGGGTTATTGAGAGAACCTCCTGGGTGGGATCTAGATAAAAATTCTTGTAATATAACAAGGGTTCTCTATAGAACTCCCTGGTCATCATTTTGTTGGCACCCTTAGAACTCTCTGAAAGGGTTTCAAGTAGAACCTCTATACCAGGAGCCAAAAAGGCTTTTCCTATTGGGACAAAAATGAAGCACACTTTAACATTCTTTTTAGCACCTTTATTTCTGAAAGTGTAAATGCATACATAATACAGACAGACAACTTTCAGGGTTCAGGTCATGCAAGGATCTTTGAGGTGTTGTAGTTGTGTTTTCAGCTCACTGACTATACAGTCCAACATGCTGGCAGGATTATACAACCACGCAACTGCCAGGACTCTCATCAGTTCTGCAACAGTGGTTCCCACTGCGGTTTCACAAAAACTAAGAGGAAGAAGAAAAGAAAAAACTTGTTGTGTTTCATTGACTCTGTTATTATGAACACCCCCAAGATAGCAATGCTCTCTTAAATGCTTTCTAATTGCCTTGATGTGCATTCTAATTGCTTAGAAGTGTGCAAAACAATGTCTAGAGACCAGCTGCTTAATAACTAAAGTCCTTGATACTGCTGGCACCCGCCCTGCAAGCTCCACTATGCAGCCTTGCAGCCCACTGTTGGCCAAATTTATTATCATGCCTAACATAATTACAATATCCCCTCCATTTTATTTATCCATGTTAAGATGACAGGCTACATGCTCTTTTCAACAACAGTCCTGCCTCACAAACAGAAACAAGTAGTTACACACACATTTAATCTGGATGTTGAACAATGCAACTACAGTGTAACATGCACCACTTAGCAGTTGGTGTTAGTTGTCATTTATAGAGTTTGCATTAAGGCACGTCTCTCCCACATTTACACCATATGTGATATATGGGTTGTCCACTGGACTACAGCACCAGCATTATGACAGAATATGACAGTGGTCAACACTTCACAGCAAGACGGTTGAGGGTTTGAATCCCCAGTTCAGACATGGCCATGTGTGTAGAGTTTGCATGTTCTACCTGTGCCTCCATGGATCCCCCCCCCCCCCCAAAGAAAAAAAAACAAACAAACATTTTCCTGTCACTCCCCCTGACCAAGGCTGGCTTAAAACTGGAGTTGTTCCCCAGGCAGTGTACAATAGCTGCCCACTGCTCCTGATAGGATGGATTCAATGCAGATTAGTTGCCATGCAACCAGTCGCTTTCTACAAGTTGTCATTTCTAACCTGACAGACACTTATTAGGGGGTTGCAGTTAGATGCAGTAGCTGAGTAGCATTTTAAAAAGAGGCCATTGAAATGAAAGTAATGAAATGGAATGATTAAAATGTAAATATTATTGAATATTCATGTCACACTTGGGGGCCACACAAAATGTTTCTGAGGGCTGCACTTTGAGAACCCCTGGTATATAATATTCCAGGGATTCTCAATATTTTATTCTATACAATGTTTCTCTGTCAGAAGTTGCTGTATGTGAATTATCTGCTATATATTCAGACAGCACTCTAAAAATACAACCTATTTTATGCATCTGCCTTCATTATTTTTCCAAATATAATAACTGTAAGTGTGTCTTTGTAAATGTCAGTGAGACTGTGAATAAATGGACTTTTGCAAGACAGATTTGACATGATGCTTTTACTTGCCAAACAGCACCACTGAAATCATATGACAACCTGCGCAGAGAGTGAATATGGACCTTTCTATGGACTCTCATGAACATGCACACTTAGGGCAGAGACAATGACACTACTGATAACCACAGGTATGGCACCTGAACAGACTAATTCTTGCAATCTACAGAGAGCAAGGACACACACACACACACGTGGCCAATGCAATGGGATATTTGACAGCCTTTGACATCCCTCAGAACTCATGAATATAGCTTTTCCATCCCTGTCAGCTTATTATTATCTTCATCCCTATTATTGGCTGCAGACCACTCTGCCTATTCAAGAACACGGGAGATAGTGGAAACACAAGCCCACGCATACTTATACCATTGTACATACACACATACGGTGCATGTACATGTGGTGAAATATAATCTGCGCACTCACACACTCATCTCCCAGGTGAATGGCTGACATTAGCGGCTAAGCCTCCCCGTGGCTCCCTGACCTTTATTGGCTGTCAGAAGCAGAGACCACAGCTCTAATCAAGCCTGGGACACTTCCTTCTTGTCTTTCAGTCACTCGCAGGTCTTTCATGATTCAATGTCTCCATTCACAGCTTCACAATGTCTTCTCTGTCCTTTTATCTTTATGCTTTTGTCCTCATTTGATTATGTCTTATGCATACCTCATTTATCTGTCCATCCGCTGTCAATGTCACATAGAATAGAGAGATATTACACATGAATGGCTATCATCTGACAGAATCAGTGCAGCTGCTGTTCAGTCTAATACAGAATAAATACAGAATATAATCAAAGTAATATTTCAATTCTATTTCCATAGTTGTGTATGGGAAAAACAAACATAAAAAGTGACATGAAGATGAAGATGCTTTTACTAAAATGAGATTTTTTGCAGTAACACTTAAAATTTAAAGCTTGGCTAATCATTCATCTGAAATTTCTTTTTTAAGTAATAGATTGGACTATGAAAATGAAAAAAATAAATAGATTATTGAGTTTAAAAAAAAAAAGGCAGTCTGAGCCTTTGTATTAAGATAAAAAAAAGTGTTCTTACAAAGTGCAAAACTACACAGTGAAATTGGATGAATCTCATGGGTGAATGAATCAGTTGAAAATTACCTTATTGCATTAGATACAATTAATTCTTGCTAAGTCCCAAACCCTTTTTCTCTGTGCTCCAAGAACAGTAGCAAACTTGTCCGTGAATGTTCTCATTCGTCCAGGTCATTGTAATCTCAGGAAAAGATTAAATCGAAAGCAACTGGACTTGTTTAGAAGTCTTTTTTGAGCTAGCTCAGACTAGTCTGACAGGCATGAACTGATGAAGCTTCTTGGATGAGAGGCAAAAAAAAAAAAAAAAAAAAAAAAAAAAAAAGACTTCTAAACAAGTCCAGTTGCTTTTGATTTAATCTTTTCCTGAGGTAGCAAACTTGCTACCTCGGTCAACTTATTACATACGTTCCCTCTAAAAGCGACAAAAAGTCATAAAGGTATCTAATGTTAACAACATGGTAGCAAACTAGCTAGTAAATGATTGATGTAAATTAGCCAGCCAGTTAGCTAGCATTTTCCTAACACTAGCCAACTTAAGATGTCAATATTTGTCATATTTACAGGTCCACCAGAAATGTTTTTAAACCGTTGACCTTATTACATTGGATAGAATTGACCCCTCCTAAATTCTCCCATTTTTGCTCTGTGCTCCAATGACAGTTGAGCAAACCTGTTATCTCGGTCAACTTTCTCCTTGTCCTGTAAAAGCAACATACTGTAAAGTCATACATTAAGATAGCTAATGTTAGCAAAACACTAGAAGACTAGCTAGTTGATGATTGATGTGAAGTAGCTACCTAGTTAGCTAGCATTTTGCTAACATTAGCTAACTTAAGATGTGACTATTTGTAGCTTTTACAGGTCCCCCAATAATGTTTTTCAACCATCCCCAAAGTTTGCTTTTATTTTCAACATAGATGAGTCAGCCAGAAAACTCAGATGGGAATGAGTAACAGTGTGGGGAGCTCATGGGGAGCTCCATGATTGTCTCGCAGGAAAAAAAGTCAGGCTGAATGGCAAAGTATAAGCAATTTTATACCTAAAGCTTGGGAAATTAGACAAACTAGACTGATTGATCGGGGAAAAACTAGAGGGTAAACCAATGTAAACTCAGTGTATCCACCTCTTAGAAATGAGGCTGGGAGTAATGTTTTAATATATTTACCACTACACCCCTGATTTAGTTATATTTTCCAGTGTTATGATGAGGGAAGTCTTCATAAATTGTTGATCACAAAAAAATCATCTCTGTTTGAAGTCATAGTTAGGCGTCAGGTCTCCTTTATGTTCAATCTTAGGTTTAAGGCAAAGTTTAGGATTAGAATAAACTTTTTAGGTTACACTTACTAGTTTACCTAAAGCCAGGTGACAAGAACGTGCATCAGACACACAGCACTCTTGGTGTGTGTGATGCACCAACCCCCGGACCAAATACCCAGTTTTTAGAGAGTACCTCAACCTTGCACAGAGTTTGTAAGGGTCAATTAAACTTGTCTAGACCAAAAGTACAATACAAGTCTCAACTTATTCCCTGACTACAAAGAGGTGATAAGTGGACCTTGCGTTTATTTTTTTCTTTTAACAAACTGCTCTTCTCAAAGACAGAAAAAAATATCTTTCAAGAGATTGCTTCAAAAATTGTATGAACTTTCAAAAAAGTTTTTAATATCAAACTTTAGGTTGGTAGGTGATTTTAAAACATCATGGTCATTACCTTGGATTGCAACAGTGGTGAGTTTTTACAGCATAAAAACAAACACCATTGCAAGCTTAATGCTCTAGTTACTCTGAGTAATCTTTCAGAACTCTTTAATGGCATCATTAATCTTACTTGTGAGTGATGTTTTTGACTGATACTTTTCTCTCTCCTTTGTGTTTTACTGCTCCTTTACTGCTCCTCTTAACAAACCATGTCTTTGTTGCCATGCAAGTGGGTCTTTGTGAATCTGTATTAACTGGTATTCAAATTTAAGTACACTATAAATATCTTATTTCATTCCAAGACAGCCATTACAAGCATTTTTAGGGATATTCTAGAAATGTTATATTTTGCTCCCATTATTTGGAAAACTCACAAGAGAAAAGGCCAAAATCGAGGCATCAGAAGCTGAGATATCCTGATTTTTCCAGGCTGGAAAGGCCAGGCTGTCTGCTGACAATACACTGCTGGGAGTGCTTGAGAGTGCATTGGAGGTGCAGCGTCTTTTTAAGCTGAGGTGCTTTGGTTGCTATGATATGGAGTATCTGTGGAAGTAAGAGCTAATTTATGTGTTATGTAATTTTGCTAGTCTGACTCACCGGATTCACACTGTGGGTATGAGCCTGTCATTGGCTGCCTGTTTGAGGCCTTATCTGCTATCTGTCCCCATTGCTATAGGAAACAACAATGGGCTTTGAGCTAGCAAACTACATGGTGAAAATGACAAAAGCAGAATTCAGAAATCCAGGATTAGAGAAAAAGCAAGGCTTGACCTTGTCTGGTCATTTCATCCTGGCTTTATACATTTCAAAATGGTTTAGCCAGGCTGAGAAGGTGTGGCTAGGTCAAACCAGGCTGAAGTAATTCAGGTAAACATCTTTCTTCAACAGACCACAAGGTCGATCACAGTCTTACTGATGCTGAAATGGAAATGGAACATGCGTCCTGTGTAGTTTACACCCAGTGAGCAACATATACTAATGGACATGTACGAGGAAGCAAAACACATGTGTGTGAGTGACATGAAAATACACATTTACTGACCAATACCTAACCCTTATGAGGTGTTCAGGTCCAATGGACCCCCTTTTAAATTTTAAATTTTTACTAAAAGAAAAACGTTACAAGAATATTTTTCTCAACATGAAACTCCATGGCTTTAGCTTATTTTATTTGAAGAACATGTCAAACAAAAAAATAAAATAAAACAATAAATACACATGCTACACAATTTTTCCTTCATACGATGTTCGGGTCAATTTGGCTCACACACACACAGGCAGGCAGGTCCATGCACACACACAAACCAATGTCATTTCAGAATTATTATTTTTCAGATGTATATCAACAGTATCTAAAACTGTGTGCATTTTGTTTGTCTTTTGTGTTAGTGGTTGTTGTAAATCATCTGCATTTGCAAATTATTTTGAGACATTTTTGAGATATGTACTTTAGTGTCTGCAGCAATCTTTGGTTCTCATGTTTCTACTATTGTTCATCATCTATATTTTATTTGATTATCATAACGTAAATGTGAAAATCAACTGGTAATATCCGCTCAAAATACTGAACATCACTGAAAACAAACGTTTCATTAATTTTTTTTTCCAAGATAAGCATGATTTATTCCACTAAGTCTATATTATAGTGTTTTTTTTTGTAGATAAATTTTGACTTTATCACAAAAAATGAATGACACTTCCATTGTTAAATCTAGCTGACATTAATTTGCAAACATTAATCATATTGTTTATATTGCTGTTATATTATTGTTTGGAATTGAGATAAAGACAATGTAAAGACTCCAATATGTTGAGGATTTGTCATGTTTTTGTTTTTGTTTGTTTGTTTGTTTGTTTTATTTCTGTAGAGCTTTTAAAACCCTAATAATGTCCCAGGTCAATTTGACTCAAAAAGTACCAGAGGGTCCAAAAAGTGAAAAATAATACAATTAAAACCATCCCAAAACAAGTTCCTCTTGATGCTGTTTCATGGAAGCACTGTCACTGCATCCAGGGCTTTGCACCAGCCCAACACAACTGAAAAAAAAAAAAAAAAAAAAATCTCTAAAAGCTGCTGTGTGCTGGGATGCTCTACCAGAGCTAAAGAACCCAGAACTAATTTTTTATAAGTTGCTGAACTGAAAAAAAGAGTCTTTAAGAAGACAAAAGTGGACACAGACATGAGTTGTCAGCAGGATGAACAGATGAAATTCATTAACATTATGCCAGATTACAGTTGCTAATTTGACCAGACAAACTGTAGAAATTTAAGATAAATTGGCTATTAAAGGCCTAGTTTTGACCTTTGTTAGGTTAAATGATGATCTTACCTTGTGATGTCATCAAATAGTTGTTCATATTAAATTTTTTTCACCGCTGGCCATTCAGTGGGATCATTACATACAGAAAATCAAGGTAAGGAGGCAGGGCACTGAAATTTACTAGAAATATTGAGTTTGTCAATTTAACTTTTCCTCTCTGGTACAAGGAGCTAAAATAATCTATTCTGTGCAGTCACTTTGTTTAAGCATATTCATATTGTGGTGCCAATTTTTTCCCTCTGGTGGGTGTTTTGAGTATGATGCATTGCGTTCTGTTTCTATTGCAGAATTGATCATGTGTGGAGCTAGACCTTTCTGCAGTGCTGAGCACTAAATTTTGCAGATAGTTTTTTTTATCATTAAATACTGAAAGTAAAAGTGTCAGCAGAAGGACCCGCCAGTCTGTGTGGGTTCATGACATTTTGTGGAAACTTTTCTGCGAGTCCCATCGTTTGGCTCAAGAGCTGAAGATGGATGGATTCCAGTTGAAGGAACAGTTTTATTCTGCTCCTCCTCCACTGTGATTGGATGGCTGAGTAAAAAGTGACAGGGATAAGCATGGTGGTTGAACACTTTTAAGCTCTTACTGACCTGAAAAAACAAAATACAAAACAAAACAAAACAAAAAAAGACTTGCAGCACTCAGAGCAGAATAGACACTCTTGCTTGCCACGCTGCTGCAGTTTCTAGCATAAAATTGCAAATAATTGAAAAAACATGCTGGTCACAGGGAAAAAAAAAACACTTTTGTGGACAGCCAGCTATGGGTCCTACATGTCCCCTAATATACCTTGAAAGCATATTAGATTGGATGCTTTTTGTCTTGTAAATGCTCAGATATTTAAAAATCCATTTGCACAGTCTGTGGCACAATCATCCTTTTAAAAAATATGTAGCCTCCTGAGATAACCTGATGAAATCAATAGGGTTAATTTTCTCAGACGTCAGAAAGCTCCCATAGAGCCACAGAAGATATTATTACACAACTGCTTTCACAGACTGAGCAGCGCTCCTAGTGACATGTAGACTGACTCATACTCATTCATGTGTAAAATTTGGAGTGGAGTGCCCCTTTAATGATCACAACCACTGAGTGTCCCTCACATTTTGAGATAAAAGAGATAATGACTTAATTCATTATTTCCTGCTTTCAAATACTTGCATCGTTTTAAAATTTGAATGAAAATGATCATTTATCTTTTATTGCTCCTTTAAGAACATGAAATAACTTATTCAAGATTAAACATGGAGGAAATCCAACAACATGTAATTAGAACATGGGGGACTTCAAAATAATTATACTCTGAGCATTATGCATAAATTACAGTAACAGCATCCAGAGAGTCGTCTATATATGGAATAGTACAGTATGTCTTTTTACCACTAACAGAATAATTGATATTGTCTTGGGAAGGAAGGGAACTTCAATTTGAGTTAATCCCCATGCATATGGTGGCACATTATTCCATGTGACTACAGAGAATTGGCTCATTATGTGGTATTCAACTGCCAAGAACTGAGGGCTTACATTTAATTCTATAAATAATTCCCACCTTCAGCACAGGGAATATGATGAAGGAAATTTACAATTATGAGTTTAACTCCAAATTAACTCTATACATATGGATGGATGTCTTGGAAGTTGAAATACACCATGGGGACTTGGGAGCTTGTGCCAGTGGTACTGACTAAAGAAACAGGATAATGAATGTTTCCAAATATATATTTTATGGAAATTTACTGTGAGTTTTACCGTAATGATTACGCAATTTAGCCTTTTGGGCATGAAAATCCATATATTTAAGACTACACAACTCACTGCAGAATTCCCATATCTAATTGGGGATTTAAGCATCCTGGGTTAATGAATACTTTTGAGCCAAATCAGCTGCATACTGGGGATATAACATAGAATTTCTAGGAACTCCCAGCATTCCAAGCCCCATTATTTTCCTTCCCAGTTGGGGATTCATTGGTAGAAAGCGGCGCATTCCTCCGATTCCACGAGCACACTGGAGTGACAGTGCTGCCGTCTTCCCAAGATGATGTGCGCCCTCAAATGTAATGGAATCAGATTTTTCTCTCCCCCCCCCCCCCCCCCATACAATAGGCAGTGTCACATGGAGAATTCCCAAGCTCGTGGACCTTTCGCTTCCTGCCAAAAATACTCCCTGCCCATATTGGATAATTTCTGCAGGATGTCATGCCACTGAATTCCCAGAACTCCTCGCTATTATTGGGGGTTTGAATGCTGGACGGATCGGAAGGAAACGCTCCATCAAGTGTGACCCACTTAGCTGCTGGAGAGGCACCAAAGGACCACCATGGCAATTATTTAAACCTCCGCTTTATTATTCATAATTAGCAGACGCTGTACAGAGTGTGTGTGTGTGTGTGTGTGTGTGTGTGTGTGTGTGTGTGGGTGGGTGTGTGTCTGATAAAGCTCTCTCAATAATATGCCACCTCTATGAAGAAAAAATAATAGAGAAGAACAATGTGTGTGCATATCAGTGTGTGATAATGAGGGTGTGTGTGTGTTTTGTGTGTGTGTGTGTGTGTGGTGTGTGGTGGTGTGTGTGTGTGTGTGTGTGTGCATGTGTGTATTTGTAAGGGCGTCTACTGCTGTGCATAGGGGTGTGTGTGTCGTGTGTGTGTGCACGTTTGTGTGTGTCAAAGCATGTGGGTGCATTAATGGTGTGAGCGTACGTAGGTGTTCAGCTTCACAGGAATTCATATGCTTGTGTGTGTTACTGTGTGTGTGTATGCATGCATGATAGTGTCTATATGAGTCATGAGTGTTTTTCATTTGTGTGCTTGAAGATATCAAGGTAATTTATTATCACTGACCTTCGCAACACAGGGTTGCACAACAAAAAGAAAGTTTTAGTCCCTTCACACATATAACATATATACAAAAGCAAAAGCAGTTCATACAGTTATGTTATGTTATGTTATGTTATGTACATATACAAATAATTCTGTGTATGGTCGACATCTTCATATTTGTTTGTGCACCATGTATGCTTCTGGTCAGCTCAGATCTGGTCCGCCCATCTAGTAAAACAGCTTTATCTGGGATGCTGTGGTGGTGCAGGTCTAAGATGTGGGTCTCTTTTGTTCGTTTCATTTGTCCATTTTGTTTTCCTGACAAGCCAGGAGCAGCCTTAAGTCCAAGCTAGTTTAGGATGGCTTTTGTCTCCACTCACCTCCACTCCTACTGGGGCGGTCCCTGGTGGTGCATCCAGCTAGTGGCATAAGATAGTTACAACAGACCCTCTGCTTCTTATTATGATGGGCTCTGGTGCACACTAGCCATTGTCAGTGCATACCTTATGACAAAGAAAATAATAAATTATTCTTTAAATGAGTTTAATTGACTTTTTCATAGTCTGTTATATAATATTCAGTACAAATTTTCGATATCATGGGGAAAAATGTATTCACACTGAGGATGTGATATTTTAGATTTTTATTAAATAATAAATAAAATAAGTTGAATGACGAGAAGAAGGCAGCACTGTGAGTAAGTGAGAGGAGGTGGGACTACGAATGTGTGTTAATTTGCTGAGACAAGAGAGTGAGGAAGTGCATCTGCTACAGGGGTATTGATACTGTGAAAAATGAACATTGAAAGCATTTCAAATATTCAGTATTTCAATATTTTTGACAACACTAGTTTCTAGATGATTTAAAATAAGCATATCATTTTGTTTCAGATTTAATGTTACCAATTAATTAAAATCATGAGATGGGTTTGCCAGTTTGTAGTCATATATAATAAATGGCACATTATTATTTAATTCAAGCCAGCGAGGCATATTTTTGAGGTTGTGTCTGTGCAGGTTGTGTGTGTTTCCATGAATAGCACATGCAAAATGCATGAATGTGTGTGAGCTCCCATACCTCTGTGCAAGCGTGGGCGTGCATGTTTGTGTATCGTGCTACTCGTGTCTGCATAAATGTGTGCGAGCGCATGCATAGTGGTGTCACTATGGTCATGTGTGTTTGGATTTATAGCATATGTGCATGCATGAATGTTGTGGAAGCTGCCATAGCCCTTTGCATGTTTGTGTGTGCCTGTGCATGTTTGTGTGTGTAGGTGTGTGTGTGTGTGTGTGTGTGTGTAATGAGAGCCTCTCCACCAGCTGCCACTCCGGTGCAGAAAGCAGCAGCAGCAGAGTCTCAGTGGAGTTCACATCCAGACTTCCTCTTATTATTTCCTCTGTTGTCTCTCAGGCCTCAGTAATTAGTGGCTGCTTTAATGAGACTAATATCACAACTCCAACCCGCAGTACACCACTCTAAATGATAAGAGGCTGATAAGTGTGTGTGTGTGTGTATGTGGTACGTGATGATTAAGTAGTGCCAGTGTGTACGTGTGATGGAGAACGAGTGTCAAGGCGATGAGAGGGTGTTATATGCGGAGCCTTGATGATCAAGTGCTGCGTAATTGAGTGTACTGTGTGTGAGCAAGTGTGAAAGAGAGAGGATGGGAGAGGAAGTGTGTGTGTGTGTGTGTGTGGGGAGTGTGAGTGTGATGATGGGTGAGAGAGAGAGAGAGAGAGAGAGAGAGAAAGTATACCACACTATTTGCTGTGATTTCAAGGGAAATACCCATCTACAGTATATTCTTACATAGTCATACATATCACCATCATTTTGTAATCTACCCATCTGTTCGACTTCTGTTCCAGTCTGTGATAACCAAAATTTCCCATAGTGCCTTGCAGATGAGAGTTTGATGTGTGGGTAGTGAGAGTAATAGCAACGACATGTTAAGTGGTAATATTTATTTTATTTATCAGATTTATTAATTTATTTTCCCTCGTGCAAGCCAGCTAGAAATTCTTGAAATGATTAGAGGACCATCCCAACGAGAAACTGAATGTTCCCAGAATGTTCTGAGAAAGTCCCCGCTGGTGTAAAGGGCATTGTCCTGTAACATTCCCAAAACGTTCCTAGACAGTGATGATATGGAGTTCTATAAAGGGTATGGGGACATTATTTGGCTGACTTGCAGGGAACATTTGGGTCATTCGGGGAACATTTAGGGGACCACCCAGCAGAAAATGTATTTTTCAGGATGTTCTGAGAACATCTCAGCTGGTGTCACCTTGTAATATTCCTAGAACATTTACAATACGGTACTAATGTGGAATTCTATAAAGGGTAGGGGACGTTATGTAGTGGGCTCTCAGGAACATCCAGGACATTTGGGGTACATTTAGGGGACCACCCAAGCTGGAAACGATAAGTTTCTATAATATTCCCGGAAGGTAATGATGTGGGAGTTCTTTAAAAGGTAGGGGGACCAAACTTGATGAATTTTCAGGGAATGTAAAAAAATGTAATTTTGGAGACCATGAATGTAAGACATTCAGTCTGGATATCTACACTACGCTCCCACAATTTTTGCAGAACTCGTAGTGATATTACAGGAACCAATAGTCTTTTAATCCCTTTTAACACTGAACAATTTCAGAACCTTTACAACTTTTACAAGACCTGAAAATTGGTATCTTGAAAAAGTATGTTTACAAGTTACATTATCCCTTAGTAATTCCCATAGGGAACTTAACTCTGTGAATTTAACCAGTCTGTAGTGCGAGGAATAGTGGGCAGCTGCTGTGCCAAGAGAGGACCATCACAAATATCCTCTTTGTAATGTTGCAATATGACTATAAAATAACCAAAATGGAACATCCCAATAAAGTCATATAGAGACCTTTAAACTGCAGCACTGCAATAACCAAGAGAGGATGTTTTGAGAATGTTCCCAATCATCTGTAAATGTTCAGGACATATGTCACACCTGATGTCAGTAAATTACCCAAAAAGGAAGAAGCTGAAATGTCACAAAAATGTTTTTACTTCTCAGATTTGAAAATGTTTGCATACTGAAAAGGAGAAGATGGCAAAAACTTTTGACTAATGTTAACAGATTTTCTTTAAATACACCTTTGTTGTTTTCTTTGCTTCTGCTGTTGGCAAAGCATTCATGTCATGCTGTCATGCTACTCACTTTCAGCCCTATTTTGTGTTGACCTGTCACATAGGCAACCTTGGTAACTGCCTAAACAACTGCATACACAACACATTTTTCAATTTTTGTTTTACTAGTTTATTTTAGCTTTTTTTAGTTCTAAAAATTATGTGCATGTCCGACAATTATCTGTTGTGATATCTGTGTTGTTGTTGTGGTTTTTCGTTTGTTTGCTTGTTTTTTTATTTATTTTTTGTGGAAGTCGAGAAATGATTGGGCGGTTAAAACACAACCAACACAAACCTCTATAACAGCTGGCAAAAAAGAGGGTAACTCACACTGCCCATAACCTCAAGACAATCTTGACAAAGAACGTTGATATTTAAGAAAGTTTTTACAGAAAGTCACATTGTCTCTGAAACTGTTTTTACAACACATTCTCACTCCCAACTCATCAAATACAGCAGCTTGGCCACAGTAGTCAGTGGCCCTACGCTTCAAACTATGACCCTCTAGCAGTCAAATTTGCAATAATAAATATGCATTGTCTGGGAACATTTTCAAAATAAAGGCACAGTTTGGGTATGTTTAGGAAACAAAACTTTTTGGGTATAGGTTTAGGAAGAAGATAATGGTTTGGTTTCATAAGTTTGTTAATCATGTAACTTATGTATGTAAGCTATGCAACATCCTGAAAAAAAGTCAGTGTTGACTCTTGGTTTCACATGGGACATGAACCCCGGTCTCCTCCACAGCACACTTTCTCACTCTCTGCTCCAAGACTAGAGGCTCGCCTTCAGAACTGAGGGATACCTACAACATCTCGTGGGAGTGAGAAAAGGCTGGTTTTTATTATTATAACACTTTAGGTGCCTCTAATGCTGCTGTCAGTTATTTCAGTCACTGCAAAGGTTAGAAAATCATTCTGGTTTTAAACCACCATTTACCTTCTGTCACAACTACCAAACTTAGCTGGACTGCCCTAGCCTTAAGGTCAAGGTAAAGCTAGAAGGGGTTGCATTATCAATTAACCTACATTGCACACAGAAAACAAGAACTGACTCACCAGGATTTCTCCTCAGTCTCCTTATTACCACTCCACAACAGCAGGTGTGTAAAACATAATGTTCCAAGTTTGAATCCACTTTGCCCCCCCTCCTGATTATCATAGCAGCTGATAAAAACTTAAGAGGATACACATGGATCAGAGAAGACAGATTCTTCCTCTTAAGTAGGGAGCAGCAATGAAATGCTTTTATGCATCAGAGTTACTGGGGTTTGATTAGTTATATAATCTTCGTTATATAAACCATCACTTCTTGGTATGAAGATAGTTGTCATATTTTGTTTTCTGAGATTTGTTTAAAACCTGCACAGATGGAAAATAAGCTAATAGAGAAATTAGCATCTCTAGCTCCTCTAGGATTCCTAATTGGAAGACTGAATCAAAATCCCTACTCTGCCCTTTCTAAAGGTATGAAAACTTCATATAGCTGTGTTGAAATTCCCTTGACTCAAAATTGTGTCAACTATGTTGCCAGTTATCCTGGAGAGTGAGAAGCAACCCAGAAGAAAAAACACATAACAGATTTTTAGCAGTGCAAGCTAAAAAGTGAACCTGAACAGAAACTGCAATGTAACTTCATTTGTCCCTTATTTCATTGTGGTGACTCTCAGCAGGCAGGCTTAGAGCTGTTGCGTCCCAAATATCAAGCACATTTGATGAGGACATATCTCCCTCCAGACACGGCTGCTGTACTCAGGAACAGTGGGGCGCTGACCTTCTCCCAGCAGGGTGTCGATGAGGCTCTGCCAACATGTGTATTCTGACTGCTACAACTACAACCCCTCTGGAACTCCCATTCTATCATTTCAGAAATGCACACACATCCTTTCCTTGTTTCTCTTGGACACATGCTAGCTCTCTCATGTCATTGTTCCAGCTACAAGGACTATTTAGGATGTGGGTCATGTCCCCGAGTGCAACGTCCTCTAATTTTCTTCTGCTTTTCCAGGGTCGGGTCACAGTGGCAGCAGGCTAAGCAGGGTATTTCAAACATTCCTCTCCACAGCAACATTTTGCCGCTCTTCGTGGGAGATGCTGAGCCGTTCCCAGGTCAAATGAGATGTGTAATCCCTAGAGCGGGTTCAGGGTCTACCCCTGGGTCTTCTCCCAGTTGCACATGCCCAGAAAATCTCAAAAGAAGGCACCCAGGAGGCATCCTAATCACAACCTAATCAAAAAAAAAGACAAGTTCAATGGTGGTTCTGATGGACCCAAGGAATACTTGATTGTGATAATCTTAATGTGTTTGAACAATTTGCCGTCCATAAAAACAAAAAACAATTAATAATAATAATAATAACTTTATTTATATAGCACCTTTCATACGTAACATGCAACTCAAAGTGCTTTACAGTGTGGTATTAAAAACAACAACAAAAACAGCATAAAAACAGCAGTAAAAAGACATAATAGAGAGAGAAAATATACAGCAATTAGGCAACAGACAGCAAATATTCTTTGTAAAGCTGAGGGGAACTGCAAAGCTAATGATATAACCTGTGACTATTAGCAACAGCTCTCACCTTACACATCATCGTTTGATTTATTTTTATTTTTATTTTTTTCATGCAAAATAGCAGCTTTAAGCTCCATTTAACCTTTTACCACCTATTGTTCAGTCACTGGGACATTAGAAAGCTACATGAATATGATCATGTTATATACAGTATGTATTGATAAGGTAATGCAATATTCAACTGAACTCACTTATAAATATCCCACCTGTAAAGCAGTGTGGCAGCTTGACTGTGTACTAAATGCTTGAAAATTTAAAGTTTAAAGTTTACATTCATCACAAACGTCTAGTAATAAAAGGGGATTTGGTGTTAAGGGGTCAAAATAGAGAGATGAAAATATCAGGTTGGCACTGATGCCTCATGGCATTCTGGGGCATTTCTGTGTGAAGTTGGCATGTTCTCCACTTGTCTGTATGTGTTCCCTGCCACATTTTAAAGACATGCAGGTTTAGTAGATCTCTAGGTCTGCATTTTGTCGCTATTTAAATGTGTTACTGGTCGATTCCACAAGGCACAGCATGTCAGTGCCATGGTTTTGATCCATCCTCCACACATTGAGCCCCCACCCGCAGGTTTCAGAAGCACCTCAGCAGCAGAGATTATGTTTACTTGCTCAGATTTTGTTGATTTGGTCCTCTTTCCTTGTCCTTTGTGCTTCTACAATCTACATTACAGATAAATCAAAGATAGATTTTCTTTTCTCTATGTCTTTGGCATCGCAAGTCTGCGCGGGGTCTTTTATTTTGAAAATTGACAGGATTCTCTCTGTTTTTTCTGTCTGACTTCCTGCCACTCAATCTGCTCTGTGCTGATTAATGTGGCATCCATCAAAAATAGATTCGGCACGTATTTGACGTGGAGCAGAGAGCTGCTTCTGGGATGTGGTGAGGCGCAGCTGGTGGAATCACAAGCATTGTGTAGAATGGCAGCGATCAGCTCTGGCTGCTGTAATGCATGTAATTTAGCCATTAGCTTTTTAGGGACCTGCACCACCCCAAGATCTTTAATGGGGGCCATTAAAGATCTTGGGGTGGTGCAAGTCCCTAAAAAGCTAATGATCCAGGTGAAGTTTTTAGGATGTCCCAGCCTGATGCCCCATCAGGGCGGGACATCCTAAAAAAGTTTTCAGGACCATGTCAGCCTTTGCACTGAGTACATGCATACAATATGAGATCAGTTTATTTAACTGATGTCAAGAGTAAAAGGGCAACAGAATATGTTATTCATGTTTTTCTAGAATTTGTATATTTAGTCTCAACTTATGTATACAGAAATTGATAGTATGCCTTGTAAACCAGTTTAGCCTTGGCGTAGGTGCTGGAAGATACTAACTTACTTCAGGTGAGTCATTTGAGTCATTTGAAAATCTGCGGGGAGGTTTAATTGTGGTTGCAGCTGTGCCAGCAGAACAAGAAGTAAAACTCCAAGTGTTTCTGCATAAATGATCAGAAAAAATAAGCTCTCTTTTAGTTTCATCTTGGGGTTAAAGCAAAGATTAGTTTAGTAAACAAATTTTCACGCACACAACACTATGTGATGCCAGACGTAAGTCATACTCAAGTCCAAGTCATGTGACTTGAGTCTACACCTGTTAACAAGGAAGGGATTGTTTACCTTATTACACTTTGAAGTTGTATTATGGGAGGTTTAGGATCCAGTGTTTTTGGAGCTTGACCCAAATTAGGGACCACTTTTCACGATATCTTGGCCTGTTACAATTGTGACCATCCTTTCCTTTTTGTCTCACAAATCCACCAACTTCATGGAAGTGCAACACTAAACTGCTGGAGTAGTTCTTTATACATTACCCAGCAATAATATAAACGATGTCAGTGAACTACACACTCTTTCGGACCTAAATGATGAGGGATGTCATAGTGAAGTTCAGCCATTTTTTTTCTTTTGCTCCAGCTTTTTCAAGACAAAACTGCTTACTCACTGCAGTACTAAAAAGTTTAATATATTACTTCAACTTTTGATTCATGAAAGTGTTTGCTTGGAGAAATCTGAATATCCAGTTAACCTCACAACTGATAATACACTCATTACCAAAGGCAGTAGAATCAAAGCATGCAAATAGAAATACAAGGTTAAATGATGTAAGTAGTTCTTTAATTTGGCTAAATGGGGTCAATCTTTATAAGCAGGGAGTGAAGCTATTTTCTTCTATGCCCCAGTTTGTGATTTAGGCTAAAATGGCTGCTATTGTGTTTTTTTTTTTTTTGTTTTTTTTAACATAAAAACCTCGCCTGCTGCAGCTTTTAAAGCATAATGTCTCTGCCAGTTTTCTCACCCTTCTCCTCCCTTTCTTTTTCTTTCTCCTCTCCCCTCCATCCCTCAGCACCACCGGGCTCCGCTGCCTGGCTGCTCCCAAAACAAATGCCCCCCTAACTCTCCCAAAGTTACGCGGAATAAATTGGAAAAATACTTTTTGACATGTTGAGTAATGCATCAAATCGTATTCTCTTTCCCCCAGCAGCCTGACTATTCTATTTCATCTGCAAGCCTTCTTCAGGCAAATGGATTGCTTCCATAATGCTCTCTTTATCAGGCTGACTGAGTAAGTGCTGCTGCTCGCTGTAAGCAGGGGAAGACCAACATGCACACTCACATATTCTGTCTTTCTGTGTCCAACACTCCCACAGACAGATGTGTAGGATCACTACTATACACACACTCAGGCATGTCTTTTAGTATGTGTTTTCATCTGTGTGTTCACTCTTAGAAATAAGGGTTCTCAAAAGGGTTCTTTCTAAAGGGCTGAGGTTCTACCAAGAACCATTTGCTTCTGAAGAACCTTTTTTTTGAGAACAGGGTCCCTCAAGGGTCCTTTGTAAGGCCACAGGTTTCATTAAGAACAATTTCCTCCAAAAAAAAAACCTTTATGGAAGACAGAGTGCCAGACTGCTGAAATCCTTGAAGAACTCTTTCATCACAGGTTTGTCCTGTGGAAGGTTCTAGATAAAACCATTGGAATTCCAAAAAGGCTCTTGGTAGAATCCGCTGGGTGGGTTATAGTTGAAACCCTTAGAATATAAGAAAGTTCTCAGTTGAACCCCATGAGTGGGTTCTAGATAAAACCCTTGGGATATAAAAAGGGTCTTAGTAGGCCCTTCTGGGTGGGTCCTAGATGAAACCCTTGGCCTGTGGCAGAACCCATCCAGGGGGTTCTGCCATGGGCCAAGGGTTGTTTGAATATAAGGTGTTTGAATATAAAAAGGTTCTCAGTAAAACCCTGTGGGTGGTTCCAGATGAAATCCTTGGAATATAAAAAGGCTCTTGGCAGAACCTCATGGTTGGGTTCAAGATAAAACCCTAAAGGGGTTCTTGGTAAAAAACCCTGGATGGGTTCTTGATTAAACCCATTAAACCCTTGAAAATAAAAAAGGTTCTCAGTAGAACCCCATGGGTGTGTTCTAGATAAAACCTTTGGGATATAAAAAAGTCAAATGTTTCTGGATAGAACACCCAGACAAGGTTTTAGGTGGAACCATTACGCAATAGATGGTTCTCTGTAGAACCTCCCATAAGAGGTTCTGGGTGAAACCTTACACAGATGGTTGTGGTGAGGTATAACTATAAAAGGTTCTACCAGGAACCAAAAAGCGTTTTCCTGAGGGGACAAGCCAAAGAACCCTTAAGGGTTCTAGTTAGCACCTTTATTTCTAAGAGCGTACAGTCCCAACCCACTTGCACTGTTTCAAATCACTCTGTTCCGTTGACACACACTGCTGGCTCCAGTGGCTCCGAACACTTAATATTAAACTGAGACTGAGCCAGAGGTCTGCTTTGAAGTCAGACCCAACACACACACACGCACCAAGTCTAAGCCTCAGAGTCAGCACCAGATCATGCTCACATTGACTCAGACAAGGACGACACGCCGATTCTCCGTCACATACACCACATGTACTGTCATTCACACCCGTGCGTGTACAGTAAATACACACACCTCCCACTTGGACACACACCATCTCTCCTCCGTCAGACACCCTATGAACATTTAAATGGGCTTAAAGGCTTTGTGTGTCATGTTATCCTCCAGCCCTGTGATCTAGTTCTAACAGCTGAGCCTGCTCACCAAGGACATATGGAGAGAGTAAAGATGTAGCTTGTGTTAGCAGTGTGTGTGTGTGTGTGTGTGTATTTGTGTGAGAGTGTCTGTGTCAGAAGCACTGTGTGACTTATCATTCAGCAGCTTAGCTGTCTACTACAGAAGCCTGTTCACCAAGGACATATAAGACAAATACTGTAATATGCAGTGTTTATGGATGTGTGTGTCTGGAAACAAAAAGCGCCACATGAAGATAAGCAATGCATCCTACTGCGTGGGTGAGAACAGGCCGTGGCAAGGTGTGTATTCAACATGTGTACTGAAACATCCAAATGTCCTTCATGCAACATTGCAACATTTTAATTACTTGTTTACGAGGATGGAAGTCATTTCTCAACTTTTGTACAATTACTGTCATTACTGAAACTGAGTTATTTCACTCTTTTTCTGCATTATTATTCATAATTTTAAATTTCATTATACAGAAAGTTGTTTTGCTGTGGTTTGAATTACACCCTCCAGTTTGTAAGCTCTTCATAAGAGTTGTATCAAACTGTGTGAGTCTGTAGAGTCAGCATTTTGTACATTTTTAATTCCTTCCCTTGTGCTTCGACAAAATTAAAATTACTGGTGTCAAAATCTGCATGAGAGCCTACTTCAAGTATGTGTAAAGGAAAAAGGGAGTTTTTATTAATTATACATGTTAGAAAAAAATACTGAAAAGTTAGAGTTTGACAGTTAAGATCTTGTTCACAATTTCTGTGCTCAGAATTTTGTGGGCCAACCTCAAACATGGCTCCAAGGCAGCGTTGTAGAAGGCTAGGGTGGTGTTCAACATGTTCAGAAATCTCTGGAGCACCAAAATATGCATCTTTAACTCCAACATGAAGCAGGCGATGCTGTATGGACCAGAGACATGATTGTTTTACTTCCGGTTTGAAAGTTTCCCCTACTAAAAGCAAATGTGTTGCAGGATGTTTTGTCACTCATTCCTACTGAGGGGCGTGTCCTGGTGGGAATGTGACATCAGTGCATACCCTCTATTTATCTTCTATCATCTCACTAATGAATATTCGTCATTCGATGAGCTTCAATGAGCTTCATCCCCCCCTGTGGTTCCCATAGTAGAAGAATGAGAATAAGAACTACTTAGATGATATATTAATCCTAACATGCATGTCTTTGATGGTGTAAGGAAAGTCAAGCACCCAGCAGGGACCCTCAGGGAGACCGTGGCAACTCCCCATCAAAAGCACCCAATTTTACCAATACAGTTTTCATAGATGAATTAATGATTGAGTTCATGTTTGCCATGGGTCCTAATTTAAAGTATCACACACTACAGGCACAGCAGACACAGATTTCCTCATGTACTCTGTCTCACACGTTGTTTAAACAATTACACAATTAAGCAACACTTTCCTAAATTAATAACAATAGTCAGTTTATTTTTTTATTGAAAAATATGCATCAAGTCTGAAGTCACTGCGTGTGCAACTTGAGTGGGACTTGATCCCAAGTGGTAGACTCGAGTCCCACTTTGAGAGTTGACTTGGACCGGCCACTCAAAGATTTCAGACTTAATTTGGACTCGTGACCATTGACTTGAGACTTGATTTTGGGTTGCCGCTGAAAGACTTCAGACCGGACTTGGACTTGCCACTTAGAAATTTGAGACTTGACTTGGACTTGCTGCTTAAAGACCTGAGACCTGACTTGCAAAAAATGACTCGTTGGCATCTCTGGCCTGCATAAAACTGAAATGGTAAGCTGAAAAATTGTTGCCATGATGGTGTGAACATCTGTCCACTTCCACTTATTCTTCCCAGAAATGTGTTTCTGCTAACACTATTTGAATGTTGCACCTGTTGATTGTCTCTATCTAATACAGCTGTCAAATTATTCTGTGGTCCTGCAACAGTCAGTGGTTTAATTGAATGTGATCAAAAGGTTCAGGCAGAGATTATGAGCCAAAGAGTCCCAGCTTTTGTTCTGGAGAGTCAACTGGGCAAAATCCCAAGACAAACATATTAATTCCTGGAAATAGTCTTCATAGTATTACTGGCCATTCTTTGTTTTCATTAAAGCTCCACACTAAGAGCTGAAGTGTTTCTCAGTACCTAGTCCCACTGTCATTAGCCAGATGCGACTTCTGAGTACAATCAGCCTCTAACTCAAATGCATACACAAACACGCACATGCACACACAGTATTCTAATAGAACACAGCTCATGTTGTCTTGAATTTTATGATTATACGGTTCCCATTTATTTTTCTTTATTTCAGCATGACATTTCCTGTGCAGAATATTTTTAGACCCCTGTTGATTTCTTAATTTAGTTTTTGGGTTCACAGTCTCTGACATACTTAGTTTCCATCGTATGAAATTAATAGGCTAAAGCTTTCCTGAACAAAATGATTAGAAATGGAACTTGCGGCAAATGGGATACATGACTGCTTCAGACTGCTTTATTTTTTAGGCAGAGATCCAGCAGTGAACTGTGTCTCTGACATCACATCATTGTAATAATTCTGCTTTTGAAATCTGATGCCCGCAGAGAACTATCGCTCAGAAAATTATCTGACAAGGTTCCCTGCAAGTATTATGATAAAATACTACTTCATGCAACTCACTTGCACAACAACTCCAATAAACTATCAAAGAGAGTTTCCTTAAATACAGAACAAGAGTGACAACAAGGTAAGGATTTAGCACAAAGACGCCTTTATAGTCTGGGCAGGAGATAATAGTAATACTGAGCTCTAAACCTCATCAGCTGAATTTGTGTCATGTCAACTTTTTGTTAGAACATTTTGTCTGTTTATCCAGACTGAATAAATTCTGGTCTCTAATCCGCACTTCCCTCTGCTTGACCTTCCCAGCGAGCCTGTTACCCCAAATACAGAGCCAGCCAGTGAATCAGTAATAAGCTCTTACTGGTGTGTACAAGTGAATAATGCAGAAATCGGTATATTGCTGTTTGTTTTTCCCTTTTTTTGGGCTATAATTGGATATGATCTTTAAGATAATAATGTATCAGATGACAACATGAAAATATTGAACATTGTTATGGGGTCTCTTGTGGCGATGAACCAACAGAGAATTATCACCTGAATCTGCACCTCCACCTTGCTTTATATAGTTCATCAGTTTTAACTAATTTTTAGCTCTCTGGTGTTAACTTTTGTGTTTTATTCTCACAACTCTGATAAACCACATTCCATCAATGTATTCATAAAAAGAAAAAAAAAAAAAATCAAAATTCTGATCTGATGGAATCTTCCTCACGTTAATACATGAAACTAGCAGAAATGTCACTCTACCATGCCATTTTCTGCATTGTTTTTTTGTGGTTGGACTGTTGCTCTTTTAATTATGTCATCTTGTTGTGATCTCTTCTTCCGCAATGCTACAATGGTTTTCTGACTGGAGAACTGGTGGCACTTACTGCTTATCTTGATGAACCAACTTCTCATAATTGTAAAACATAAGTGAATGTACACAAGCACCCATTTGCATTTTCTTTTTCTGATTTACCTGAAATTCTGTTAAAATCTGTGATACATGTGGATGGAAACCTGGCTATTATGTCGTTCCAGTATCACCGCTGTCACCAGAGAAAAATTCCAGGGTACAGGACCTGCTCAGCACCAAACAGCAGACAGACAAAATTCAAGACTAGCTGCTACCCACAGTGGAGCATTTAGTGGCTAAAGAGCCATGTATTTTCCTCAGGGTTGGTAGAGGCAAAACAACCGAAAAGAAAGTGAATATTGGTCTTAAATTCACCAGGTTCAGTGCGATTTTTGTAGGTTAGGTTAGCGGTTGGTCTGTGTAGCTAAAGTTAGATGTTGGTCTGTGGTGCTGACATGAGCAGTTGGTCCTACCTGTAAATGTTTCTTTAAATTAGACGTTGTATTTTTGCAAGAGATAATGAATTGGCAACTGTCAGATTAGCTGTGTAATGTATGCACACTATATTGTTCTTTATTTCAAAATGCATTTTACAATTGTTATCCTGCTAATAAACACCATTTTTACTAAATGAAGATAGGCGTGGTCTGACAAATGACTACTGAGTACTGGTTTGATCCCATCATAACATGGTTTCTAGTTTTCAGAGCTTCCAGGCACATGCTAAGGTCCTTAATAGTTTTAAGCCTTTTTAAATAGAGATCCTGCAATACAGCTGTAAAGAAAACCTGTCAAACAAGGCTGCATAATGCTGCCCCAGTGTGTGATTTAAGAAAGCATGCTGGTGTTCTGGAAGCAAAAGAGGCATAAAAAGCATGATGTGTAACACAACAATGATGTATAACATACATGTCAGGCAGCAACATGGCTTTCTGAATGAGAATGGCTTTTACCATCCTTGTTATAAGGCAAGTTTATCTTGTCTTTTTGGATGCTGTTCCTCTTCTTTGAGTTAGCTGCTAACTGCAGCTAGCTGCTCTTGAAATCCCCTGGTGGTTGGCCATATATATAACACATCATCAAACTGTCCCGTCCTGCTGGCTCACCCTTTTTACACAGACGCTGATTCGGCTGTTACTTATCTCCACTGCCATGAAACAACAATGTCCCTCCATTCCGCGTTAATACATTTTGTACAAACCAGCAAGGTGGAATAACGTTACAACATTCCTATCTTGACCAGGTGGGTAAAAGGGGCTGGAGTTTGTTCAGTTGTCTTCACATGACCTACGATGAAACTTTTTGTGTTGTACTAATTACTGATCTCCATCTGTCTCCATCTAGTCCATGGACCTTGAGTTAAAATTGTTTTGTGAAACTACAGCTTCTGGGTAATGCTGTACATAATCTTTCCTTAACCTCAACCAAGAGTTTCAGTTGGCAAAACCCAACACTGCATGCATACAGACGTGACCTTCAGTCTCTGGTGTCAAGGTCCTGCTCTCTGCACACCCAGTGAAACTAATCCAGGCAGCAATTACATTTCCTTCAAAATGTACTTGCAAAGCAAATTAGTAGGATATGCAGATATTTTGTAGGAGATGAGGTGCACACACTCAGGTGTTCATAAGCTTACAGTATTCTTACACCCTTTAATCTCTGCAGGAGTGTGAGTGTGTGTTGTGTATGTGTGTGTCAGAGACTAATAAAGTCTACTCTGATGCTTTGCTTTCTCTCCATTCATTTGTGCAACAAACAACCAGCTAAATGCCAGACGCATTCATCTCCTAATAAGCCGACACTAACACAGGGATTTTCATGAGGGGGAAAATAATTGCCTGTTCAAGTGCTTTTTCATAAGTTCCACGTCTAATTTGGCAACTCATGAAGTGTGTCATGGAGGGAGAGGAGAGAGGATCACAGCTTTTGCCTCCAGTCTACACTTCACCCAGAAAAGCCCTCTTCCTCTTCTTCTTCTCCTTCGTCTTCTGCGCTTCCTACTTTTTTCTGCTTTGCTTTGTCTTTTCCGCCCTGAATCGAGTATTTCAAAACTCACCTTCAATCAGATGTTTTTACCTCAGAGGCCTCTTCCCCCTCCTCTCCCCCCCCCTTCTCTCCCACCCACACCCCTATTTCCTCCACTGACATCCCTTTCAACAGCAACACGAGTCTTTCTTCTTCAACTTTCCAGTGCGCCGGCACGGTGTTAGTGCCTCTTTTTTATGCTTAGTCGACAGCGTAACAAGCCCTGTATCGTAAGGAGTTGGTGCCAATGAGCGTCAGTGCGTTGTCTAAACTGTTGCGGATAAAGTATTATACAGCGGCGGCGGGTGAGAAACAGAAAAAAAAGAGCTGCAAAGCACATCATCTTCACTTGATCATCCCTCCAAATCCCTCTGGCGCAGTGGCAGCAGGCAGACATGCTGGGGAATTTTGAGAGGTCAGGACATAAAAAAAAGGCAAAGAAAAGAGAAGTGAGGGATGAGGCAGAGAGGGGAGGAAATGAAACCAAGAGAGAGTGAGAGGGAAATATGAAAGAGACAAGAGCAGTGGTGGAGTGCTGGGATGATAACGTCAGGGGAAAACTGATGCGGGGAGTAACAATCCGGTTTATTTGTGCTTTGTTGGCGATGATAGACGCCTAGAAAGCAGCAGTCTGAAATCACTGTGAAGGCAGGCGATGCATAAACAGGACAGCAGGGGGTTGAAAACATTACAAGTGGGGGGAAGCTTCACATACATGATGAGCAGAAATACTTGAAGAAGCCCTTGACGGCTCTTTGCGATACACATGAACCTGACATTTGCACTGACTGCAGTGCTTAAGCCCTGATGGCTTTATCATGTAACACATTCTATAGCTGTAATGATGCCCTGGGCTGAATAGTGGCACTGGGGAGAGATGGCATTCACATACAGAATAGTATTGTGTAGTGGAGCCTGACATGGCTGCACAGGCAGAGGATGGTGTATTTAATGATGATATTAAAGCAGAAATGTGATGCAGAGGGATCAAGGAAGGAAACAGCAGATCCTCACAGAATAGGACTGCTTGCAGAAGCTCTATACTGGTATTGTTAGGGTTTTTGACACATGCTGATTCAATGAGCCAGCAGATGTTCCTACAAGGGTTAAACATATTACTGAAGGAGCAGAGTGGAAGCAAATAGAAAATCTTAGAGGCATGCTTCCACAGCTGCTTATTTAAAGGAAAATTCTAGTTTATTACAAAATTGGGGTATATTTTAGTGGGGTTTGTCTATCATGTTTATCAGTGATGATAGCATTGTTGTCTCTAATGTGACTGATAATAATAATGCCAGTGAAATGCCAAATTACACATGTATATTTAGCAAGGTTTTTGCTCAAGGGATGAATAAGGTTTTAGGCCTGAGGCAAGGGTCATAAACTCATCATGAAGATGGTGGTTTTTGCAGTCTAATATGGACCTGGCCTCCAGAGAACCTGATGGTCAAAGATAGCCGCCAAGAGATACCTGTCACCCTATCAGCCACCTCAACAGTATGGCTCAGGTGGTTTTTGTCCCTAATGTTTAGGTGTAACCACACACACACACACACACACACACACCAGATACATAGAACCATCTGGGAAATTGTTCTTAGAAACTGTTTGGAAAAGGGTTGGCACTTTCAAAAGACACTTGGCAGGTGATTGAATGAACCGCCTGTTTATCACATCTAACACAGGCTAACTTCAACCAACCAGAGCAAACTCTTGTAGAGGGAAGGGCAAAAACATCTTTTCCATCTAGAAAAGCCTTCAGTGCCATTTTCTGCTCTTCTTTCAAAGAAGAAATACTCTCCAGTACTGATATAACTGATGTTATTATAGTATCTACGCTAACCTCTTTAGAAGCCGCCACCATTGTTTGTTTGTTCATTTATGATGGTCTGCACTGGTGGGTGGGATGCCCTCTTTCTAAAACCAACAACCTTGGTCTTTGAGGATTTAATTGGAGGGAGGAAGGCCTCATCACACCATCTGTCAAACCCATCAACCACTAGCTCATGCTGCAACTCATCATGATGAAGGAGGCTGATGATATCTGTGTCATCAGCAGATTTCAGAATGTGCCTACCCCCATGCTGGCTCCTACAGTATTGGTGTAGTGAATGTACAACAACACTATGAGACTTATATGTTCAAAAATCTACAATTTAGCCGACAAAATTTACATTAATTTATTTCTTAGCTAAAACATGTGACTTGATAGACAGGTTGCAAAGAAGCCAACATCTTAGCTTGTACTTGGAAGTAAAAGTTGTTAGGGAATTTTCCAATCTTTAGGCAACATGTTAATGGCCTTGGAGCCACTGAGATACCTACACTAACTTTTGACATACTGTCTCTCCTGCAGACAGTAGATGCAGCTGTCTTCTCCTTTCAGATAAACAAGGGAATAACCCGATAGTGTTGCTATGGCGGCTGAGGTCGGAGAGGTGTTGCCTTGTCTCTGTGAATGGAGAAGATGTAACTGTAATCTGGTTTACAATCTGGATAACAGTGACCCTGAGCTGTGGAACCAGGGGTGTGAAACTGTGGTCTCAGACTGTGTGTATTCATAATTCCTGTGTTAGGATTTACAGACCAATAGGCTAATTCGGTGTGCTGGATCTGACCTTATTTGGGCATAGGTTCATCATGACCTTGTTTGTGAAAGTTTAAAGACTGTCCCGCAGGACTGAAACTCAAGAATTGAAGGGAACATCAGGACAGAGCATGTACCGATTATTTCTTCATTCTCCTTGGCCAATATTAAACCAGTTTCAGCGTTAAGACATATTGGACTCCTGTGTACTTCCTCCTTCTGATGTATGGGCAAGAGATAAAATCTATGACAAAACTGAAAGTGAGTGAACCTTACATGTCAGTAATAATCCTTCAGTGAACTGGAAATTGTGTGTACAACTCTGCCCTACAAAAGGCAGCAACTTCCCAGAGTGCAGAACTGAGAAAAAATGACTGTAAAGTTTTCTTGTTGTCCAGCAAAAATAGTTGCTGGCAGATAATTCGATATGTGGCACTTATATAGCTTTATATTAGGTTATTCTTTCTATATTTTTATCCGAACTTCTGACTTGACCTTTGACCCTTATTTTACTGTATTCTACCTTTGCATAGCATCGCAAAGCATTAAAATATTGGGTCACAATTGGCAGTAGCTTCCATTTTATTTTACCTTATGCTTGTGATGTTCCACATAACTTTTAATATCAAATTATTTTAATGATTTTGGGATGTTTCTGAGCATTTCAAAGTTGTTGATGTTATGTTGTGCAGTAGGTCTGTTTTAGTATTGCCTAATCATAATAGCAAAACTGGTTAAATGCAGATAAGTAACATTAAATGATATGAATCAAGAAAAGACAACTCTATTTCAAATGAGTAAACATGTTAATGATTTAAATTAAATTAATGATTGAATACAAAGTGATAACAAATCATGTTTAAATATCTTTAAGGTGCATGGGAGTGAGGCATTCAACACTGAGAACTTGAAATGGTAAAATGGAAAGCATTATAAACAGAGACATCATGACAAATATAAACTATGAAGAAAATATGAACACTTGAGGGGGTGCGAATGAAATATAATCTATTAACTTTTCATCTGTATCTGTTATTCAAAAATGCAAACTCTGAATCAAAAGAAATAAAATGGTATTAATTTCATTTCACATATTTTATTGTTACTCCTCATCCTCCACAGTGTTGCTCACAAGCAGTGAAAATCAGAAATCTTTTTGAGGGCATAAGAGGACAGAGAATTTTGATGATGTCGCTGTTCTTGGCCTCTTAGACCCCCCCTGCCCTGTGGTGTCAGGGCAGTGGGCACCTTCAGCTCAAACCTTCAGCTGGAGGAAGTCCAACTCAGTAAAGTTAGCATCCATGTGGGATAGTTTGAAGAACAGGCTCCTAGAGCCACATCACACCTGAATCTCTGCCATCTCGCCCAGTTTTGGTGCCTTTGCCTTCTTTATTTTGACAGTGGGATGACCATCTCTCCAGTTCAGCACATCGGTATTCTTCATTTCTTTCACTTCCTCGAGTGATATCCTCCTTTGAGGTGATATCAGCATTAAACAGGCAGGCCCAGGGAGGATAGCAGGCACCAGTTTTTGGTTTGGTCAGTGCAGTTGTCCACCCAGAAGTTTCCGTGGTGAATGTCTCTCTTCTCTATTGCAGTCATATATGCAGAGGTGGCACTTTGCCCTGCTGTGTCCTCATGCCAGACCACAGAAATAGTGTTTTTTACATTTTACTTCTTGCCTACTGAGGCAAAGGTTTTGTGATCTTTGTAAACATTGATATCTTACAATTGGCATGCAAGGGAGCATGATAACTTTCTGAAAGTCCACATTCCTCACAGATGCCCCCCCTGGCCAGTCCTCTGCATCAGCCTGATACTACATCCTGCTCTCCATGGCAGACTCCTCACTCCCACGCCTCCTCAGGCACTGCAGGCAGTCTATGACATCGCCATCTCCACTGTGGTCACCTTTCACATGCTGATCCAGTGGCAGACAGTTGTCACATTCCTCCTCTCCATGCTTTGCAAATCTTATGTTTTTCTCCCCTACAGCTTTGTGGTAGCTTTCATATGAGCAGGTGTTGCCTGTCTCCATGTAATGTGCATACATCAGCTTGATATTAATGTAACCTGGGAGGTAGCAACGATGTGGGACATGCTCCTTTCTGTAGTGGCTCACGGAAAGGTTGAATGATTCAATGTGCTCATTCAAGGGCCCCACATCCAGCTTGTTCGTCGGCACATTCTTTTCTCTCTGGTCCTTAGGTGCAGCCAGTTGTGTGGTGTTTGACCTGCCCATCATGGTGATGACTGTGCTGTCATTCTTGGGGTGGTAGCCAAAAATGGACAAAAATAATGGCTTACATACCTGCCCTGCTTTGTCACTGCTGAGCTAAGTTACGATATGGAACATCCAAGGTCTCTTTTTTGTGTATGTCATGTCCCAGTACTTTAGCTGTCTTTAAATCTCCATGCATCTCCTCCTGCATTTTGGACCACAGAGCTCTCTCATTGGTGGAGGACATGTGGATGCTGCTGCTTCCCTATTTGCTCTTACAACAACAGTGGGTTCTGGTGCTGCAACCTCCATGTCTGACTCTGACTCAGACTGGCCCGAGTGGTCATGGTAATGGTTGGTTGGACCACCACATCAGGACAAACAATCTCTACATATAGATCATCATCTGGAATGCTGGAATCAAGAAAGATATTGAGGCTCATCTATTCTTTGTTCTGGAGGGGGCATGTCTTGCAGCTTCTTAGGGGAAACAGCCTCTCATGCACCAGAAATGAATAGATTAGCTTTGATTCAACTTTATTGTCCTTATACCTAGCAGATAATCAGGGTCATGCATGCAAAACTATTATAGCCTTTTGTTTAAATGGAAATTACATATAGGTTATATTATATTTTTGAATGAATTTCTTATTTGTGCATTTACAAAATATTCTTTCAATTTATTGAATAATCTAATCTACCCTAACGTCCAATCTACAGTCACTGCTCCCAAATGCAATAGGATCAATTGGAGTATCGAGGAAAGACAGTGGGCTTTGAGATATGTGTAAAAGTATTTTTTTATCCACCTTGACAGTGAAAGCAAAGCAACATTCGAGAAGTTTAGCCCTCTGAAGTCTAAGGCGAAAGTGAGAAACTTTGGTGATTATGTCATGCACTGATATTTCTGTAAATTCAGCAACATCAAACACAGTAATTTCAAAGTGTTCTTATTTTATTTTCAGCCCAAACTCAGCTACGATAATATGGAAGCAGTGTGTATGGAAGGTTTGTATTTATTTTCTTAAATCAACAGAAAAGATAGCCATTGTGAACAGTAGTCTTGAACATGTGCACAAATAACTGTGAAAAGCACATCCTAGCAAATTGTAATGAATTTCTTTGGTCATTCAAAATGGTTGTACTGGGTTTTTGCTATTTAAAGATGACAAAATGACCCATTCAGCCTATTCAAATAGACAAGTAAGTGGCGATAAAGGCACTGTCACTGATGTTTGTCAGCAAAAAGTAAGTGGGGAGGGGCAATGGCCTTTCTTTGTTGACTGCGCATACAGACGGAAGGAGGGTTTGCACCTGTGATCAACGCTGTTCAAGTAAGCTTCAGAAAACAGTATTGGCAAATATTGCCAACTTCTAATAGCTAATAGCTGCTAATAGCTGATTCAGCATACTTTGAATGGTGCAAATTCATCAAAAGGTTAAAAAAAAACAAAAAACAGACAGGCTAAAAAACAGGGATCAAGTGGTAGCCCACAGCAAACTGTCTGGCTCCACAGTAACAATCTAAATCCTGTTTACATCCCCCAAAGCCGCAGGTGGGCGGCGAGGTAGTTGTATCGATTTTGTTTGACTTTGAAAATCTAAATCGCTGATGTAACCAGTAAAACAAAATAGATACACATCTTCTTAGTGAGAGCCATGGTAATCTGATTTTAAATTGATATTTGTATGAATCTAGCTTGTGGCTCTGAGAGGCAACTGCAAAGGACAGGAGAGAGGGAATGTAACCGAACCCCAGAGGAAAATAAAGCAATACAGTGCTAACATGTCTGTTGCCTCTCTGACAGAGAGGGGAGAAAGAGGCAGCCTGTTTGTCAGACAGAGAGACATTATTTCAGCTAAAAAAACAACAGTTTAGATAATACCATGTCGCAAAGTGCAGTGATTTTCTCTGTTCTTGTAGGAGTATGTTCAGGATGTGAGAGCATAAGCTGATTTTTCTGTTTCAATTCCTGGCCCAGCCTTGTAAAACAGAGTGCTCTTGTTCCACTAGATGTTCCAGCAATGCAAACAGCAACCATCTTTTAAAGCATGCAGTCCTTGGGCACTATCCCCTCCATAAGTTTGAGGAACCTGGAGGCTTGTTTACAATGTCTGATTGAATGTTTGCACCATCAAACATTTTTTGCTATTTCCTCTTGGGCCCAAATATCAGTAACTGACTTAGATTGGAACTCAAGGTCCACTTAGTTGCCTGTTTTGTCAGTGTTCATTGGTACACATGGAGTTTGCTTGGTTGTCATGGAACTATTCATCTTCAAACTTTCCATTAATGTAAGCATTTTCAGGATTTCTCATCCATGTTTTCTTAAAAGCTAGGCTTGATCAGATGAAAAAGAACTGGAACACACAAGTAAGTGGACCTTGAGTTGAGATTGTTTATCAACTGCTTTTTCCCAAGTCAAGAATGAACCAACATTCAGCTGCTCTGACACACTCCCATTACTCTGGATTTGATGTGACTGTGTGCTGTGTTGCAAAGTGATGCAAAAGACACGTTGAGAACAGTCCAGAGACTCTGGACTCTGTAGAAATCTGATTGGAACTACATTTAAAACCACCTCCAAATGTGGCTTGGAGCCTTTATTCATTATTCTTTATTTGTATTTGTAAGTGGACATCTTCCTGGGGTCCACACAAAAACAACAATTAAAAACAATTTGAAATCCATAGTATCAGTAAGACAATATAATGCAAAATAAACCTAAATTAAGATCAGGAAATAAGTGAAATGACTTTACACCGAAGCAATAAATAAGAGTAACTTAGAACATGCCACATTGAAAAAATAAAAATTAACAAAAAAGTTCCAGAACAGCAATAATAACATTTTCTTTGATTCAAAGTGTCTTTTTGAAGGAATATCTTTTATTGATGTCTAATATTGATGGGGAGCATATTCCATACTGGTAGAAGCTCTATAAAGAACAGTTCTCATCATACAATTTTTTCACGGAGTTCATACTACCAGAAGACACATACCCATTGCAAAAAACACTATATACTAATTTATCACCAAAGAAGTGACAAAAATAGAAGGAGATGACTGTATGCATGAATCACAAAACATAGTTGATTATGCAGCTCACACACAGAAAGAACAATGAATAACTAATCTGGCTGCTCTGTTCTGTGCAATTTGAAGTTTTTTTCAGGTGTTTTGAGCAGCACTTGAACAGATTACTGGGCAATACTCCAGGTGTGACAGCACAAGTGATTGAACGACATCACTTATAACAAAAGGTGAAACATGTGCAGAACATTTTCTTGAAATAACAATGTCTTTTCCTTTCATTGTGAAGAAAGTGTGGTTGATCTGGTCAGACCAAGACAGTAAATTGTCTAATCGTAACTTGGTTTTAGTGACCTGTATCTCATCTGTAGACAGACTATTGATGCGCAGAACAAAGTTGAGTCATCAGCATACATAACAACATCAACATTTTTAACTTCTTACAATCGATCTGGATACAGTCTGAATATGCCAAAAAACAGATTTGGGCTGGTAGTCTGAACAAGGCCATACAGTCCAGCAGAGGGCTTCACTTGTGCTTATAGAACGAGGGTTACAATATCATACCCTGCTTTATTTCGTTGCCCTCCAGGAAGGAGATACAGTAGATGAAGACAAAGTCTTTGCAAATATTTGCAGTGAGTACAGAACCAGTGGCTTGATCCTTAAACATATAGAAACTGAAATGTCATTACTTGAATCATTACTGGCAA
Source organism: Lutjanus argentimaculatus (assembly GCA_034769285.1). NCBI lineage: Eukaryota > Metazoa > Chordata > Actinopteri > Lutjaniformes > Lutjanidae > Lutjanus > Lutjanus argentimaculatus. Next base: position 38,531,301 of record JAWZSL010000006.1, read on the forward strand.
ACAAAACACTGATTTAATACACATTAAGTATTAAGGGAAACTTGATAATTCAATAGAAAGAGAAACAAATTTAACATGCAATACATTTTACATAAACAAACAATGATTTTAATTATTACACATCAGTATGTCAGAGACTGTATGCATGCATCAACACTATGTGCACATTACTTTAAGGCTTTAATCACCCAAGAGGTATCTCATGAAGCCAGCCTCCCCAGCCTTTGATGAGTGTGTTATAGGTTATTCATGTTTTCTGCCCACAAATATTCATTGGATGTCTGGGATGAACCTGTGGCTTCCCAAAGTCAAATATACACAGGTTAGATCAGGTTAATTTCATTTTTTCAGGAAGGATTAAAATGAAGGGCTCCAACTAAATAAATGTAGACCTTTCTTTAAAGTAGAAATCAAATTGAACCTTTTCTGCTCTGATTTAGGTAATCCTTAGAGTCTGTGTCATGCTCCTTCTAAATGCCTTTTTCTTTCTTTTTTTTTCAACCTGATTATTTTTGTCATCTATATTTAACCAAGAAATCTTTCATTGGAACATCTGATGGTAGTTTTCCAAAAGTGGTTTGTAGCAATCTGAAAATTAATATTCCCAGGTTATTCATTGCTGTTTTGCATAACTGGCTGGGTCTGCAGTGAACAGGCTGTAAAACAGTAAGAATCTGGTCCTTTGCAACCAGTACTGGGATGTAACACATTCTTGACTGACAGTAATGGAATTCAGTGCCACAACTTCTCTTATTTAACTTAATAACTAATTGTTTGTACAAGTGGTTCTTGCATGAGTCCCAGTGTTTTGTTTTTTATTAAATGTACAAGGTATGACTTGTGGGTGTTAAATTGTTAGAACATTTGATGAAGCTTGGTGAGTTGGCCCCACACTACAGGAGTTTCGGGCCGATTTATCTAAGATTCACCTCTACTGAGAATTGGCGAGAAAATCTCCAGCTTGGTAACAGAAAGTAATGTAACTTAAAACTTTGAATCATGTTAATGATGAATGCTAATGATTCTTCTAATGTCAGCTAACAGGATTCAAAGTTTACAAGAGTCATGCTTATATTATATACACACAACACGTATACACACAGCACAAAATACAATAAATTACAACAATATTTGTAACAATATAAACACTATAATAATGCCAGATTCAAATTTAAGGAGAAGCAGTAACATCCCCAGTAGTTTATGGGATAAGTAGTTCCTTCACTCTTAAAATAATTAAGTAAACAGTCTTGTACTTTTGCATTTTGCGTTTTCCAATCTTTGTTTTTTCCCTGACTCAATTTTTTATGCTAATGTGTCGTCTAGTAGTTGGTTGTCTTCCAGTTCCAGGCTTAAAACTCTTCATGTAACGATTTTCTGAAATGCTAGTGGAGTCAATGAATGGGAAATTCATTTCTGGAACAGGTGCTGTTAAAAAAGTGGGTGATCACTGTTGAGCTTTATCATCTTCTGCCTTCCCGCTTCAGCTACAAAACCTTGACTAACAGTTGAATTGGTATCACTTGGCTCACTGGCCTCTTCTCTCAGCTCTCTCTGCCAGAGCCTTCAGGCTTACTAGGCTCAGATGATTGACTGGTAACGGCGCCAAATGAATAATTTATCATTTTAAATCATTTGGCTGCATCAGCCTCAACATAATTCAACCTCAGCTCATCACCACCACCTTTACATTTTTTTTTTCTCTTTTTATTTGTAATTTTTGCTCCTATTTATCCAAATGTCACCACCTTACAGAGATGGGGCGGGTTCCAGCTAAAGTTAGAATAAACTGCACCAAAAGTTAAATGGCTGGGAGAGAAAGGCTGACAGATATAATATGAATAATGTTAAACAAATCCCTGTTTTGTTAGGTATGCCACCATTTGCGTCTGCACAGTAATCCTTTTGGAGCATTCATGGTCTACTAGGTAACAAATATAATGTGTATTGAAAGATGCAGACAAAATCATTTGGAACTGTTTAATTCTGAACCGGTTTTCATGAAATTTGGTTTGTTATAAAACTGAGAAATTGAACTAGATAGTGGTTACTTTAAATTCAGTTACTGGGGGTGATCTAATCAGCTTCATGCCAAAACATTAACCCTCTGAAAAGTAACAATTTCCACTGGGACATGCTGACCTTTGTTAGGCAACATCAAGTGTAAGTTATTTAGAATTTCAGCTTTTGGATTTTATAAAGATATAGATTTCTACTATATTTTCTAATTTTCTAAATAAATAACTGTTATTAAATGTTTAAACTGAACTGAGAAGTTTATCATCCATTTATTGCTTCCTTCCTGTAAAGTAAACCCAGGATGCACAGTTATAGTCCCTATTCTGTGAATATTAAAGAAAACTGAGACTATACCATGCACAAACACTTTATTTAAAACTTAGCAAATCTCTGCTGGTTGCATCCAGCAGTTGTGGTGGCATTGCAGTAGGTGCTTCACCATCTGTTGCATAGTCAGGGGCTTCACTCTACGAATTGTACAATTGGCAGCTCAAGCAGCCCACAGAGTGACCATCCCAGCAGGATGTCTCCTGGTGCTCCCTATAACCAGTCCAACTATGGTAGAATAGCATTCCTGTAAAGACTAAAACTTCACACGGCTCATTTTGAACTGTTTTCCAGTGAGACTCCACACTCCATCATACGTAGCCTGTGTCATTAGGTATTTGACAAAAACATTTCTACCATCATTTATTACATCAATTCACCATCAACTGAAACCTTTTCTGCCTCAAATGAACATCGAAACTACTTTGTGATATTGAGCCAAATGTATTGACTTTCACTTTGTCCATTTCTTTTCAAATTTGACTTTTCACATTTTGAATAAAATATTTGAATAGAATGCTTGCAATAGAGAGCAATTGGGAGCAAGAAAGAGAGGAAGAAAGAGCATGAGGTGGTGGTACAGAGGTGGTGTGAGGACACTGGATAATGCTACTTATATACACACAAACACGTGAGCAAAAACACACACACACACACACACACACACACACAGTAGATGACAGAGCTATCTATTTGGACCAGAACAAGGTCATGTACTGACCGCTGGCCCTATTCCATCTAACGCATTTTTTCACCTCCTGTTCCTCTCTGCTGCTTAAAGAAATACACCAAGCTTTTGGCAAACGCTGTTTGATCTACTGCTGGGTGACAAGACACCAGTTTGGCATAATATCAGACATCCCCAGTAATGTCATTCATGTTTGAATTTTGCCATAGCCTCTGGTCATCCATTTGTAACTACAAAGTAAGGCTACTGACCTGCTAAAATAGTGTGTTGTAGCTGCACTCTTTCAATATATATGGCTGTTATGCAGCAAAATGTGGCATAAAATGTGTTGCTCAAATCTCTCCTATTTCTCATTGATGCAGCACTGAGCTTACAGTTAAGCCTGCTGTGTGATGTGATTATGTAAAGGTGTGCGCACATCAGCTTCAGTTTTGGGGAGAGTGAACATTTCCTTTTCCTTACACATGTGCAGTTCTTATGTACAAAGGTAAAATACAAAAGACAGAATATCAGAATATTTTTCTCCATCACAATGAACCTTGACTGATGCTTGCTTCAGAACTCATTTCAGATGGGTTTTGGAAATGTCTTTCAGATTTGCCGCAGTTCAGAACAGTTCCTACCAATGCATGAGGTCCACAGGAGAGACCTGTCTACACAGCCATCAGCCAGCGATTTGAATAGCACAATAGAACAACAATTTCCTGTAGGTTTCTCATTTCTGGCATCATGTATGACACCTTTGACATCAAAAAGTTGACAATACAGAACATCATAGAAGAGAGGAAGATTTGGGCAGATTCTGAGAACACAAAATGAAAAATATTTAAATAAAATGTTCAGAAATTTTTCAATATCATAGTTAAAGTTAGAAAAAATACACTACAGATGGAAAACACATTTATGAAGGATGAATCTGTGTAGGTGTGTGTGTTCTTCAAGTTTGTTCACATCAGTTCATCCAATAGACTTAACACTGGCAGATGTATTGCCAGAGAGGATCCAAGAGAGTCAAGAGAGTGTTGAATTAAGGTGCAGTTTGGCCAGATGGTGGCACTGTAACAATGAACTTCATGTTTCGGCCTGTAACTTTCCTAAGTCTCAAAAACAAAAATATATTTTTCCTGGATTCCGTGGGTCCAGACAAATCTGTTGACATAAGGCATGTCCGTGTCTATATGACTGCCCTTCACATAATGTGAGAAATGTTCATTTGATCAGCTCCACACTTGGCGGGTGTATTGCAGGACCTGAGAAAAGTCAGCTAAGAGAAAGGTGGGGTTTAACCAGCTGCTATGAACAACCTCATATTTCATCTACCAAGAAAGGAAGAAATCTCTGCCCATATGTGTGCATGTGTCCTTCATATCTCGTGTGTGATCGACTTTGCACTTGAATTGCAGAGGATCTAAGGTAATGCAATGTTAGGTACTGTGTAAAGTTGATCAGATGAGCTGCAAGCAGCCATTGTTGACAACCACAGCAGCCATACTGTGGCTATCAACAATGCTGCAAACAAAACTTGTGGCCAATTCCGAACAGGCACATGTTCCGAACTGACACACACTTCGAACAGGCAGAGCCCCCAAAAACACTGCAATATCCTGAACTAATTAATCATCCTGCTCAGAACATGGGCCAATTGCTTGGCTGAAAGTTGCACTTACACTGTCAAAACCATTGCACTTGTTATTCAAACTGTAAATGAATACATTTTATTTGAACACTGTTCACTATATGAATTATGAAACACAGCAGAAGCTGATGTCTCAAGTCCCAACCTTTCCTGGCGCTGTCCAACTGTCCATACTGAGGTCCATGAGTTTGAAATTAGGACTCATGCAAGTGCTGGTTAAGTATTGCTTCATTTATGAAACTTAAATGCTCTAGGCCTAATCAGAGGTAGCCAGTATGCAAAACCATATGTGAAGACATTAAATTTCTTCTAGGAGAAAAGGTCATCTTTATTGGAGGTTTTAGGTGTTAGTAGTTTAATAAAGCTGGGCTGGCCAGTAAATGAGTGGGAGCGTCAGTCAACATTGTTGCCCAGTGACTGAGCCATTTATATAATCTCACTACCACTGTTATTTAAGTACAAAGGATGGTGATTATTCATGAACTACCCTAACAAACCATGAAATTGGGGTTAATTGTGGCTACTCATTCAAAAAGAAAACCACACATTCCCACCAGGACATAATGACCTGTTGGTTTTAGAGGCTTTTGAAACCACCACTGTGTGTAAGGGCTTGATTATATCAGCATCCACAGCAGTGTTCTAATTCCACTGAAACTGATTTTGGTCTGAAAATCAATTTTGTCAATGCATGTTTTCTTAGGGTTAATTTTTGGGGAACTTGGTGATGTGAGAATTTGGGTCATTGGTCATTTTTGGGTCATAGGGAATGGCCACCCTATGAAGGAAGCTATCATATTAGCTGTGTTGCATGAAACACGAAAGCACTTACTACATCACCAAGCCACTTTCTTGAGTGACCAGGCACTCAAGGCTATATCCTAAAGTTTAAATCACATCAGTTGAACGCAAGCACAGTAACACCCTCACACATGAAGTCACCAGCACTGCAATCCTAAAGAAAAATGTCAACAATTTAAAAGTTCACACTATTGAAATGTTTTTGCTAAGGGCCTATGGCAACACCTCTTCAGTTCCCACTCTATCCAAACACAAACACAAACACAAGAATGAGGATGAAGACAAATGCAGAAGCCATTTACACATGTCCAGATTCAATCTGTACTGGGAGGAAGTGGCGGCTTTTCAGTAAAGGGCGCTAGGGCGCCACCCCACCTCTCCCCACATCCTAAAACTTCAGTGAAGAAGACTTAACTACTTTGAGATATATACTGTATATTTATCATAAAATATCTGTAAAATAAAATACTGCATTACAAGTAAAAGTTCTGTATTCAAAACCTTACTTGAGTAAAGGTATGTAGGTGTTGTCAGTTGTTATCAGTATGAAAAGTAAAAGTAACCATTATGCAGTAAAATGTTCCCTGTCAGACAAATGTTGTAGAGTAAAAAGTTGAGTAGAGCTATAAAGTAATATAATATGGATGCAATTTGAAATTCTACGTAAGTAAAGTACTTGAGTAAATGTACGTAGTTCCATCCCCCTACTGGAGATGACAGAAGCTGAATGTGTGGTGTTAGTCTTTTACTAAAGGTTAAACAGTGCTGTATTGTGCAGGAAAGTGGGCAACACACCTTGAAGTAGGTATTTTAAATAAACTTTAACCACAGAGTCACTGAGAAATTTGCATGGGGTGTAAATGACATCTGTACAGTCTGGCACAATTCTTATGAAAAAAATATGCAAGACATGTTGAATGGACACCTAAAGCTGTAGATATAGTTGCTTTTAATTACACCTTCCTATATGCACCCCTACACATCCATACATCATGGATACCTAGTGTATCCTGTGTCTAATTGGAGTGATGGTTGTGTATGTCCTCAGACATTAATCCAATGTCTATGCGAACACAAACACATTTTTAAACAGCAAGTATATCTTTTGCCCAACCCTGCCATTCCTACTATGTCAAGCTGCTAATCAAAAATATGAGCTGTGATGAGAACTTCAGAATGCACCCAAGGCACTGGTACAACTGGCAAGATGAAGGTCACATGACCAGTGTAGATTTTTGTGCTAGCTCTCGTGCTGGCAAGCTTCTTTACTGGCTCTGACTACCTTCTTATAGTGTAAGTACAACTGAGTTAAAATCATACTTTTCACATCAGCAAGTATGCAAAAGTCTGCTGGGATCCTTGTCATGTAAATTTTCATCAGAGGATGTATGCGTAGACTCTGCGCAGACATCCCAGTACCCTGAATTTGTTGTAAATCCCTTGACTTCTCACCACAGCCCCTAAGCTACAGCAAGCTATGGACTACCTTCTTTTATGCATCCATGGTGTCCATAGCTGTCGGTATACATTTAACCATTTGGGAATCTATTCAGGCCTTTGCTCTATGGCCTTCAACTGTCACCTGACCCTCACAATGAACGTCTCAGTGGTCCCTCAATGTCTGAGGGGTCCCTTCATCATTTGCATTACCTGTGATGCATCGTGTTAGATGAAGTCTTTCAGGTCCACCTAACTCACTCAGATTTTGAGATATGAACATAATGCAAGAAGAATCAAGATGAGAATGCTTATTACCTGATGTAAATTTCAAAGGCCTGTGGAAAGCAATACCGTCCCCCACTAACACTGGAACTAACAAACCTCCTCATTGTCTTCATCAGCAACATTGACCAGCTGTTTACAACACCTCTTTCTTTACAAGTACCAGTGAACAGTTGCTGCACACATTTCAGAGGACCTATTTTGTTTTTTGTTTTTTTTTGGTTTTTTTATCTCTGTGCACCCACAGCCCCACCTGTTTCCAATTAGTCCAATAAAATCACCCAACAGTTTTGAACAATGCTGCACCTGTGTTCGAAATAAAACTGCCTTTCACTCATGAAGTGAATTATTACATTGGTTAAACATTTAATGTGCGCTCAGACTGAATGCATAGTGAATTTTCACCTCATTATTCATGCAACATTGACTGCTGGATTGTAGGTCCACTAATCACCAGGTTGTGACAGTGTCCTTGGACAAGACACTGAACCCCAACAGACCAGCACCTTGCACGGCAGCGCGCAATGTCTATGAATAGGAGAATGAGAGTCTAATTATTAAGGGTTTGTTCAGACTGCCAGCCCAAATTAGTTTTTTGGCACCCACTGGTGGGTGTTTCTACAGATGCATCTCAGTCCGGATGCTCTGGCCACCAAAATTGGATTTGAAAGTGTCTCTTGCATCACTCGCAACATAACACACAACAAAGATGTCAAATCCAGTAGTGTGGCAGTGCAAGTCTGTCACTGAGTGTGTCTTTTGCGATGCAACCTGACAGTGCAGTAGTTTGGAGGACGATCTGATCTACATATCTCATGCTTTCAAGTCGGGAAGATGAGCCCATTATTTGTGTGTCATGATTTTCCTTGATCTCCAGTAATGTGGTATATTTTGGACTTGTCATAAAGATGTTATTAAGTTTTATTACACTGTCAAATGCCATTGTCACACTGTGGATCTCCTTTTTATCCAGCTGTCCAAAAGCTGGACCATTTTTGAAAAAGGTAGAGTTCTGATATCACCTCTGCCCACGTGTTTATCATGAGACAGAGGTGAGAAGGGTGGCAAGGGGACACGTAGTCTATAACCTCCAACCTGATATAGCTATAGATCTTTGTAACAGCTGTAAAGAGCCTAAACTAGGCTACAGAGTTAGACACCACACCTGCAGACAGTTTTTAGCAACACAACCCTCTCAGACATAGCAGCTCCGGATGGGGTACCACAGTGTGCTGTGGAACTGCATTATGCTGAGTACTCTGAGAATCACCAAACAGCCATCTGCCTTGCAGCTTTACACCCACTTTTTCACTTTCTCTTTTTACTACATCCCCATTTCTCCCGACTTATTTCTCACATCTTCCCCATAGATCCTTCATCCTCTCTTTCCAGACTCATTTTTTTCTCCCTTACCATCTTTCATCGCCTCATGTTCTGTGCCTTTTCTCCATCTTGTCTCCCCCTCCCTCTCCTCCTCCTTGAACCTCAGGTAAACCGTCAGCTTCCTGATTCCTCTTTCTTTTTTGCTCTGGGGTTGCGGCAGCCCTTTGAACCTTTCCTTTCTGAGTCCCTGCCTCTCATTCTCTCAGTCTTCCTCCATTTCTCTACCTGTCTCACTTCAGCGGTCTCTCTCCCTCTCTCACACTTTTTTTTTTTTCTCTGTGACCTGGTTCTGTTGGATCCTGCTGGAAGGCCTGATGTTGTTCACGCTAGCACAGCTCTGCACACACACACACAAACACACACACAGATTTGGAAAAAGAAAGAACAACAACGCACAAAGCTCATCCAAAAGGCTTTTCAGGTGTGCACGTATGCATACAAATCTAAATACACATGCAAATACATGTGCAGGTACACAGTCATGAGCTTATGGGATTACACTTTCTCGCTTTGGTTTGATTCTGGATGTCCACAGTGAGGCTGCAGGTAAAATAAATTTGTTTTGTTGAAAGTAAAAGATATATTTGTCCTGTCATTTAAGCTAAATTGTACCCCAAGCTCAGAGGAACAATTCTGGGCTGTGGGCCATAACACATCCCCGTACACAATCCTTATAGCTGTTTCTTTAGTAATGAATGTTCATGGGATTTTTTCACATTGTCACATTTTAAGCAATTACAAGAAGAGTTTATTATCTTTTTGTGCCAGCAATAACTCTGATTATGGAGCAATCTTTTTGGCACCACAAAGAAATATAATTTTTCATGATTTAAGCAATTTAATAGTTTAACACACATATGCTGTTTAATTGAAAATGTACAGTATATGTAGTTGAAATTAATTAGCTGCACAAATATTATGAGGCTCTACTAAGTTTTAATTTATTCTGTGTCAGGTTAAATCATTTAAGATGTACAGACAACAACAATAGCAACAAAAGCGGAACAACAGCAATCAACAGAAACCAGTCAAATGAACTAAAATATATGTTAAAAAAGAGACTACAGTCACCTCAGAGTGGCATGTAAAGATTAGGCAGTAACAAGAGAACAATCAGACACACACTCTTTATTTTAAGGTAAGAACACAAGACTGCAGCTGAATGTCCATTAACTTGTCTCAGTAATAGCCAGAAAATTATTCAGCACTTTGATAATAATCTTGTCATGTTTGATTTCTGGCAACACTGAGTCAGCTAATAGTACAGCTAGCTACATGGCTAACTGAGCTAACTAGCTGACACCAGCTACAGCAGCAGTTAAGATGGCGCCTTGGAGTCAATACCACTTATGCCTTAGACCAGCTAAAACCTGATCAAAGCGCAAAATCTGTGGTGCAATAGTTCTGTCTGCACTATTTAGACATGAAGCCCGCTTTGGAGGCACCCTGCTGTCTCCTTTTTACTCTCATCACAACTATCAGTTTAGTTTTCTATGGGCAACAATGTTGTTGAATTATTAAAGGGAAAATTTGGCCCTTTTAATGTGGATGTCCAGTCAGTGTTGATGGTAAATGTAGTCATTTGAAGCAATAAATTCCTCAGTGCTGCTCTTTGGACTGAGAAACTGGACTGAGGTTGAACAAACAACATTAAACTGGAAACTCTTGCTCCACAGCATCCTGAGGGTCAGATTGATAAATAAATTTTAAAAAATGGTTCAATTATAATGGTTGGTTGCAGCCTACATTAAGCAAACAAGGACACAGATTGAACAGCTAAATGAATTAAATGAATAAATAACCAAAAGCAGCCATAGATTTAGAAGCTCTTTTCTGAAATCTTTCTTTTTAATGTGATCTGGATCATTTGTTGAATAAACAATTCAGTAAGATATAAATCCTTTAAAACAGCCATTAATCAAGTTGCACAGATTTTGAAGTAACCCTGTAATAATGAAACATTTTTATTGAACTGTAAAAACAATAAAACAAATGCAACAAAGCTTTCTCGCACCACAGCTAACTATGAATGAGCTGCCTTTGCGACCCAGATGTGCAGCCCGTTTAACCTGTTTAAATCTCGTTGTACCATTTCTCTCTCTCACACACACTTCATTTGGAACGGCCCATTTAATGAATAATACTGCATGACTTCAGTAATCAACATTAATTTAATTTCTGTCCAAACCAGCCAACAAGGTCACAGAGTGTATTATATATTTTCATAAAGAGGCTGTGTGTATGTGTGTGTTTTGTGTGGATGTCCTTGTGTGAGTGTGAAAGAGAAAAAGATAAATTATGTATGCACAAATAATCTATGATGGGTTACGAAGGGTTAATTAAGTATTTAATATAACAGACAAGATTAGATTTCTGGTGTTATTACAAATGGAGAGAGTAGAGTGTGTGTATGTGCGTGTGTGCTGTATTGCAGTCAAGTCCCTCTTCGCATGTGGTGACCCAACTAAATTAAAGCCATTTCAAATTGATATTTAGCCCTGAGAGAATAAAAACTGTTGTCAAGAAGAAAATCTGTTGCTCCACTTTATTGCTGGTGTTTGTGTGTGTGTGTGTGTGTGTGTAGGAGTGTGTGTGTGTGTGGGGGGGGTGGGTGGCTCTGACTTGAGCTACCGTCTGGGCTAAACTTCAGACTAAAGACCAGTTAACTGGGGATGACTTGTACAACTGGCTGTGTCCCCAGTTGGGAAAAGGCTGATTTTGGGGTCAGTGGTTAAAGAGATGGTTCAGATTTTTTGGTAAATATTATATGAGGTGAAACATTTCGTAAAACTAAAAAATAAAACTGCTGATGTTTGTTCAAGGGTTCATTTTTTCTGATCACTTCGATTTTAATTAGTTATTGATGCCGTAAAAATGGAGTTTCACATCATTATGATTCACAGGTGATTTGGGCTCGAGATTAAGTCTGCTGGGAGTGTGGACAGAACCTTCAAAGGATATTCCACCCCAGAATCATAATCCACTCAATATGGACCCACCCCTATGCCAATGTGAGGATGGGTGAAGATCTTCAGTTCACAAAACAATCCTGGAGTTTCAGCAGAAAACAGGATTGCAGCCAAATCCAGTACAATGGCAGTGAATGGGACCAAATGTAAATGTAAAAAAAAAAAGAACACAAAACAAACACAAAATGTCTCCATCCTGCTCGTGTAGTATAATCCAAGTGTCCGCGAGCCACAACTTTAAAATCGAGTCTCGCGATATATTCACATGTGCATCCATTAAGAGATATATATGAAGTCTTGCGAGATTGACGCCATGTTTACATCCTACCTGCTACATGCTACAGTTGACATTTCGGCTAAAAACATGGTGTAAATTACGTCTTTTGCTGTTAAATTTTAATGTCACAGCTCGTGGACACTTGGATTACACCACACGAGCAGGATGGAGACATTTTGTATTTGTTTTGTGTTCTTTTTTTAACATTTACATTTGGTCTCCGTTCACTGCCATTAGCTGCAACCGTTTTCTGATGAAACTCCAGGATTGTTTTGTGAACTGAAGATCTTCGCCCATCTTCATGTCAGCATAAGGGTGAGTACATATTGAGTGGATGATTATCTAAGAGTGGAATATCGCTTTAACACTGCAGCTCAAACTGGCACCTTTCACTCGGGAGACCGGGGTTCATGTCCCATGTGAAACCAAAATGTTCTTAAAAGTTGAAAGGCACATAATGTTGTATATATCACGTGACAGCGTTGATGGTAAATGTAGTCATCTAAAGCAATAAATTCCTCAGTGCTGCTATATGGACTGAGAAAGCTGAATTCTTCTGCTGCAAAATCTGTTTTTCTACTGATGTTCTTCTGATATTTCAGCTTGGATTTCTAGTCTCCTCATCTGGGTAGCCAGGAGGCATGCTAGATGAGTATTTTTTCAACTAACAATGTGTTCTGGCCAACAAAGTAATAGCTATAGGCTAGAGTGGTAATTGTGAGCATCGGAAACAGTCTTAATCATTAGAACATAGAGATGTGGGCTTTGGATTAAAGAGTGGTGGGCCCCGAGATCTTCAACAAATGCAGTCGGCATGTTTCCAACATGCAACCAGATCAGCTAAACGCACCGCTGTGGGTGATCACCTCAGGGGGAGAGGAGGAGAGCGGAGAATAGCCATGCTACAGCTGGGATTTAAGGCTGCCCCTGGATAATGTCCAGCCAGGAAAATCAAATGGACAAAATTGGACTCAGGTTGAGCAGACAACAGGAAAACAGAGACTGTTGCTCCACAACATCCTGAGGATTATATTGCACTCCGAGCTGACAGGACACAACAGACAAGATTTTGGTAGGATGAGGGGAGTACGTTGGTGATACTTCGTGCTCAAACACAGTCACAGTGGATGGACAATGTTTCGAGATGTTGAACCTTAAACATGAAGGTGTCAACCATATTATCATCACCATCTTGTTGCTGCTGTTTACATTCAACTTAACACAAATTCAAAAAATGCACTACAGAAATATTTCCGTGGCATATACATGTGTATTTATTTTGTTTTATATTTTCATCCTGTCCATTCTGAATTTAATTAATCATCTGTATATATAGGTTGTATTATGTGTGTATTATAAAGGAACTACACCTGTCATTTCATCATATAACGCTGTGTGGCACAATAATAAATGTCCTTGAAACACCGACTGGACATGAAAAGTGCTAAATTTTCCCATTAAGCCAGATCTTTATTGCATATAATTTAAATATGAAAGACTGAGCCAGACCTTGAGAGCCAGACCATTATTAAAGACTGTAAGTCATGTCATTTTCTGTCAGCTGATTATTTCAGGTGTGACAGAATAAGTTCAGTCTGGGGAATAAAAATTGTTCATATTTGTGTCAGAGTGGGGGTGGGTTAGCATCAGCTGCAGGCAACACAAGGAAGGTCAACGCACCTGTGAGTATTTGGACTGATTGTTAGTTTGCCACAGGTAACATGAGTAACGTGCTTAGACACCACAGTGAGGACACACAAACAGGCAGAGCCTGGCACCAGGCACCAGTGGGAAAGAACAGAATTGCTCTTTTAGAAATAAGGGTTCCAGGAAGGTTCTTCCTGAAGGGCTGAGGTTCTACTGAGAACCATTTGCTTTTGAGGAACCCCTTTTTGAAGAAAGGATTTGTCCTTGTAAGACTAAGATTTGTGTAAAAAGGTGTAAAAGGGTTTGTGGTGGAACCCCCTGGGTGGGTTTTGGATAAAATCATTAAATTATAAAAAGGTTCTTGGTAGAACCCCTTGAGTGTGTTTCTAAATAAAATCAATGGAATAAAAAAATGTTCTCAGTAGAGCACCTGGGTGGGTTCTAGATAAAACCTTTGGAATATAAAAAGGTTCTTGGTAAAACTTCCTTGATGTGTTTTGGATAAAATCACCGGATTATACACATGTTTTTGATAGAACCCCCTGAGTGTGTTCTAAATAAAATCCATTGAATATAAAAAGGTTCTTGGTAAAGCCCCGGGGGTAGGTTCTAGATAAAACCCTTGGGATATAAATGCCCAAAAAGGGTTCTGGGTGAAACCATTACAGGACTGGTTCCCTGACAAACCTCTCATTGGGGGTTCTGGGTGAAACCTTTCACAGATGGTTCATAGCCCTTTATGCTAGTGTCTAGTTAGAACACTCTGGAAGGGTTCCAGGTGAAACCTTTAAGAACCAAAAAGGGTTCTCCTGTTGGGACAAGCCAAAGAACCCTTTATGGTTCCATTTAGCATTTTATTTCTAAGATTGTATGCAAGAAAGGTGCAAGGGACATATCTATATGGCCCATAAACCAAAATTGTTCGAAGCATTATTAAGTTTTGTTGAAATTAAAGCCTGTACTCTGGTCTGCGTCCATTCTGTCCAAGGCCCCCCATGATTTTACAATTTCAGTCCCCAGAGATGATTGTCGGAAAAGACTTTATGCACAAATGTGTTTTTCCACTAACAATCACAGCACAGATTAAATGATTTTAAGGTGACACAGAAATCACAAATCTTGCTCCTAATATAATACTTGCACAATCTGCGTGTCACTGAAATTTGACCCTGTACATGCCCTGAACTTCACAACCTCACAACCACCAAAAGCTGCTTTAATTCACAAGCAACTTGCTTCTTGGAAATATATTAGATTTCTCTTTATGAGCAGTGAATGTGTGAATTCTTTTGCAGACTGTCACTTTAGTTTATTCATATTTCTTTTTATTTCTTTGCCCTGACTGCAGCACAGATGAAAAGGGTGGCAGCAGACCGCTCAGAGCCAAAACACTGAGTGCAATGTGTATGAGGAGTCACCCAGCCATGGTTTGGGATGTGCGTGTCTAACTAGCGGAACATTGTCCTTTTTTATACACATAATCAGCCCATCTCAGAGTCTGACTTCATCATGACCCATGGCCTCCTTTGATTTGAGCCAAAAACTACAAAAACAGACTTTAAAGTTGATTCTACTTGGCAACACAGCAGAGTTTACTGTGATAAGTTACATTTTCTCAACTAAGGGGGATAAATGTTGGGTTGACAAAGAGCCTCTGGCCCTGTTTACACCTGTTCTTAACACGCGTCTTGGGTGATCCGACCTCAGCACATCCGTTCACAGTTGGCATTAGAATGCATCTCCATATATGATCTCACTTCTATATGCAGATAAACACCTACATAACTTCCATTTGCAAAGGCCAAATTCGTTTTAACTTGCAGTCCAGAAGTAATAGCTAACACACTGGGTCAAATGGACACAATGTTTTTTGTACAAAGAGAGAAATAACTTGATGCATTTTCCAAATTTACAAATGATTTTGCCATAGCTCTTTCACAAAGTTTATAAAGTTTCTCCTCATGCAACAACTTTCTTGCAAATTTTGAACGGTGTCTGGGGATATTGCGGTTACTAGTTCAAAGGTGAAATCAGTTGTTGTAATTTTCATTTCACTAAACTAAATGGAAATCAGACAGGCGGTTTCTGCTTGAGGGAATGTGGCCATATGCTGCCCAGACCACCTCCTAATGCAGTCTGAGTGATCAGATTTCATTGTGTCCTCAATGCGTCCATTCACACCTGTACTTAGAGATGTCCAGTTGTGATCAAATCACCCAGGACACATGTTAATGCATTTAAGTGTAGAAATAAAGTAGAAATAAATTAGTTCCAGTAGATTCTACCTTAGAAAGGAAGTAGGTTGTACATGAAACTACTTGCAACAAGGTGTGTGGATTATCGTGAGGACCTGGGTCATGAGATACTGGTTTTAAATTTTTAATGTATTTTTTTGGTACTTTGAGTACCATGAGTCAAGTACAATTTAGTCCCATTATGGTCAGCAGGGGGCTACTCCACTTGCTTCAAAAAAAAAAAAAAAAAAAAAAAAGTCTGATTGTGTGTACTCTGATCGCTTCTTCTCACCCAATTTATGACCTCAGTACCCCAGTAACAGTTGACTAGAATAGACAAGCCATTCTCAGTGAGTGTGTACAGCACACTGCACCAAGGTCACAAAATTCAGAACTGTTAAACTTGGGAGTGCTAAATAAATATGGATCTATTTCTTGCCTAAAATGTTTTCAGGAACATGTATTTAGTGTCCCATTAAGCTGTAATACAAGATAGTAACAAGGTGGCCACCATTGTGTGTCTGGTTTCCTCCCCAAACTCAGAGCAAACTGTCAAACCAGGCAGTGTTGATCAAATATGGATCAAGATTCTGTTACTGCATTGCTTATTTCTTGTTTAAAATGTCTTAAAAACATATTTCAGTGCACTGCTTAGCTGTAATATGAGAAACTTTGTAAATTTGTAACTCAATACTTAGTCAGTGAGCTGATGTCACAGTTGGTACACATCTGGTTCAGGCTGAAGCTGGTTGGAGCTTATGGGTGTAACTGAATATGGAGAGATAATGCGCTCTGAGCGGATATGAAAAACATCTGAATTGTTGCAGCAATAGTCACCTGTCCATACTTTGAGTCCTCTACAGTGTCCTCTGCCTAGAGGTGATAATAGATGACTTCTCTCTCCACGTGTCTCTGACTGACTCTGATGACTCCTGTATTGATTGACGAGTTTTTTTTTTCCTTCTACTTTTTTTTTTCAAGGGCCCTCTGAGTTGAATGATGGTTGCTGCTGCTTCTCTCATCGACCTGACAGCATTTCAAGGTTTTTCCACAAATCTCCAATGTGCACTCCAACAGTCTCCACCATCTATCCTGATGACCAAAGCCCTCGAAGTTGATATATAGGCGCAATATTGTCTTCAGCAGGAGACAGGGATTGACGTGGCCGGATCAATGTGGATCACAAGCACTGTGGATAACAATGTGCCCCATGGACAACAGAAGCATGACGCACATGGTCAAATTTCCACACCGGCTGCTTGTTTAATGCTGACTATATCTGCTCTTTAGACCAGTCAGAAATCACCAGACTTTGTTCTCTCTCTCTAACCACCACAGTTGGTGTGTAAACATTCTTGTCTACACACCGACTCGAGAATAATACATGATTCCAACTTCACACTTACAGCACAGGTTCCCCCTACAGAGCAGCTGATTTGATTAGATTTCTGAGTCCCTTGCTGCATTCATTTCAATATTAATGAGCAAAAACTCATTAGTCCATGTAACGTCTTGTTGCTTAAGGAGACACAGTTCATACTAATGCAGCTCACGAGCTGTGCAAAGACAGGGATGTTGGTCCACAATGTTTGTATAGAAATATTGTTTTGGTTAATGTGTTTGATTAGCTTAATTAATGATTTAATTAACCAGACTGACAGGCTTTTAAACTTTCATGTTGACCCAGATGAGTTTTAGCCTAAAAAACAGACATGGAACACCAGTTCATCCAGAAGACTGGCTCAAATTATTGATGTGAATATTTTAATCTTTGTCATATAATGTAGACATATATAATTTATAAGCCACAAGTACAGAAGATGGTAGTGTATATGCGTTATACTTACTGTGTGTGTGTGTGTGTGTGTGTGTGTGTGTGTGTGTGTGTGTGTGTGTGTAGGTAGGTACTATGTGTTAAGAGTGTATGTGTGGGTGTTTAGCATAAGCTGCATCTTTAAGCTACATATGTGTATGGGCAGGGTTGGGAGGTTTTCTTATGCATTCTGATACAGTCACTAATTACCTGTGAAAAACGTAATCAGTAATTCAAGTATCGCAGTATCAAAGTGATGTATCTTGGTTACTTTCTCTTACTTTTGGGTTATCTCAATATAAAATACGCTGAAATTGTTAAGCCTAATATAGTGTTTTAGGGCTGCTATTAATTATTTTCATTATTGATTAATCAGTCAGTTATTGTCCTCTAATCTGTTGTTTTATCCACAACTCAAAAATATTCAGTTTACTGTCAGAGAGGAGTAAAGAAACCAGAAAATATTCACATTTAAGAAACTGAAATCAGAGAATTTGGAATTTTCTTTACTAAAAAATCACTCAAAATGATTAATGGATTATCAGTATAGAAGATTAATTAAATAGTTGATTAATAATAGATTAACTGTGGCGGCTCGTGTTTTATGTTGTTAGGTTTATTAGTTTATCCAGCTTTTATCCTTTGCTGTGTGCAATATACTGATTGATTGATTGATTGGTTTTAAGATTGAAGGAGGGGCCTGCAATCTGTGATTTGGCAGATGACCTTATCATCATATTTGAGGTTTCAGTGGTTCTTCTGTCTTTCCCGACTTCTAAAAAACCTAAAGTTAGAAAGAAATTGTGTAATTGAAAATAGAAACTTAAAAGAAGCTGTTAATGACATTACTGAGTAAATGTCATTAACTAGTAAATGATGTCTGTAGAGTAAAGTGTATCATAAAAGAGTCTTAGTGATGTTGCAACTTATGTTTTTACTGTGAATAATACGTCCCTACCATAAAACGCCTGCTTTTAGAATGGAGTATAGTTTAACAGTCTGCCCACTTGAAAGACCTAGAGCAGAGGGTATTTGAACATGAATAATTCACATAAATTGAGCTTACCTATCTTTTAATAATGAATCATGTAAACAGCATAAAATAATGTAGGAAGTGGAGTGACACTGACCTGTTTTCTGCCTCTCTCTGCTTGTAGTAAAAGTGTAAAAGTTCACATAACAAGCACAAACTGCAGTCAAAATAGAGACAGCTGCTCCACTCTGCATCACACGTCGTTTTCACTCCTTGCTGGCACCTCTTGCTGTTATTGCTGGTTAATAGCAAATGTGCTTCATTAATGCAGGTCCCAAGGTTCTCTTTAAATGTCACATGTATGGAGCAGTGGGGACGGCAGACTTGCCTTGATCAGCTTACTCTGTTAAAAATGCAACAGGAGAATAACAACTTGTGTTCTGTTTACGATTGAGAGGCTCATGTCATGCTGTTTCGGTAAAGATGGCAGTCAAAAATGTCATCCAACACTGACACTGAACTCTTCATTGAAAGCTGCTTCCTATAATGTATGCATATACTGTTTTTTTGTCTTCTGCATCATTGTCTGTGCATTTGTTGTGTGTGTGGGAGCAATTTGATGAGGCAAAGGTGGACTCAGCCGGTACAAATGACATCTACTGTACCATAGAGAGCCATTTGACTGTTCGCCCCCCTTAGTTACTGTTGCTATGCCTGTCACTCTCTCTGTTCTTGCATGGCACATAACAGATCTTTTTCACAGCAGATATTTGGACCTCAGAGCAAGAAAAGCACAGGTGTAATTGATACCATTAATAACAACATGTGTTCCATTTAGGTGAGCCTTTTCCAGGGTTCTGGTATCGTGCATGCTGGCTCATGGATTACTGGGACATTTATGTGGAACTGAGCCATGGTTAACAAAATTTGTTCTACCAGGTTTACAACTGCTAATGAGGACAGACAGACCACTCAGAATTCATTGTAATTTTTTGATCATTGATTTCAGATTGAGGACTGAGCAGTTATACACAAGCAGTTTTTAAAAAAATAAGCTAATGTAAGTTTTTGTTGGCTGAAACAACAACTTTTGCTCGTTTATTTTTGAAGCTAGCTAATTGTTAGCTGTTGTTGAAAGTGGTTTCTCTTGCTGACTAAAAATAATGCCAGCCAACGTGTTAAGAAGAAGAAGAAGAAGTCATACTTTATTAATCCTCGAGGGGAAATTACATTCTTTTCACTCTGTTGTAATTTTTGTACATAAATACACAGGCCCGAAATACACACACATGCACAAACAGGATCTATAGACATGCATTGAGAGAAGTGTCAGAGTGAGGGGGCTGCAAACATACATGTAGTCAGGTGCCCTGAGCAGTTAGGGGTTTGGTGCCTTGCTCAAGGGCACCTGCACTGGCAGTGCTCAGGAGGTGAACTGGCACCTCTCCAGCTGGTCCATGTGGGACTTGGGATCGACCCTTCGGTTCCCAAGCCAAGTCCTTACAGACTGAGCTACTGCCCCCCCGAAAATATAAGAAGAAATGCCCATGAGGGATCTTAAATATTCACCCACAGATACATACTGTATATGATATACTGTTAAAACAATGAGATTAAAGCTACATATCCAAGTCAAAAAGACAACATTACCAGTTGATGGTCCATGTAAAAACCTTGGAAATAAAGGAGCGGCATTGATTTTCTACTGCAGGGTAGAGCTAGTTAGCCCTAGTATTTATAGTCCTGGAAATGTAAAATCAGATGCTTACTTTTTCTACAGGAAAAATAAAAAAAAATGGCACAGATTTGTTTGGAGAATCTTAGCAGCATAATGTAACATTGGTTCGCATGACAGGAATAGCTCTATAAACTTTCTCAAATTTGATAAAGAGCAGGACAGAGTTGCTAACGTTAGCCTAAACTTTGAAAGGCTTCAGGACAGGCTTCCGTGCTGTGGGGAAATATTATGCAGTGCAGTGGATGTTCAAGTCCTGAACAAGGCTAATAACTGCAGGCTAACATTTACATCTAGAGCAGACAAAAACACGGAAAAGACTGCACCTCTGTCCAGCTGTCATCACTAGGCTCCCCAGAACGCCTGCACTCAACTCTCTGTCTTTCAACACTTTGTGTTTCGTCCATGGATACATTAAGGAGAACTGGATACAGCACTGGAGGTAGGCAACTTCTGTAACAGAACTTCCACATTGTATGGCCTATAGAGCAAGCACTGTACAGACTTCCTTTGGCCGAGTGGCTAACTTCTAGTTTAGTCCTCCACTAACTTGAATAGGGAAAAAAATGAGTTAATCCTGTGGCTCTTCTAGACTTTCCAAATGTTGGACCGAATAGATCAGATCATGAGAGTGAAATGGGTCGTTTATCTGCCATTTTACAGCCGCTTCTTTCACAATATAAGTCTCTGGGGCGAAAGTCTTATTGGGCTGGAGAGCATAATGTGACGTCACATTTGGCCATCGTGTCAAACTGGTTTCTAGCTTGGTGAAACTACATGAAACTGCTCACAGCAGGTCATGATATTTGGAAACAGACACTGTTTTTGAATTTTGCAAATGTCTTTTCTTGATGTTTTGAGCACCACAAGCCGAGTGCCATCTAGCCCCATTGTACCGAAGAGAAGACAAACATACGGCCACTCACAACAAATCTAGATGGATAAACACCACGACAGGCCAGGGGGAAAGTACTCATTTTTGATTTTGGAGTGATCTGTCCCTTGTACATTTTTGCCCTTGTGGAAGAAAGCTATAAATGGAATAAAAAAATGGGTTTTATTTGATGAAGATATGAAGGTTGAGCTACATTACTGCACCAAGAGCCTGCAATATATTAATCTACACAGTCTATACAGCCTGATCCTTGTTCAATATATTCATATTACATTCTCATATCTTTATTTCTTTCTGTTCATGTAAGACTGAAGGATCCTATAGCACTCACAGACTCCAGATAATATGTCTGCAGCTTTTGCTATTTGCACACCATGCCTGCCATTATCTGTGAACCTCATGATTATGAAACACGTTCTCAGTTCATAATGAAAAGCACAGAAAGTGTAGGTGCTCAGTGCTGCCCTGCTTTGGGGTCAAGAGCTTGCAATTTGTCACCCTCTGATTGAGTTTCTGCCCCAAATAGAAAAAAAAAACAGCGTCCTGTTATATATTGCACTTCATTTCTCATATTTCTAATACTGAAATTTCATATGTAGTGGAAGATAAAAGAAAGTGCACACCAAAAAGTGAATTACAGCTGAAATGAAGAATCTGATTTGCATGGACATGACCCTCCATGTGATCAGCGTTTCCAGCTTCAGAGGAGCTTTTTAATTTTTGTATATCTGTTTTTTCCGCCCTGTGTTTCTCTTTTTTTATGGCCACAGTGAGACTTTTCTCCAAGTTACACCGCCTTTGTCCTGTCTGTTGTTTGTTTTGGTGTCTTTTTTATCTTATACAGACTCCATATGACTGCTGCAGACAAGCTGTGTCAAACTTTTTGTCTTTCAGACTACTTTTAGTATCAAACAACAGAAACCAGACGTTCTTTTAAAAAAAATATCTACCCTCAGCATTCTCCATCTCAGTCCCTCTCTGTGTGAGTCTCTGTCTGTACACTGAGGCAGTGTAAAACTGTTCTTAGAGATGGTAATCTGTCTCTGTCTGCTTTTCTATGTCACTGTCTCTCTCAGTCTGAGTTGCAGCCCTCGCCCCTTCCTCTCCTTGGGTTTCCCACGTCTCTGTTGGGACCTTCTCCTCCTGGTGGGTGTCGCTGTGCTTTTCATACTTCATAAAAATAAAGATGTCTGATGAGTGTGTTTGTTGGAAGCTTCCCTCTAGGATTCAGCTGAAAACTGAATGGATTACTGAACTTTAAAATGACTATTTTTGTGTCCTCAAAAAAGGAGTTGTATGACTCATATCTGGATGATGACTACACTGAATATTTATACATATTCAATTGTCATCAGCCTTTTTCAGCCACATATTTCACCACATATTTGGCTGTGGGGACTGGTGTTTAAATTGGGGTTTCATTACAGTGTTAGGTCACATTACCACATGCTGAGTTTCATCTCTGGAGGTCCACATTTTAAATAAATTGCTTTAAGACAGTTCATGTTTGAACTGATGGAGACTCTTTGAACTATAATATTATAGTAATGATGGGATCCACTAGAAAAGAGGCCCACAATGCATCTGGGGTCTAATTCACAGTGTTGCACAAGTATTTCCTATTCTCTAACTTGTTCTTATGGAGACATATTCATTGAGAAGCTTTAATTTAAAAGTCTGTGTTGTGGATGATGATAGAGTAAAGTGATTATTTTGGATGGATGTTAAGTACAACTTTCTACATGGCTGACAGATTATTTTTTTTATCTCGTTGACTGGAATACTTATTATCTCAGCTGAGATTTTTTAACTTTTCTTCCTGCTAGCTTGTCTGCTGTATTATTCATTTTCAAGATATAATGATAATTTGGTGGAAAGTTAGAGTTTTATTTTTTCATATAAATGGTGCAACTGTTTAGTCATTTATAAATTATCATCATGTACACCAGGAGATCATGCGGTTGCTTCTGTGTGTGTGTGTGTGTGTGTGTGTGCGCACGCGTGTGTGCTGGTGGTGTGTGTGTGCTTGTGCGTGCTTGTGTGTGAGAGTGAGGGACCTGCTTCTTCTATGTTGAAGGACCTCTGTGATTTTCAAACCTTGAAAAACCTTTTTAGCTCTTTCACTGGAAATTACTCACTGGAAACATGCATGTTTAGTGAAAACTTCCATTTTACCAAAAAAAATACACTTAAAGCTGCAGTAGGTAGAAAGCCTAAAAACAGCTGATTGTTGAGTCTCATCACCAGGATGTGAGTTAGGTTTCATTTTCTCTGTCCTGAGCTCCTCCTACCAGATGAGCAGCATGCGCTTCATGGGCACACACAACAGTTTACCGAGGCAATCGTGAGCGGACACAGACCGGCAGCTGGCAGACATGAGCTTTGGTGTGTGTGTTTGTGTGTCAGTACTGACAGTTCTCACCAGAAAGGTTGATTCTGTCCTTTACACCCCTCCTCTCTGTACTCAAGGAAGTGACTTACAAATACATTTCTCCTCTGGTCAGCAGTCAACATGGACAGAGAGACTAACTACGTATCTTACTCCTCCGTGGTAGCTGCTGCACACAGGATGACAAGCAAACATAAAGCTAAACCCACTTTTTAATCCAAAAAGTTTAAAAAACAAATGCTGAGCCCTCGTCTGGCTGGTCTGCAGGTCTGCAATTTCTCCATGGATTGCTGCTGCACAGGAGATGAGAAGCAGGAATGAAAATAAATCTTCTTTTAAACCCCAAAAGTTTAAAAGCAGATTTCTGATCGCCTCCCCTGCCAATAAAGGAGTCAACATCAGACTGACTCTGGTGTTTCTTCCTCCAGAAGTTCCAGTCTGCCGCCGACCCTCTCATCCGGAGCTCCCCGGCTCTGAGCAGCTGTTTGTCATCTCTGTGTCTGCCATATCCTCTCAGCCCTTGGCAAAAGTCCCAAGATAAGAAGAGACGTAAATGAACACAACTGAACGTAAAGTCAAAAGTAACTGAGTGAATTGACTCCTGTGCTGAGCAAGCTGCTCATTAGTTTCCACCATTGATTCAGAGCCTCACCAAAGGAACATGTATGCGCAGCTATACTAGTAGAAAAGCCAATAGGAATGTCCAGTCTCTGAGATGACCTGTGATTGGTTTAAGTCTAACGTCACCTACCAGATTTCCTAAAGTCTGAAAACAGATCCAAGAGGAGGTGCAGAAGTCTTGTTCTCTCGGATCAATTGATGGGAAAAAAGCTGAAAGATTATTATGGAATTATTTCTCATTGATACTAAAAATGTTGCCTACCACAGCTTTAAAACTTCACTAAACACATTATATGAGTCTGGACAGACATAAAATGTAAAATGTAACTTGACTAGTTGGTGGAGACATACAACTGTGAGGCAGTAATTCTATTTTTTGACTGCCCTGTTATATCCGACCACTGACAGCTGACTTCTCACTCTTCTTAACCAGGCACTTGGGAGCCGCAAGTGATCAAAAACTGCTTCAGTTTGAAATCTTCAGCTTGGGACAACACATGGGGGGGTCATGTTAATGTGGCATTGTAGAAGGTGCTTTACCATCTGTTTCCTGGGTGGGATCTGCACTCTACTGAGTGACCTCTTTTAGTGGGTTTCTTCTTTCATTTCTGCCTATGCAAGTTTTTGCAAAAACAAACAGTGTCTGTCAGAAATAAAGTTTTGTCTATTGATATTTCAGCATTGTCCAAGCATTTCCTGTTCCTGGTTACCTGATAAATGTGCCCTTTTTGACTTAAAAGTACTATAATTACTGTAATTTTATGCAACTCCAGCTGAGTGCAGGTCACTGACCCTGCAAAATGATTATTTTACATGGTGGCCCCAAAGGACAAAACACATTAATGAGCAACGGCTCACACATTTAAGGGTGCCTTCATCATCATCATCATCATTATTATTATTATTATTATTATTATTATTATTATTATTAGATTTTACATCATTCTGTTAGTTCTCAGTAGTGTCCCTTATGTATTCAAATTGACATTCAAATTTTGGTCAAAGTAAGTATGTTTTAGCTGCTAGATGCTATTTTCCCAAGCTCTTCTAAAAGTGTTTTCCCTTGTGACCTGCCATAGGTGTCTGCATTATGACGTTGTCACAACGGAGGGGAAGGCATCAGCACTGTAACTTAGGTCATTCCTTTTTGCTCACGGTTGGGTGGGAGTTTCAATTTAAAAAACTCAGAAAAAACACAGGTACTCACCCAACAAGCATTTCACTTCTACGGCATTGTTAGACTCACGATGACAGAAAGAAAATGATCACAACTGATTCTACAGAACCAGAGATGTCATCTTTTTTTATTCCATGTATTCTTACTCCTTATCAAACATGCATTCTCACAGTGCAACTGAGTGACTCCCAATCAATTCCAGTCTTGCAATACCAGACAACTGGCAATCACATACACTTTTTCAAGGACATGCCTTATCAGAAACAATGCTCTGTCCCCGTTCTTCTAGCAGAAAGCACATGATGTCACCAATATCAAGGCTGCCCTAAACAGTTTAATTCTCTAATTGTTTCCACACCGTTTTAGCAACACGGGCTAGGAGATCATCTGTTGAGTGAAGCATTTAAAGTCTGACTTGTGAGTCTAAACTGACGCTGACTTAAGTGACATTACTTGAGGCAGTTTATCAGATATCACACAGCTCCCTGTGGAGATACAAATAGTGACTCTTTGACATGTAACATTTGTGAAGTTCTCCTTTAAGGAATATTTGTCAAATCCAGAGATTTGGAAAGTCTCTGAGTGTTTCTTAATATTTGTATTTGATTTCATGGTATGTGGCTGGTCATAGCTTTGCAAGAAACTCTAAGAAACTCTAAGAAATTCTCAGAAATTCTAAGTCAAGTCCCAAGTCAAGACTGAAAAGTCATGAGTCATGTCCCAAGACTCTCTTCTCTTTTTTCCCTGTTGAAAGGTAATTTTGGGGAGTTTTTCCTTCCTCATTTGGGGGTCTACAGGACAGGGAATGTCGCACATTGTACAGATTGTAAAGTCCCCTGAGGCAAATTGTGACACAGTATGTGATATTGGGCTGTACACTTTTTCAGGAAATGTAATGTCATTTCAGCAACAGAGCCTCAACTTACTGTTCTTCATGCAACCTCAAATGCTGAAGTTGTTCAAAGAAAAAATGAAAGTTGTTGCATCTCTGTCTGCAATTTTCGAGGCACATATTGTGCATAATTGCAATTTGTTTTTGTTGAGCACTGCATAGGCTTCCCAGGAGCTCAGTAAGTTAGTTCTTCGTGGCTCTCTGATTTAAACAAAGTGGATCTGGGGAATTAAGTGGGATGGGATTCACTAGAATACAGGCTGGGGGAATTAATTGTTGACTTGTTGAGAATGAGCAGTGTTAACATTAGTTGATTCAGGAAATGAATAAAAATGAATTGACCAGTGAAACTCTTATTAAATAACATACTTTTACTTTTTGGGCTTGGGGGAGTCAAGGATTTCCAAGTTAAAAGGCTCAAGTCCAAGTGAAGCCACAAGTCATTGGTGTTAAAGTTGAGTTGCAAGTCTTTTTTTGATTTTGCCAAGTCTAAAGTAATCAAACTCTTACTGACTGTTTTTGTGTTGCATTGTGCAAGCTAAACTTCCTTTGCACTGGAACAATGACTTTCTGCACATTTCACTGCCTGGTGAACTTTCAAATGCACTGTCACTAAAATCCCCATAAAGGCTCATTATCTGCATGCAACTACATGCAAGGTCTGAGATCATACAGTTTTCATGAGGCTGCGTCCTTTAATTTGGGGAAATCAAAGGAAGGTAGGTGGGAGACAGAAGAAAGACAAAGCCAGAGAGAACAGAATAAAGAGTGATGGCGCAGTACAACACAGAGTGAGCGAGGCAGATGTTAAATTATTCTCTTTAGATTTACAATCGTAAAATCATTTGATCAGTGAAATATAGTCCCCATTTTCTCCCCCTGCAGACACTGTACCACCAAATATTTCTCTCCCACTTCAGTGAGTTCCAAGGCTGAGAGACATGCAGGCGAGGGGGGACAGAATTAAGAATAAAACAATATTTGCTCCAAAGTTAGCACTGCTCAGCCCTGGAGAATGAAGTGTGACTGTGTGTGTACGTGTGTGTGTATTATTTGACTGCAAATCTCTGAATCTACAAAAATATGTGTCTGTTCTTCAGAGCCACCTGGGTAAGATTAAAGTCTAGAGATTTGTCCATATGCATTTGAAAACAAACAACACTGTCAAAGCATATTTAAGACCATGTAATTACATAAAGATAATATCAGTAATTACAATGTCTGTCTTTAAATCCACACTTCAAACATCTCCTCTTATCTTTTTCCATGTAGAGTTCCAATTGCACTTTGTGTTCATTTACACTTTATTTGAAAAGTGACCCTGTACATTAATCAACATTCAAACAAAGCTAAATGTACCTGAATTAGCTGAAAGGCAAATTTTCATCTGCATTTTTTGCCTGATGTTGTTAGTCCAAATAATACAATACATAGGCTAAAATAGTTGAATACATTCTACATTATGGTAAAAAACCCTATAGAATACAGTTAAACAACATGAGCAAAGAAAATACATTAGCAGATCATACAGGTACAGTATGAGAGCAGTTATGTTAAAAGTGGAATGAAAGTGAAAGTATTTCAATCTTTTAAGAAAAAAGTATAATTATCAACAGAATATGAAAATGTATTGTGGTGCATCTACTGAAGTTATCATGCTAACCAGCTTCCTGAAGCCCATCCTGTCTTGTAGTACCACTTTGTGCCTCCAGGGGCAATAGTTCAATCCTCATGCAGTTTCAGTCAGAAGATGTATGCAAGTGGTAAGGTTGCTGCTTTCACAAGCTATCTTAGCCTTTATAGTCTAATAAATAAACAAAATAAACTAACTCTTACACCTATCGACTATAATAAACCTTCTGAATCCAGGTTTTTTACTTTTAGGAAACTTAGCTGAGCTTGGTCGTAAAACACACCTCAAACATAATAAAACTGATCAAAAATGTCTTGGTTAGTCTTTCTACTGTTCAACAATCACCCATTCCGATTTGGTTGAAAGTAAATCCTTAATCCACAGTGTTAAATGTGAAAATACTCCAACTCTCCATTGCCTCTTTGAGGCTCGTCCTCCTTCTTGCTTCTCTCTGCTTGGAGTGGCCAGGCACATTTGGCAGTTGAAACCACCTGCGCCACAGAACTGCTAAAACCTGGTCGAAGTGTAAAGTCTGTGGAGCAGTAGGTCTACCAGCACACACACAGATATCTCCAAAATCACAGAGCACCTTTCATTTCAGTTTTCTCCCACACAGGAGTGTGGATTAGTACAGTGTCCTTTGAATATATTTTCTATCAGCAATAAAATGTAACTATTGAAATAAACTCTGTGTGTGTGTGTGTGTGTGTTGTGTCTAAAATTATTCTCCCTAATAACAAAGAAGGAATTATCATTACTATTATTATTTAGCTTAATAAATCTCAATGTATGTGCGCACGGGATGGGCTCACAGCTGTCAGATTGTCTTTAACAGATCAGTCATCATGACAGCTGGAGCAGCTGTAGTGTTTGTGTCTGCATGTTTAATGGTATAAAGTCTCACCTGAGGTGACAAGATCTTGCTCTACATCTATACTGTGGCCCTTGAAGAAAAACATATTAAGTGTTTTTTGATATATTCAATTTCAAACAGCATTGGTTAAGTCAGGATTTGACCTTCAGCTGGCTTCATTGCAACATCTGCAGTTTTACCACGAAGAAAAATACCGTATCATCAGCATACATTAAGATCACATTTTCCATGTTTCCATTTGAGAAATATCAATCTGAACCGGAATGTTGGGTTCTAAATGTGGTCCTAAATATGATTCATACTTGATTTGTGACACTATGTTCTTTATCTGAGAAGTTATCTCATGAATTCATGTGAACATTTTCCATTTGTAGAACGAGGATGCAGGAGAGGTGTAATGGAAGTGTTTAACTGTGTGATAGAAGAAGTTCAACAAGGAATAATTTAAATAATTTCTGCAATGCAAACAAAAAGAAAAAGAGAGAAAGGCAAAAAAAGAGAAATGTCTCCAAATTAGATTCACTTTAAGTAAAGTAAGTCAGCCTCTATACTTCAAACTTAGAATTTTTACACCAGTTCAGCAGTGTAAAGACAGTGAGTTAGCATTAAATCTCTGTACTGTGTTGTGAGACTTAAATAATGAATGAAGCTATCCACACTGTGGTAGCTGTATGTAAAGTACACTGGAGTTTGGAGGCAGAAACACAATCACACATAATCCATTAAAACATGGAGGGTACTTTTGACTCTGCATTTTGCACATATCACTGTGTTATTTTATATAATCATTATTTATTACTCCTAGTCATCATACTACAGCACCCTGACACCACCAACATTTATCGGTGCTGAAGCCGTACACCTGTAGCCCCGGTGTAATTTGCTCTACAGAGAGCTACTGAGGCTGTAGAAATGGGGCAGCTGCAGCAGCAACTGAATTTAGTGAAGAACTTTCATCAGATGATGGGTTCTTTGAAGAAGTCACATTTCTTTTTTCTCTTGGCACTCATTAGCTGTGTTCACATCCAAATATTTTGCAAATTTTAATTCTAATTCTAATTTCAAAGTTCTAGTAAATAGGCAGATGAAAATGCAGGCCCCTGGCCTGTAGTGCTGTTTATCCATCTAAATTTTTTTTTGGTGTTAGATGCAGAGGTCTGTAGATATCAGCCATAGAGATGTCTGTCGCTTAAAGCACCAAAGCACCAAAAAAATACAATGGAAAAATTCAAAACCAGTGTTTCTTTCCAAAAATCAGAACACGATTACTAATATCCACACACCTTGTTGGAAAAATATGTATTTTTAATTTTGGGGTGAACTGTAATGTTCCCATTTCCAACAACCTCTTCTAATGCAATGCATTAAAATATACATAAACATGCATATTGTTTTTATTTGTGTGATCTATCTTCACCAGGAGGTGATGGTTCATGAAAAAGAAGTTTTGGTTATCATGTGGGCAAAAATTCTGAAGTAATTGATATGAACTGATTTCTTCTGGTGAGTAAAATCCTTGTTCAAGCACTCATCCGAGCATCAGAAATGTCAATGATCTACCAAAGTGAAAAGAGATGAAAGAAGTAACTTTGTATTACAAAAGTAGAAACATTTTTGGAAAATTAAATGCCGTTGGCATCTACATTCTCCCTGCCCCCTCCTACCCAGACACAGCAGAGACAGGCTGGCTGCAGGAGCTCTGCAAGAGCTCTGCAGGAGCTCTGCGGGTGCGCAGGATGCATGTAACATCATAAATTGACAATACCAAGGACAAGTCTTCTGCTGTAAGTTGATCAGCTGTTTATAACTGTCAGTTGACTGTCAAGTGTCAAGTTTAGCCTGTTATCCTGAAAACAAAAGCCCACTGCTCTGAAATAACACTCAACAATGAGTTAAGTGGCTGCCTGTCATTTTGCTCAATTTAACAATTACAAACATCTGCACCCTCAACGAGATTATTATTGATTTCTTACGACTCATAAACAGACACTTACTAATTCGGTTAAAATTCTGCATTAATTTGAACTGTGACTAATGTGACATACAAACAGTTACTGCAGTCCAGAGGGAGGCAAAGGGAGACACCACAGCTGCAACAAACATGTCGAATGAAAGCAAATTTTCAATTTATCATGTTTTCTTAATCTCTGATGACACATCATGGTCATTTTATGGTTTATTACAGTAAATATATTACAGATTTTTCCTTTATAGAAAGTGAATAAAAAAATCCAATTATTTACATTAAAATTATATGTTCTATTTCAAGATTGGTGAATGATTTCCATTGGTTACAGAGTAGCTGCTGGAACAAACTGCCTTTACAAAACATGCAATTTCAGCCTCTGTATGAACTAAACTTAACAACTTTGTATTTTTCCCTGTGCTTTGCCAGTTTTATTGGAGGCGTCAGAAATAGTCTCAAGTACAAAGGCAGGTCATTGACTAAGAAAAGGAAGAGAGGAAGGTGGCCCCTCATTCAGACAGAGTGAGGGAGCTTGGGAGACGGGCCTTATAAAAAAAAGACTTTGCTGAATGAAGGAGCAGCAGCGAAGAAAGCGGGAGAGAAAGAAAATGGAACGAGAGAAAGATTAAGAGAAAGAGAGAAAGGAGAGGCTCTCTTTAATAGAGCCTTATGAAAAGCTTTGTGAATGGCCCCTGTCTGTCTTTCCCACACAGGTCATAACAGAAAAGTCCTCTCCACTTGAAAAGGAGCTGGTGCTGAATAGACTTGAGGTCCACTTCAGTCTGACGGAGAAACACATTCCTGCTTTTATTGAAGGAGGGCTGGAGACTCGATTTCCAGAGTGAAAGAGAAAAAGAAAGAAAAAAAGGGGAAAAGGAGTGAGATAAATAGAGATTATAGGAAAGATGAAGACAGGCAGACGGAGGAAAGAGGAAAACAAGAGTCGGAAAATGAGAAAATCTCAGCAAAAAGTGACAAAAAGAAAAAATCAAAGACATGAAAGCACTGTAATACCATTTCTTCAACAAGGCGGGGTTTTTTGTGGCTGCAGCTGGCCTAAGCTTGTTACGGCAAAGAGATTCAATAGTAAAGTCCTAAACTTTATAGTGTAGCTGCAGTTGGAAGATAGCAGAATGGTTGAGTGGTTACACAGACCAAAGAGCAGCACTTTGAATATGAATGTGGCTGCATAAATCAGCGCCCAGTCAAATAAAAATGGTCTTTAAAATACCACCCATACGCATGGACTCACACACACACACTTTCAGTTGGTTCAAAACTGTACATTCTTTCAATCATGCAAACACAAATGAGCATGCATCTGCAAACATGCAAATTTATTCCTGTGCACAAGCTGACACAGTTTAGCTTAGCTAAAATGCTTGCACATAAACTCCAGTATAAAAAGCTTTTCAATGGTCAGTGCAGTTTTGTTCTGCAGCCAATCAAGTGTAAAGAGTCAGAATGAATCACTACACTCTTAGAAATAAGGCTTCCACAAAGGTTCTTCCTGATGGGCTGAGGTTCTACCCAGAACCATTTGCTTCTGACCCCCCACCCCCACCCCTTTTTTAAGAAAGAGTTTGTCAGGATTCCTTGTCAAACAAAAGGTTCCATTAAGAATCTGTTTTTAATAAAAAAAAAAAAAAAATGTCAAAGATTGTTGAAATCCTTGAAGAACTTATTTGTCAGTCAATCAATGCTTCTTGATATGAAAGGGTTCTTGGTAGAAGCCTCCGAGTGGGTTCTACAGCCCAAATTCCAAAAAATATAACTAAAAACAGAATACAATGATTTGAAAATAAAATGTCAACCTATACTCAACTGAGTACAGTACAAAGACAAGATATTTAAAGTTCAAACTGATTAATGATGCGTGCAACACGTTGGGATAGGAGCATGATTACCAGCCTTCTTTTAACAAAACTCAGTGCTCAGTGTATGGAAACTGAGGACATTCTTTTTTAAGTTATGAAAGTGAAATTCCTTCTCATTCTTGTTCAGGTGCTCAACAGTCCGGAGTCTCTGTTGTAATATTTTACACTTCATTGTGCACCACACATTTTCAAAGGGAGACATGTCTCACCTGCAGGCAGGTCAGTCTTGTACATGAACTCTTGTGGCAGAATGTGTCTTGATTTTGTCTCGAAAAAGGCGTTGTCTGGATGGCAGCACATGTTGCTCTGAAACCTGTATGTACCTTTCAGCATTAATGGGGCATTCACAGATGTGACAGTTACCCATGATGCCATGAGCACTAACATACTGGTACTATCACAGAAGTCTGCAGCATTTCTTCATGTTGTTCATAAACTGTATGTCTTCCGCTCTGCATGGTAGAGTCTCAACTTGCATTTGTAGATGCTGCGACAAACTGTTTACTCACAATGGTTTTCCAATGTGTTCCTGAGCCCATGTAGTATCCTTTATACAGTTATGTTGTTTCATAATGCATTTTTATTGCAATGTGGCCTGAAGGGTTCTATCAGGAACCAAAAAGGCTTCTGCTTTGGGGACAAGTCAAAGAACCTGTTTTGGTTGTAGTTGGCAAGTTTATTTCTAAATGTTTGCTAAGCAGAAAAGTTCTTCTAGTCCTTTAGAGAACACATAATGATGGGAACATCCCATTTTTGACATCTAGGGACACATTTAAAGAAAATAAAGGACAGTCCTTGGTGACAGCAGTGTGTGTGAAAGCTTTTTGACCCAATGAAGAATCCTTTGTAGCTCATTAATGGTGGGAATTGGTGGCAACATGGAGTGCTAGGCTCTTTTGACCTCTTTCACTTTCTCCTCTCACTTCTTGGCTGTGAAGGACATTTCAAGAGGACCTGACAAAGATCCATTCGCATTTAAATATTTTACCCCTGAACGCCCACCCTGACTTCTCTTTATCTTTCAGATGATGGGAATGGCAGCAGCCTTTTACTGAAGAAAAATCTTTCATCATTTGGGCCTTTTCATGTGGTTGGACACAAAGTTCTCTTCAAACCTAAAAGCATCCACCGAAGAGAAAAAGGGTATGAGTATGAAATGAGCACAAAATGGAGCTCATGGAAAAAAGAATTTGGCTGGAAACATTTTCCTTTCTTCCCGTCATCAATGGCTTTCAGTTGTGGGAATGGCAATAACAGCTGACCCCTGGATGTGTCCGATTCAGCTTTTTGGGGGCAAAGAGTGAAAGCAGGAGCTATCCGAGGTCTCGCTAAATGACACCCACTGGCGGACCTCGAGTGAGCTGCACTTCATCAAAATCGCTGACACAAAAAGGCCATTGTGGAGGGAGAGAAAGGCTCAGGGTGTGTCACATAGTTAGGAACTTATTTCTTCAATCATTCCATTTCACATAAAAAGAGTTTGACAACAACAGAAGAAGACTAAGTTCTTTTTCTACCTCACATTATTTGTAGTACAAAAAAGTCAGCTTGGAGGGTTTTTAAAGCTGCTGCGAACAGCTAATATATCACAGCAAACACTGAATCACATGTTTGTTTGCTTGTCAAAGATATTGTTGACTGTAGTTGCGAGTAAAGATGACGTCTGACTCAACCTTTCAATGTATGAACCACACAGTTCACGGAGTTCACTTTGTCCTTGTAAGAAGACCAGCGTTGCTCATTACAGCTGTTATTGTTTGTCTTATGATTTTGATTTTATCACAACACAGCTCAAGTTGGTCTTAAAACAAAAGGCACATGCTCATGTAGTAAAAATTATTAATACCACAGATCACAAGTAGATAACATGTCAAGAGAAGACTTCTCAGTTGTTATGGCTGGAGTCATTACGGCTGCTAAAACAGTACAGTACACTGTCTGCAAACCCTGAAATGTGATTGTTGTTTTGTCTTGCTCTGCCTGTGTTTGTATTTTTTTTTTTTTTTTTTTTTAGTTTATTATTTAATTTTTTATTTGTCTGTTTTTTGGGGGATTAAGAATTATGCTTTAAAAATGTGTATTTAAATTACCATCATGAGAACTCTGAGCAACTTTAAAAAATAAAATGACTGCTCACTATGGCTATGCTGTGAAATGAATGAAATGCAGCATTCTGTCAAGTCCATGGGACGTCAACTCAGACGGTTAGCATAACTGATGAGTAAAATCAATACCCTCAAAATGCATTACATATAGTGATGAGGTTTTTTACTGCAGAAACCACTGGTTATGTTTCCCCACACAACGTTTCATTGCTAAGCTGTAGTGGAGGGATAGTAACACAAAGAGGGATTTTGGTACTAAAATGATTTTTTCTCTGGAGGAGATCCACAGGACTTGTCTAACCCTGGCTGTTAAAGCCTCATACTGACTTCAGATAAACTTCAGAATATATTTTTGCACAGCATGAAGACAATATTATCCTTCATCAACTGCAAGCACACCTAGAAGGGATCTCTTAATGTCAAGTATAAACAACATGAAAAAACATGTTTCAGCATACACTGAACAAAAATATAAATGCAACGCTTGTTTTTGCTTACATTTTTCAGGAGTTTAGGTAAAAGTTCTAAGACTTTTTTATGTACAGGCAAAGGGCTTATTTATTTCAAATTTTGTGCAAAAATTAGTTAAAATCTGTGTTAGCGAGCACTTTGCCAAGATAATCAATCCACCTGACAGAAGTGGCATATCAAGATATGCCACGCATAATTAAACAGTATGATTATCGTACAGATGTGCCTTGGGCTGGTGACAAATAAACTTCACTCTAAAATGTGCAGTTCTATCTTAAATGACAGTGATCAGGTGTCTAGTTTTTTCCATACTCATTTGCTGGTTTGACTTGGCATGTCAGCCTGTCACAGCAGGGATTTGCATCGTCATTACTACAGGACTTCCCACTTGAAGGCATGCCTTTTAACTGAAGATGAACTTAGCTCGAGACGAGCAGCAGTGAAACAGCAAACAAAACTTCATTCCCTATAAATTCTTCACAATAAAAGTGTTGTTTTGTAATTCAGAGGGTTTTATTATGAAGCAGCTAAATCAGGAAATGATGAGTTTTCATCAACAGGAACTTATCACAACTCCTATACAGCTGAAAGCAAACATCAAACTGTAAAATGAAGCAGAAAACTGAAAGTACAAACAGCAACACAGGACAGAAACTAAATTCAAACCACAGAGGTTCCACTGGAAGCTATAAAAGTACCGAGAGCTGAATACAGAGACTTTTAAAAACCTCTTTCTCTCTGCTTTCCTGAACAGTCAAGTGTTCAGTCTCAGTTGTTTCCTGCTGCCCCCTCCTCCCCAGACACAACAGAGACAGACAGTCTGCAGGAGCACTGCAGGAGTGCAGGATGTGCGCAACATTGGAAATTGACAATAACAAGCAAGGACAAGTTATCCCCTGTAAGTTCATCAGCTGTTTATAACTGTCAGTTATCTGTCAATGTAAAGTTCAGCCCGTTATCCCAAAAACAAAGGCCCATTTTAACATTTTGCTCAGTTTAACAGTTATAAACATTTACGCCTTCAACAAGATTATTAATGATTTTTTAAGACTCACAGACAGACATGAACTCATTCAACAAACAGTCAGCATTAATTTGAGCTCGTATTAATGTGAATGTGAGACAGACCACAGCAGCAGCTTGGCCCTTGTTTACCCTGATGCCTGAGCCACTGGGTGAACGCTCTCTATTGTAATGGACTCATGCAGTGGGGAAAACCACACACCAGTGGATGCTGTGGCCTCTAAAGGCAGTGACCTGACACCAGCAGAGCCATAGAAAGTGTGACACAGAAGGATGGCAAGCCCTCAAGTTCTGCCTGTGCTAGACCTCCCCAAAGGTGTAGCACAGGCAGACCTTTGGAGAGTGGAGGATGAGGCCTGTCAGACAAACTTGCTCACAAGAGTTAACTTCAAGTTGAGTTAGTTGTCCATTTTTCGTTACAATAAAGTAAAGCCAAAATACAACTTTAATTTATTGAATTATTTGTCATAACAGGGCTGTTATTCGAGGTATTTTGGGTAGTCCTTTGTTCATATTGTCAATGCACTTCGACACTGAAGAAATTAAACAATGTTTATGTTCCTATCTCAGTTGGCAGTCAAACAAATATCCTTCAGATGGAACAAATTTCAAGTTTGCCGTTAAGGCTACAATACAAACAACTTTATTAATCCCACTAGAGGCAATATTCTTGGAGCAGCTTGTTGTACACACAACACAATAATATACAAACAACCAGAGAAGTAATACAATATATATCAATCACAGGAATCAGAAGCACCAGGGTGCTGTATGTGGAATACAAATCCATGAATAAGATAAATAAGCTCGATAAACACAACAGAAAGATCAGATGTATCCAAGCGCCCATACAATTAACACAATGTCTACAAAACAAAGGCAGGGCAGAGACAAGACAGATACAAACAATCTGTGTCACAGTCTGTTTCCCTCACTATTAAAAAAGTTAGTGTCCATGGGCTGCCTTTAAATTTTAAGTTGACTGAGTTTGAGAGGAGAAGTTGAGGTATTTGTAATAATTTAAAACAAATAAACTCTTTTGTTAAACTTTTTACACCATGTACCACCTCAGAAAACATTAGTCTCATCATAATACATTATGATCCATATTAAAATCACAGTAGCATAGGCCTTCCCTATTTTTCATTAGAAAATTATTTGTTGACTGTTGTTAGACAGCCACACTTCACAGTTTAGCTTGTAATTAATCATGGATGACATATGCCTGCACTATGCGCATGAAAGTGACTACACAGCAGGTAGATACAGAAACAAAAATATTACAGGAAAGACAAAACATATTCCAAGTCACATTTTAGTGATCTCATAGTTTTTGTTTTGGTTTTTTTTTTTTTGTTTTTTTTGTTTTTTTGTTTTTTTCCCCCACTTGATTTTTTTAGTATTTGATTATATGCTAAATTTATTTATTTAATTTTTAGAGATTCCACAGCGTACCACTAGAGGGAGCTCAGGACCACCATTGTTACTAGTACCACAGTTTGAGAACCTACGTTTTGGTTAAATAAATTTGATATTAATTCAGTTTTACTCAAAAAATTAGTTCCATAAGCTAGAGATATAGATTTGGACTAACAACTCTCCAGTCACACTGATGAACATTACACATTTTCTCAGTTTGAAGAGTCATTTCTTCATTTCAGCTCCTTTTGGAGGCACTTTGTTCCAGTATTGACACAAAGACAATCTGTGAAACTGTTCCCTGTGAATTTATTACATTTCGGGTTCTTAAAGTGTAGAGACAAACAGAAAGTATGCATATATGTTGTTGTTTTTTTTGTTTTTTTGTCATGTTGTAAAGAATAAGGGTCTCAGAAGAGTTTTAACTCTGCATGATGGGAAGACTGCTATCATGTTTCTTTAGAAAGTTAATTTAATGAGTAATTTGAGCTCTGTGCAGTACATTCATTCAACTCATTATTTCAACTCAAAAGACTTTAAGTTAGAAGAACTTGTTACGTGTGAAGCTAATGAGAAAAGATTAGTTTACTCTACTAAATTCCATTATGATCGTTTACAGTGCTGCCCCTCCTCTCCAGCGTCATTTCTGTTTTCCCAGGCTCTCCAGTGCTATTCTCCACTTATCCATCAGGTGCCCTCTTTTGGACCTTGTTTGATGATTTTTGGACTTTAGATTTTCTGCCTCCCTGCCTCAGATCTGCTTGCCTGCATTGCTCTTCTGGTTTTGACCGTTGCCTTCCTCACCATCCCATAACCCTTTGTACCTCCATTTTGCATAATAAAATCACTGAACTGCATCAAGCTTTGCCTCAGCCGTCTACATTCGAATCATTCCCTTTTTATTTTGAAGTCCTTCCCTTTTCTCGTGTTTCTGCTTTCACTTCCTGTCTTTTTTCCTCCTTTTTGATCAATATTTTTTTTAGTTGTTTAGGCTTATGTCCTTCCCATCATTGGTGTCAGTTTATCTTTGTCTTTTATCAAGTGTTTGCACCTGTCAGTCCACTGCGCTTTCTAGATTTATTCTTTGGATTTCTTGGACTTCATCTGTATTTTTGCATTTATTCTCCTTAGTTTGCCATCTGACTTTTTCAACTTGAGCCTTCCTGAGCCTCCATTGACTTTGTTGTTGTGTTGAGCAAATGAAACCATTTTTAACTTATCTCTCTCTCTCTCTCTGTCCATCTTCTTGTTTACCCTCCCTCCCTCCTACTTGACTAATTGTGACGCTTGCACCATCCATGACAATATTGCTTATTCAGAAACGGTGTTCAATAATCATGCTTCTGTAAGACAGAAATACGCACAGGTGGAGGGGAGAGTTGTCCAGCCAGCCTGTCCCTCCAGGCAGATGCACTTGTCTTTTCCCCTGACTGGACGCAGTGGTAGCACAGGGAGGCTGTCCATGTCCTGCACTGGTTCGAGGCTATCCCCTGCTGTCAAGCAAATGTTGTGCAGGACAGCACAGGAGGTGATGGCAGTTTGGATAAAGTTATGGTTCACCTCAAGGGCCCTGAACAGCAGGGACCTCAAGCGGGCCTTCAGCATGCATGCACACTTAATTGGCCTTTGTCCTGTCCCCCTTCTTTATGTTTCTCAGTTGACAAAGCTTGGTATCAGAATATCGGTCAACTTCCTTCTTTCCAGTTATACTTATACATGCAATGTGCTAGTCTATGTTGAAAGAAAACCAAATTTTGAGGATTGTTAAATGATGTGACTGAAGGGTCTTTAAAAGCAGTATTTGATACTCTAACCATGTGGAAGGCACTGAGTTTATTCCATTCCCAAAACCAGAAAATTTAGTCTAATGAAATGTAATAGAGCAAGAGGAGGGGGAAGGCAAAGGGAGTGAAGAGAAGTTGGATTTTTTAATAATTGGGTGGTGAGCACACTGTAACAGCCAATGAGGACACAAACAAGTTTGAGCAGGTGGATACAAGAACATTTACTTACAACATATTCTCAAAAAGAGCTACAAGCAACCACATCTTTCTGGCATTAAGAAGTCAGTTCAATTTAAAAGCAGTCCTTTTTTTAAAATGAGCTGTACTCAGAACACAGCATAAATATATTACAAGAACTCAGTAGTCCAGAATGTTCACATCTACCCATAGCATGCTTATTCATTATGTTTAATGTGCCTTTTAAACTGCTGCGACCAAATCACATCCTTGATGTAAAATCATCTTTTCTACTTCTATTGCTTTCTCTTATTTTTTCCTACTCTCATTTGAATGCTGAAGCAGTATCAGCCTTTATTTCCTCTATCCTACTCCTCCTGCAAGTTAGGTCTCTTTTGTCTGTTTCTGCCTTCCTTATTTCCTTGTTCACAGGTGTGGTCCTTCCTCTTGTTACTTCCTCTTGTTCCTCTCATTACAATTTGTGTCAAATTTGCCTTGTTGACATTGTGAATACATCCTTCCATTGCATACTGTAGTTCTTGCAGTCATCTTCTTGAAGCTATATTGGCTGAATACATATTGCAGGCCTTGGCTAAACAAAACTGGCATTGCAATGTTTCTTTTTTTTCATGCTTGTTTGACCTAGCAACAGAAAGTAACAGGGTTGGGACTTTAGATTTGTAAATGATAGAGCAGGCATTGGCCAAAGGATAGCTAATGTAGGGGTAACCACGATCATCCATGATGAAGTGCACTTTGGAGAGCATCTTTGAACATCCCTCTCTTCTTCAGTACCCTGGTGTAATGGACAACCCACTTACGTGTTCAGGAACTTACTCATCCTATCACACACAGCCTGTAGTTGGATGGATGGGAATAGCTTTCTATTCAGGTAGTCATGGCCTGGTGGGGCTTTTTATTCTCACATGTCATCCATTATTGGCACTGATGCACATGCTAAACACAGGAGTATTGGCCAGTTGCTGGAACCGGTGACCAATCTCATCTAGTTCCCGGGTAGAGAGGAATCTAATTATGTCTTGGCACAATCCTCATCACTCCTTTAGCCTGCACACAGGAGTAGATGATATATGAGCAAAAGCACTCCATATCAAACTGTGATGGAATTTATTTGCTGTTATTCAAAATCACTTACCTGTAAAGATGAGACAGGGGTACTTCAAAGGCAACCTTTGTATGATAACCCGTGTGCCAGCCAGTACATAGTTATCAGTATTATACTGTGTTGTCACCATCCACGGTTTCCCTCAGGTGGCAGTATAATCACAGCATCTATCGAGACACGGGTGAGGCTGTGGTCTTGCATGATGTCACTTTCCTTGAGCACAGGCACCATGAGACTTTTTTGCACATACTAGCAAAGTTGTGGATTTCGGGCTGCAGAAGAAATCAGTGTAAGATTGTAGCCTTGTCATTATCTGTATTGACATGTAAGAGTATGAAAAAATGAAAATGAAAATTCAGTCATTATCTACTCACCTTCATGCTGACTGAGGGTCGGGTTTATTTTGTTAGTCTGCAAAACACTAAGTTTCACAGGAAAACTGTGTTGCAGAATCTCCCAAACAATGTAAGTGAACGGTGACCAGTTTTAAAACATAAAAAACAACTGGAAAAAAAAAAACACATCTCCACAACTCCATACTGCTTGTCTGGTGTAATCCAGGTCTCCTAAAGTCCTGACATGCTGTTTGCACACCGTCACAACACACATACCCAGTTTTATTTTGGGGTGAACTATCCCTTTAAGGACAACTTCCCAGATAGTTCTGTCTAACAAACCATCTGGCAGGTCAGGTTACACCATTACCACTCTTTTCAATGAAAAAGTTTTATAAATCAAAGACTCTGTTTTGCATTGAAATAGAAACATTTTACTGTAAAGTCACACTAGATTTTCTGATACAATACATTATTTGAAATAAACAGAAGGAGAACTGTATTATTATTATGTGTACACACCACAGAAATAGACAATGCAAAAAGACATCTTATAGTTTTACTGGTGCTAAATGCCTCCTGCTTTGGGTTTATGCTGTCAAAGACAGTAGACATAGATAAAACTCTATAAGGTGTAAGATTATCTAGTAACCTTAAACCCAATGATGAAACACAACATGAACTTTAGTGAAATCAATCATTATTAGAAAATAGAGAAGGGAGCATTAATATGATACTGTATCCCTCTTTTTCATGCACTCTTGCATATCTCCCCAACTTATCTTTATTTGCCAAGGCAATGATTAGGTTCCATGTATACCTTTTCACTTTGTATCAAAGTAGGTTATACATGACATTTTTTTCGTTGTAATTCCCCTCTGCTCTTTCTTTTGTTTTGTTTTTCTTCTGTTCTCCCTTTCCTCATTTTATTTCCCAATTCTATCACTGTGTCAATTCTGTATGAAAATCAAAAAAAGGAGTCCAGATGTCCAGAGGAGCATCAGAATCCATTGCCAAGACTATCCACACTCCTGACTGTATCATAAAGACATATTTGACAGCCACGACATTGCATTTGCCAAATGAACTTTTGACGATGAGAGCAATTTAATTGATTGGCTGGAGTCATAACTTGAGCTCGAACAGAGTGACTCTCTCACAGTTACAATAAAAAATGATCTCCACCCTCTATCAAAGAGATAATCATTAATATGCTTCAGTGGCTCTGTTAGCCAAAGAGCCTTACAGTAATATCACTATATAGATATTCAATCAAACACTGCACCCTGGCATCAACACCCTCTCTATACACTGTTCATCATTTTCATATTGATGATATTGTAAGGCAGTCAGGAGCTTAAGAAGCTAGCAGGATGACAGTTACACACTGTTCTTGTACTCATGTTGCTACTCAATTGTGTTTGGTGATTTGTAGGCTTGGTTTGGTTTGGTGGGTATGGCTTTTATGGCTTTTTCCAAGAGGACAGGATGGGAATTTAAGATTTATATTGAAAACACCTTTTGAAACTGTTCAGTTAACTTAAATATCCAATTTTCCCCGTTTAATCTTCCCGAAGCAGTTGTTAGGTTGGAAAAAAGTCTGTATTCTAACTGTCTGACCCAAGATTTCAATTTAATATAGAATATTCTAGAACTGCTGCTGTTTTAACCCAAACATTCAGACATACCCGGAAACTTTGGGATCTACCTTAGAACTTTAAAATAAAGGCCAGTGGGTCTGAACAGTGTTTGGCTGCAAAGCATGAGTTTGTAATGACAGAACCGGCGGTGGGTCAGTGAGGTTGAAGAGGTAGGTTACAGTTTTTTTAAAATGATGGATGACTATGGATGTGTAACAATAAATGAGGATGACCCAGGTGCAGACATACAGAAACTTGGGATGTCAAGAGTTTAATCAATAGTCAGGCAAGTGGGATCCAACACAGAGGACTGGGGAAACTTAGAGCAGAAATAGTACTGGGAACAGTGGCAGACTCAGGCCGTTTGAGGAGCAGGGGCGAGGACAGTGAAAAGGGCACCAGCTGTATGCATTGGGTCTCAAGCATGCAGAAAGTTGTGATGCATTTATGGTGAAACAGTTACAAACCCTGGATAAGATTAAAATTGTTGTATTATGTGATAATTACTGCTGCACTTCTGTATTAAAACACACAGGGAATTCATCTACAATTTAAACATTCATTTAACCAGAGAAAATAAGCCTAGAGGATCATGCATTGTCCTCTGGAGGGGTGCCCTAGAGGTCAGATATTTTGTCCACTGGAAGGGGCCTAGAGAGCACTTTATCATATTTTCACCACTGGTTGGGCACCCAAGATGCCATTTTATTACATGTCTAGTGGGCACTTTATCATGTAGTCTTGCTCTAGAATCTAAGAGTACTGGCAAGGAGGTCTGAGCTGTGGTATATACTAATGTACAAAGCTACATCATACTACTGTTTATTTACACAAAAATAAAGTAGTATTAGTAATAGTATTTACATCAGTATGAGATTTCAGATGCAACAATTATTTCTTGTGTGCAGTTTAATTCAAGACTGAGCATTCTGTAGCACAGAGGTTATACTAGGGTGTACACAGGTGGAATAGGGGTACGCTCAGTCCTGATTACTGTTTCGACCAACAAAAGCCTAGTCCCTGTTGTTTACTGTGTTCACCCTGCAGGAATGGTGAGAAGTTAATTCCTGATCAACCTGCTGGGTAACTTAACTAAATGAACAGGGTAATTCTACGATTTGCCTGCCAATGGCTGATATGGAGGCTAAAATGATAACTTTCTAGAGTTGTAAAATCCTGTCCCTGCATGTGTACTCAAACTGACCTTCACAGATTGTATTTCTTTAGCTCAGCAGTACCTGAGGCTACTTGTCCCCATGTAGCCCTTTGTGTTTTGTTAACACAGTGCTACTTTCAGTCTTAAGGGAGTGCCTTTGTCCTCTCAGAAGCACATAAGGATCAGCACTGTTGGCAGAGTTTATGACATGGGTGTAGTTGCCTAAGCTTGGTGCCATATCTTTCATTTCTGGTGCATGTGATTTACCTACAGTTGTAAGAAGAACAGGGGTCCTATCTTACACCCAGCGCAAAGCAGTTGTGCTGGTGGCACAGGTAGCTTTGCTATCTTACACTGGTGCAGTTGCCATTTTTGCCACGTCTACAAGATAGCAAATGAACTTCCACCTGATCTATGTGGCCATGGGTGGGTCTGAAAATGAAGGCAAAACGAAGGCATGGCCAGGCGCGTTTGCTATCTTGTGCTTGGTAGCACTAGCGCTTTAGACCAACTAAAACCTGGTCGAAGCGCAAAGTCTGTGGCGCAATCGGTCTGTCTACACAAGATAACACCCAGCATGTTTGGCCGAGGTACACACACACGCTCACAAAACACCTTCATTTATGGTTAGTCTTTTCCCCCACACAGGAGTATGGGTTAGTAAAATGAACTTTGAGCATATTTTCTATCAGCAATAAAGTGTAAATATTGAAGTTAACATTGCGAGTGTGTGTGTGTCTTGTGCTTGGCTGAGGCGAACACACACATCTCCAAATTCATTTATGTTAAACAGCATGTACATGTGTTTCTACAATTATTATTATTAATAAGGAATACGGAATTATTCTTATAATTGTAAAGCCTAATAAATTTCAATAGACCTGCAAAGTGCACATGGGACAGGATCATAGGTATCA
Source organism: Lutjanus argentimaculatus (assembly GCA_034769285.1). Classification (NCBI taxonomy): domain Eukaryota; kingdom Metazoa; phylum Chordata; class Actinopteri; order Lutjaniformes; family Lutjanidae; genus Lutjanus; species Lutjanus argentimaculatus. Next base: position 38,576,002 of record JAWZSL010000006.1, read on the forward strand.
GATCATCTTTAACAGATCAGTCAGCATGACAGCTGGAGCAGCTGTAGTGTTTGAGTCTGCATGTTTATTGGGATCCACAAAAACAAGGATTAAACAATAATGATTTATTACATACAAAATGAACAAGATGTTATGTCTGACCATGAGACCAACCTGACCTGGGTGAAAAAGATGTGTACTTCTGTCAGAGCTTGATGCTGGCTGCATCCCCGTGCACGATTTTGCACATATGTTATCACACTTCAGAAACACTTTTTGATTCTGTTGCCTCCACCCACAGTAGTGTAAGTAGGATGGAGGAACAAGGATGGGAGGAGGAGATGTGGATGAGGAGGAAGAGGGGAGGAAGGAGGACCGGCCGTGAAAGTGTACCTCAATACGGCTCAGGTTGGTGTCCAGTCAGATTAAGCTTTGTCTGGGTCAGCCTCTCCCATCTACCGCACTGTCTCTCTCCCCAACTCCTCACTCCTCTCCCCCACTCCTCAGTCAGTGGAGCTGCATAATTATAATGATGATAATAATGAATTAAAAAATTCAACATAAATTCAAGGTGTTTCAGAATAAAACATAACTAATTTCATATCTGCAGGACACTGACGGTTCACATTTTGTATAAGGCTTTGCAGGTGTTAATGTAAAACAAAAAAAATTCACATGAATCTGCTTTGGAGGCGTCCTGCTGTCTCCATATGACTGCTCGAACCAGGAGATATGTCTCCTCACTTTAAAAATCGTTTCTCTTTATTCACTCCTGGTAACTCTGCTGTCATGCACCTGTCATGCACCTGTCATGCAGGAGCACCGCTTGTGCTCCTGGGTAACCTGCTACTTTATTGCATGTTTGGCCTTAACTTGCCAGTAAACTAATCAGGGTACTTGGACACAGCTGATGGGTGTATCCTACTGTGCACTGTTGGCACAAGTGGCAGGACAAGGCAGGATACCCTTGCACCCTGGCGCAAGATGACAAAGGTGGATTTGGACACACCTTGAATAAATTAAATCCATTGTGCCTCACCCTTTCCACTTTCCACTTTAGATGAGCGTAAGATAGGGCCCGAGAACAGCAATCTATCACCATGTGATACATTAGTTAATCAGTGCAGGAAAGGGTAACATGTATAACTCTTTTTGGCCTTTTTCAAAGCACAAGGTGTTTTAAGACACTGATGATGTGACGACACCACTTTAAAGAGGAATTTTATGTGTGATGTAAAAAGTCAGAGTTTGAAGGTCATGGCTGAAAGTTGATCTTATGACCATTATGGTGCCATTAATGTCAGTGACTCGAAGGGCCATACAGATGAATGAGAGGGTCATAACTTCCATCAAATCCAAAACCTGCCCTTTTAAAGACGAGCAGTAAAACATCCTACCTTGAAATGATTAATGCCATTTGCATGTGTCTCTACCTAAGAATAAGCTCCAGTTTTATTTGGGCTGCAGAAAGTGTGTGAGGAAAAAAGAATTAAAGGGATAGCTCACCCCCAAATCAAACATGCATAGTTTTCCTCTGGCCTGTCGTGTTATTTATCCATTTAGTTTGTTTTGGTGTGAGTTGCTGAGTTTCGGAGGTATTAGCTGTAGAGATGTCTGCCTTCTCTCTAATATAATGGGATTAAATGACAGCTTGTGGTCCTCAAAGCACCAAAAAAATACATTTGAAAAAGTCAACATCAATGTCTCGTTCCAGAAATCATGACCTTGTTGTGAGCAATCTCATGCTGGAACTACATGAACTACCACAAGCACCTAGCAGAAGTGGGGGATGGGGGGGCTAAAGTCACATGACTTGACTCAAGTCAGACTTGACAAAATTTGGGGTCTTGAAATGACTTGACTGTTTTTATTAAATATTTGCATTTCCAGATATTGAGTTATTTCAAGTAATTTCAAGTTCAAGTTCTTCCACTGGATGGGCACCCAAGCAGGAATTTTATCGTGTTTTGTCCACTGGAGGGGTACTCAGCACAAAGATACATGAATGTGTCCTTTTAGCTAACTTATTGGATAGTCAGACATCAGCAAGAAAGCTAACATCAAGGTTAAGCTAAGTTAGACATAAAACTGAATTATCTGTAAAATGTAAAAGATAATCGGGGAACTGATTGGGGCCGTTATAACCAGTTAAACTATGTGGGCACGTTACTAGCTAATTTGACTTTTGACTTGCTTCACAAGAGCAAAGACTTGCTTAAATTATAGCAGTCTTGACCTGACTTGCTTGTTTCTAACCACAGTAACTTGAGACTAGCTTAATACTTTAAAATTAGGACTTGAGACTTGCTTGTGATTTCCACATGTGCGACTTACCCTCGCCTCTGCCATCTAGTTCCATTACATTCCAGAGAAGGCAGACATCTCTACGGCTAATATCTCCTTAACGCGGCAACTTGCGCAATAACAATCTAGATAGATAAACAGCGCTACAGGTGAGAGGAAAATATGTATTTTTGATTTGGTGGTGAACTGTCCCTTTCACACCCAATTAATTGCACACTGATATAATACATTAAAACAATTAAGAAAGCTAACTATGACTATCTATTAATTGGTCTGTTGTTGATAAGAGGAAGTAAAAAATCTTTGAATCAATTCATTGCTATGAGCAATTGCATCTGCACACACATCATGTGCCTGAATGGGTAACAACTTTTCCAACTTAAATGTGCTTCCCTTTAAGGCTCCATTCGTGGAATGTATCACCATTGCAGCATGTCACTTTAATTGATCGGGGTGCAGTTAATTACATACAGTGCAAAGAAAGTGTCCCAAAAAATAGTGCAGAGATGACCTTCTCACCCTATTAGCCTTGCTTTAAAATCAATACTTGAAGTTGAGGGAATAAGGGGTTTACTGCTATTGTTATTGAGCCTGTGAGGAGCTGCACCTGGAGATGAGTTGAGCTAAAGTCCCTGTAAATTGCTTTGGGATTATTAAAAGGTTCTGGTGGCAGAGCCTTTGGAGAATAATATCTTTGGGAAGTAGGAACTAAAGAGAAAGTGAGTGGGAAAGAGAGGAGCAGGATGAGTAAAAGACTGAAGTAAGGAGAGATAAGTTATCTTTGGATCTGCTGATAAGAGCCCTGGTCCCTTCCTTCCTCTATTCCACCAAGACACCTAATTAAAGGACCCTGAAATAGAGGTGACCACACCTGGCCTGATTATAAAGTGAGGTTATTAATCTAGATTCCACATCTGGTAAAGAGCTGAGAGAGTTGGGGGAAGTCTCAGCCATACTAACTTTTGTCCTGTTTAACCGGCTCAGGAGGATTTTCTTTCCCCTGAAGTTTCTTCTACTTATTTACCACAAAAGTCAATAGTCCATTCAAGCCTATTTGTTTGATAGAACACAAAACTGATTGTGTAATCATGCACTGGGAAATAAGAGCCATGCTAGCAAGTTCATAATATACAATATCCTTAACCCTTTTAAAGTGGACTTCCTGCAGCAGTGGTTGCATAATCCTGTTTAAATGGATCTAAAATAAAAACCATAATAGCTAGAACATTTCTTCTTTTTGCAGCTGAAAGCTAAGTCGTCTGTCTTTCATGTCATCACTCTGTACACTGGTATTGCACGTTGATGATGTCATGTTATATTAGGTAATACAAAACATGGTGGCAGTGCACAGTGGCGCAACACATTCTCACTCCCAACTCATGAAATATGGCAGACTAGTCAGTGGCCCCATGCTTCAAACTATGACACTGTACGTAGGCTTCATGGACAAGTTAGCAATGATAAATATGCTACATCTGGGTAGACTTTCAAAATAAAGGCCAAAAAACTACTTGGTTAGATTTAGACAACAAAACAATTTGGTTAGGTTTAGGAAAAGATCACGTTTTGGTAACAATAAGTTTGTTACATAACTTAATGTAGGTAATGTAAATTACGGTTATTTAATGTTATTTGGTAGACCCAGAACCTGCTGAAGGGATTACATATCTCACCTGGCCTGCATGCCTCGGGATCATCTGGAGTACTGGAAAGCATTGCTGGGGAGTAGGACTTCTGGAATCCCCTGCTTAGCCTGCTGACATGGTGACCCGTCCCTGGAAAAGTGTAAATGGATGCATGGATGGATGGCTGGACGGGTTACATATGTAACTAATACAACTTCACTTACGCGCATTACTTCACGTACATTATGTACCTTAAGAAGGAAGTTAATGATAACTCCGTATCACACAGGACATAAACCCCAGTCTGTTTGTTGAACCCATCCATCCACCCCAATTGCTCCATTATTTATACATCACCTGACTTCCATGACACACCAAAACATAACGCTAAAGGGGTGCATACAGACATGATAATAGAGGGGTACCTAAAATGCCACAGTTTGAAACTTAGGGGCACTGGCCAAGCTGTTCAGCCTGGCCTCATTTCCAGTTCATCAAATACAGATGTTTTATCATCGCCCCTTGGTGACTCATACAGGTACAGTACAGTAATATAAAGAGGGACGCATATGGAGGAGGTATAGTGGATGGATGGCTCAAACAGACACAGGATTTTCAACCAGAAGACCGAGGTAATGTGAAGTACTTACTGTAGTCCCAATCATGGTCTTAAACCTACCCAAACTGCAACCACTCCATAGCATAATAACTTAATAACTTAATAAATAACAAATATCAATATATGACGAGTTGGCATGAAAGGTTGATGCCAGGAAATAGGATTGAGTCAGTGGTTCTGAGCATAGCTAGTTGTCAGATGTGTTGAGATTTATTTTTTCTTTTTGTTTTGGATTATGTTTTATGTGTTTAATGATTTAATTATAATGATAACTTGCCAGATTTTTGTAGGATATTTTTTATTTATGACAGAGACAGTAAGCAAAAATAGCAACCTCGGCACAAGCAGACCATTTCTCTTGCCGAGTTCAAAGGGTTAAAATATGACTACAGTTAATGACTGCTACATGGTTTCGACAGTGATTAGCATTCTAAAAATGCAGCCTCATTAAAATTCCCCCACAGGTAACCTCTGACTGTACCTTCACCCCCTGAACTGTGTTTCTGTTGCCATTTTCATGCAGTGTACAGTATACAGCAGCATCCATCACAGAAAGCCTCTCCTGCATCCACCCTGCATCACAATGTTCCAGCCTCTGCAGACCAGCATTACTCACATGTTGTACAGAAAAGCTGAACAAGCATATTATAAGACTAAATTAAAGTGTGATCAGTGCCAGCAAGGTTGAGGTCACTTCACTGGGAGGTGAGCAAACCAGGGAAGTTCATCACGGTTTTAATGTTGAATTAAGCATCATAAGATCAAATCCTGATTGTATGTTAGATGCCAAAACTGCTTGATTAAAAAAATATCATGGTTTGGGCTAGAAAAGTACATTAGTTCTGTATGTTAAGTTATGTGCAAAAGTTATGTTGTGTATGTAAATTAAAATAAGTCAACACTGACTTTTGGTTTCATACCGGACACCAACAGAGGTCTTCTGGGTGAAAATCCAGGTGTGTTTGACCCATCCATCCACCCCAACCTCACCACCTATGCAGACTTTGTCACTCTTTATTATAGATCTTAAGAAAACCTCGATATGGTGTTTCCACTTAGCCTTGCTTCCAGTTTTGCTCAGCTCCACTCACTGTATTGCAGCAACGCGAAGAAACAAAACAAAACAAAACAAACAAACAAAAAAAAAAAAATTGTAAAACTGTTGATGGAACACCGCAAACTGCGCACAAGGTCAATTATGACTCTTTCTTTTATTGATTTTTTTAACCATGGGCTTAATATTTGTAAAATATTTCCTATAGCTGAGAGGAGCTATTTAAAAGTCTGTCATGTTATCACAAGCCTGGAACCTAGAAAAACTTTTTTTTTCCCGTATGCGCTAGGCGAGCAACTCTTATTGGATTGGAAATGTGAATCTGTGCATCCGCTATCCTGTGTTTAATACATCCATGCTCTTCATACTATATTACTTGATTTCCCCCTTTGCTCCCGTCATTATTTTTAATTACAGCCTCTATAGCTCAATAAATGTAAATATGTGCCGTTGCTCAGACGACCTATATGGCCATTTTTCTGGTGAAGACGGGCTGCATGACTGACTGCAGGGGTCCAGTTCCATGGTTGTGACCCTTAGATGACCCATAGATCATTAATGCTACTAGTTACACCTGTGCTTTTCATGTTACAAGTCAAAATGTCTGCTGTGACAGAGGCCCATCAATGAAAATAATGTTATAATCTTCACATCTGTAAAGTTGACTTTTGTTTTGTAGTTATACAACAAATACATACAATTTAGATACCTAGCCTCACACTGTGTTTTTCTGCTTTACTGAAGCAGCCAGCATCACATTAACAATGGGGTGTGGTGGTGCTGTGTTTTCAATGGATGTCTTTAACAGCTTGAATTTTTCGTAATATACCCACCTAGGCAAACATCTGTTTCACCAACCATCTTTTGAGCTGCTGCTAAGACTGCCACCTGTTTGGGGAAAAACAAAAATAAATAAATAAATAAAAACCTTCATTTGGAGAGATTTTATCAGTCCATTAAGACCGAGAAAAACTGCGGAACTGCAGGGAACACTTGAGGGTATAAAATAGTTAAAACAGTTTGTTTATTCTGCCACAGAATAGATTGTCACGGTGAATCCAAGTGACAGATATGATCCTTCAATGCTTTAATCTGTTCAACCCTCTTCACTAATGAAGGTAAATAAAACTGAAAGGGCTCATTTTTTAATCTGTAAGGTAAGTGTTGGGGTGTGTGTGTGTGTGTACTGTTTTCAGAATGCATGTATATAGACAAAATATAACAATAATCATAACACATTGCAAAACATACAATGACTATCATAATGTGATTGGAATGCATTATAAAGTGGTTATAAATATATGACAATTATAACAATTATAATCTGCCCCTTTTTGCTCTGTGCTTTAATAACAGTTGAGCAAGCTTGGTGCCTGGAGCAACATTTTTTTTCCCAAAATGGCAAAGGCAAGTCCCACCCTACTTTGTCTCTGATATTCTCATCCTAACCCTACCCAATCCCACTCCTCATAGACTTACCCTTTACCTACCCAACACAAATGACCCAAACTAAAGAAGGCAATGAGAACGAGACATTTACAGTAGGGCAAAATACAAACATTGGCACTTTATTAATAAATCAATGCAGAGTTGATAAGCATGTGCAGGAATTGACTTGAATATTATGATACTTGAATGAAAATGCTTTATTATAATGAGTTGGCCCACAGAGGGTCAGTTGTTTGTCAGAGGGTTACATTCAATAGTAATTGTACACATAAAATACCATTAAAAAAAATAAATAAAAAAAATACTGTATGTTTTGGCAAACTAGCACCATTGAAAGTAGCTAAATTAGCTATTGGCTGCTGTTTGCAATGTTTCCATGAATGGAATTTATGGACACTTTGGTTAAAGTGGAAAGTTTGTCCACTAAAATTGAAAGACTTTTTAGGACTCTAGAACCACCCCTGGTTATGATTAATTATAAAGCATTCTGAATGTTTGTGAGTACTTGGAACTGTAATTAGGGGCCGGGCAGCCTAAGCTGCCAAGACCCTATTGTAATCCTGCATGTTCTTCTTCTTTCTTTCTTTCTTTCTTTCTTTCTTTCTTTCTTTCTTCTTCTTCTTCTTCTTCTTCCCAGGAAATCCTACTTCCCATGCACGAAAAATGACCAAACTTTGCACAAAGGTCCAGTCCCATGTCAGATTGCCTCAGCTGCAAAAACAGGCCAATAGTCCTGATGGTGGCGCTACAGCAAGCCTCTAAAGTTCAAAATTTTGAAAATTCATAATAAATCAACCATATGTGCTACAGATTTACAACTTTCACCACAATGTAGCCCCAATACTGAAGAAACTTTTGTACATTTAAACCTATTGCAAATTATGAAGTCCATCACTCTGTTTTTTTTCAAAAACTGTAAAACTTATTAAACCTATCTCCTCCCACAATTTTTGCTCAATTGACACCAAACTTGCTACAGAGCATCTTCAGACTGTCCTACACAAACGATCCACACAGATTTTTGATTTATCAAAAATTGAGCCTACAGTGCATCAAAATGTTTGACTGTAAACGGTATTATAAACATATACTTGCAAATTCTTGCTAAATACATTTTCAATGTTCATGAAAAAAATGTCAAAATTTTGGAGTCATGGTAGATGATGTTTGGAAAATATCAGAATTTTATCTCAAAAACTGAATTTTTTACAGCATTTTGAATTTCGCTCTCATGCGAACAATTGGAGTCAATGCAAAAATGGCATTTTTAAACATCAGTTTTTCACTTTTGGAGCCAATAAATCATTGTTTAAAACTAATGACCAACATCTCCATGCTGTCTAGATGCAATTTGTGTATTTTGGGATTTTTGTCTCAATAACTGAATTTTTGACAGCCATTTGAAATCTGCCTTTACATGCTAACAGCTGCTGTCTTGCACACAGGTGACTGGCTTAGTCAATTTGTGAAGCTACAAGTGCTGTTTCCATTTGCCAGTTAGCTCAGGTTGTGAGTTCAAGCCTCAGCTTGTACAACATTTCCATATGAGAAATCTACCCAAACTTTTCACAAAGGTCCAGTCCCATGCCAGATGTCCTCAACTGGAAACACAAGACAATAGTCCTGATGGTGGCGCTACAGCAAGCCTCTAAATTTCAAAACTTTGAAAATTCACAACAAATCAACCATATGTGCTACAGCTTTGGAACTTTCACTTTGAAATTTGCTTTTCCATGGCATGGATGGCTGCTGCCTGGCACCCTGATCCTTGGCTTAGTCAATTTGTGAAGCCACACATGAACTATCACTTGCCAATTAGCTCAGTGAGATAAAAGACAGACTTCAGTGTCAGAAGTTGTGAGTTCAAGCCTCAGCTAAGGCAGGATGGACTTTCAAATGTGAAAGCCTTATGTTCCGGTATCATGCTATGTAGATTAGAGACTCCTAAGGTTAAAATAATTATGATTCAGGGAGTTTTGGGAAGAGACAAATACTCTTTATCAACACGTTTCCCTGTTATCCCTTGTCTCTTTTCCCTGTTTATTTGGCTTAGCTATCAGTCAAAATGCAGAGTCTCTTGTGCCAGAAATTGTGAGTTCAAGCCTCAACTGATATAAAATGCACATTAGAATGCCACCTTTTTTTCATCTTCCTACACTCTGCTTGTTGCTCAGAATTGCCTAATTTTGCCTAAAATTGCCCGGCCCCGACCATTGCTGTGCAGCAGCTATAATTAATAATTGTATTGGAAAACATTTTTAAAGTAACCCTCACACAGTCCTGCCAACACATTAGGAGTAAATCAACAAGTACAATAACTTGTGGTTTGTTTTTTATGTTGTAGAAAACTGCTTTAAATGAAAAACTGCTGAGGTGCTGAAACAGAACTGAAATCTGACCGTACTGTTGTAAAAAGGTTTATATTGTTATGTTTCAAAACTGATTTAAGTGTGTGAAAAGGAGCTGAAAAATAAAACTAGAGATTTGTACTGTGATGTGTAATTTTACTTTTATTTTATTTTGTTAAAATATTTTTTATAAAACTGGTGTTGATAAAAGTATCATTCATTATCGAAGTTAAGGTATCAATATCTGTACCAGTATTGAAAACTTTTGAACAATACTCAGCCTGACTTATAACTCATCTATAAAGCATCTATAAAAGATGTAGTAACAATATAAAGTACCAAAGTCTTTTATTATTCAGTGATTATTTTCCTCCATTGTAGATTTATACTCAAGATATCAAAACTCTAAAATGTGGAATTATACGGAACGATGTGAGGAAAAAATGTGAAAACAGGGCAAAATATGTTTTTATTTTTAAGAATCTAAAATATAAAAGACTCTCAGACACTTATTGTCTTATTGTCTGTTGTTATTAAATCTTTGATTGCAGAGATCTGATTGAAGTGCAGAGGACAGTCTGTCTGAGAGTCTTTTTTTGCTTTTGCACCTGTCGACCTGCAAGAGAGCAAAAGTTTTTTGCTCTTTGATATTTTAAATTCTTCAAAGTTGCAAGTTTTGCTTTGCACACTGTTGGCAAACTCTTAAAAGTTTCTTATAAAAATAAAAAAAAGATTGAGGAGAATGAAAAGTGTGTCCAAACCTTTGACTGGTACTGTAATTAATAATAAAGCCATTATGTCTTTGTAATGATTTATGTTATTTAAATTTGGTTATAACAAAGAGTCTTCTAAATCAGGTTTATGAACACATACTCAAGTATTTCCACAACCTGAATCAGCTAATTAAATAATATAAAATAAGTAGAAAGGTGGATGTCTTTACATGTGTTGTACAGATTTATTTGGACAGATTGAAGGAGTTTATATGAGAGATGTAAACACACTATGAGCAGGTGAAACTGGGTTTGACTCAGTGTTGTTCTTCTCTTTGAAACTGAACCACTTTGTGAAATAAAACCAGGTTTTCAGCTTCACACAGCAGCAGCAGAAATATTTGTTTTTATTTAAAATTCGGGCATTTTCCTTTTATGGAGCCTCAGAATCCAGAACGTCACAGGGTTCTAATTTATGCGCGCAGGTGTCACTGTGACATCACAGAGAACATGTGACACATCAGAGCCAAAGAACCTACAGCCAGTGGACACTCATCTGTTTAGTGAAAATACTCTTTTATTACTTGTTTGAGAAACTTTGTCGTTAGTGAAACTCGTTGTTGGTAAAAAAAAAAAAAAAAAAATCTTGTTGGAGAAACTTATTTGTTGGAGAAACAGTTGATAGTGAAAGTTAGTGATACTTTCTTGTTGGAGAAACTTATCTTGTTGGAGAAACAGTCGATAGTGAAAGTTAGTGATACTTTCTTGTTGGAGAAACTTATTTGTTGGAGAAACAGTCGATAGTGAAAGTTAGTGATACTTTCTTGTTGGAGAAACTTATTTGTTGGAGAAACAGTCGATAGAGAAAGTTAGTGATACTTTCTTGTTGGAGAAACTCACTCGTTAGTGAAACTTCGTGAACTTTTTAGTGAAACTTATGGATCCACTTGTAGCCCAACTATTTGGGAGGAGGAGGAGGCCTGATGACAATGTAAGTACAACTGTTTTATTTTATAAACTTTCTGCTTTTCATATGTGAATGTTATTCAGAGATACATACAGATCATTTGATTGTTTCAGTGGTTTAATGTGTAATTAATTATTGGCCCAAATAAAATAATATAAGTATTTTATCTTCGCTCTGACTTGGTTTTCAAGAGAGTTTCAGTCTTGAAATCCCATGTAAAGTGCAACTTTTTCTTCTTCTGAGAACTGAGCATGCACTTTAGGTGTTATGCACATTTCTTAAGAAGGACAGTTCAGCTCAAAATTGAAAAATGAGAAGAGGTATTTTTGATTTTATGGTGAACTGTCCCCTTAAATACTAAATTTTTGTTCAAAGGTTTAGCACACTGAAGCCACACAGTCCACTTGTATCTGTATTCCACTTGTGAAATACAGATTTTTTTAAAACTGAACTCACAACGTTGTCTTTTGGGACTAAATCTGGTTTCTTAGACAACTGAAAAATGTCTTTAAAACCATTTTTTCTGACCTAACTGTTGAAATGACTTCTTGTTCATCACAGAGAACTGATAACTACCAGAGACAAGATGTCTACACTAGTGAGTCCAAGATCCTGGACATCAAGAGGGCTGAGAGAGAGTCTCTCATCCGTCAGTCAGAGAGGCTGTGTGCAGAAAACAGAAGATTCACCAACGCGTGCTGGAGAGACTGGGAATCTCCACCCAGCAGGACCCCGTCCCTCCACCTCAGCCCCCAGCAGGTTACAGACGGAAGGCCTGAGTCCTCTGTTCGAGGACGGAGGCTCAAACCTGTTGAACATGGAACTTTTTTGAACCTGGAGACAGCCAAGACCCAAAGACACCAGAGGAGCCTTGAATCACTGGATGAGGGGGTGGACGAGCTGTACCTCAGTCACTGGAGCTCCATCAGCTCACTGGACTCTCGTACTCCAGATGAGCTGAGGGCCATCCCACTGATCGAAAGTCCAGTTGAGGTGTCACCTCCTCAAACACCCGTCACCCCATCTCCACCTCCTCCAAGACCTCCAAGACCCGGAAGAAGACTGTCCCGTCTACCCGTGATGATGACGTACATGGTGGAGCAGGTAAGTTCTTCTATAGACAAACTAATGAGTCATAACAGCAGACAGGAGCATCATAATGTAAAGGTGATGATCAGAATGTGATCAGATCTTCTAGACGACATCTGGAGCTAGTCTGAGTCTAGTCTGTGTTTGGTGTAACATGTGCATTAAGCTACAACAAGAAGTGGACTTTCTTTGTTATACATAAAGAATTTCTCCCATTATGATGTCCTGGATGCTTCTTGTTGGCAGCACACAGCCTGTATGGTTCATATTTATGACATTTTATTTCTGTAGCCCAGATTTCACCGACCTGTGAAATATTAATATAATATATATCAACCAACCAATTAGAAATCAGTGACTGACACATATTTGGATCTTAATCTCAACAGATAAAGAAGTATGTGGATACAGACTCCAAACAGCTCAAGGTAAGGTAGAAGAAATCCAGAGAAGAGTGGAAAACCTTCATGGAAACGCCATCCACCATTCGCCTCAACCGCCAAAGGAACTAGAGAAGGAAGCCTGCAGTCAGGAGCGAAGGACTGAAGACAAAAAGGCGACTGACTGACAGTACAAGAATACGAGGATGAACAGCCATGAACGCAGGGAGAGCCCGTCAAGAATGACCACGTGCAGGATCCAGAATTCACACCTGTGCCTGTGGTGACGCCTGTCAAACCAGCTCCTCCCCCTAATTGCGCCCCGCAGAAGAAAACGGGACCTCGTCGTGGGACGACTCTAAAGCCCGCCAAGACCAACAATGGAGGAAAGAAGAAAGACAGCACCCACCAGACCGCCGACAGCCAGGACGTCGAGGTCCTGCCACGGCTGTCTAACCCCATTGAGGGCCTGTCCACGTGCTTCAAGCTGATCAACACAGAGGACTGGTAAGACTCTTAACACCGCGCTGAAAAAGATTTTACACCTGCAGATACCTCAGGGTTCCTACACTGTTTGGAAGAAATAGGTCTGAAAATTAAGAATTCAGAAAAGGTCTATGTCTAGGTCTATTTGCAGCAGCAGTTTAAGATGAAGGTGCATCATGTTCATGTGTTTTCTGAATAAAAGAACAGTTTAATAACACTGTCACCTCAACACAGGGAGAAGAAGACCGAAGGACTGAGAACCATCCGTGTTTTAGCTCAGAACCATCCGGACACACTGATGGTCAAACTTCATGAAGTGTGTCTGGTTCTGATAGAAGAAGTAAGTAAATCGTTTTCCTCGTTGTCTCTGTGTTTCATCCTGTTCTCGTCTGTAGCAGTGTGATCGCTGACTGGTGATGTTCCTTCTCACCCTCTAGGTTAAAAATCTGCGCTCTTCAGTGGCCTGCGCAGCAATGGACGCCCTACGTTATTTGTATATCTACCTGCAGAAGGACATGGACCCTCAGGTGGACCGGACTGGCATGGCTCTGCTGCTGAAGATCGCACAGTCTGCTGCAAACGTCTTTATTCAGCAGCAGGCCAACATAGCCCTGGAGGCCATGGTGCTGAACTGCAGCTCAGGTCGAGTCCTGAATCCTCTGCTAAACACAGGACTGAGGTACGACCACATCGGAGGATCCAAATCTGTGAATAAGTTTTGTTGCATTCAGTGGAAATGAGATATGAATGGATTGGTTTGTCTTTGTCCTTCTACAGCCACAAATGCGCAGCAGTGAGAGCCAGTGCTGCTCAGCAGCTCCGCCTGCTGGCTGACAACTGGGAGCGGATTCCATCTTAACAGCAGGGAAGAGCTCCGCCCAACGTTTCCTGAAAGCCGTCAGTAAGATGTCTTTGGACGCTGCCGCAGAAGTCAGGCAAGTTATCAAGAAATGTCTGATAAGATGACTTTGTGGTTTGTGTGAGAAACTGTTTTTGTGTCTTGTCTTGTGCTTTGAACACTGAGGTGCTAAATAAGAAGCGTATCTCTCTACAGGCCCCATGGACACGCCATCCTCCAACAACTGGCCCTTCACGAGGACTTCAACGATCTGTGGAGAGACATCATCGCTGACAAGGATCGACGCGTGCTGGAGAAGATTCTGAGGGCCGCAAAGCCGTGATAGGAGAGGAGAACACAAAGAGCAGACAGTGAGATATCAGGAGGGCTGAATGTCGGTACAGGTATCAAGTACCAATATCCAGCCCTCCCTGTCTGCTCTTTGTTTCCTCAAAACCTTTGAAGACATTTGTAGTGTTGTAGTCGTGTTTGTATGTTAAACTATGCAGGACCCCCCCCCCCCCAAAAAAAAAAAAAAAAAAATCATAGACTTATGTACTCGTACTGCGTAGACACACTGGAAGTGTGTAGCAGCGTCTTCATCTGCAGAGACGCCGCCCTCCACCCGTGCCTTATTATTTTCTTATTATTTTGCTGTGCTCAGGACGCTTTACCAACTCAAAACTTTGCTTTTTTACGTCCTCGAGATGAGACTCAACAATGAACTATCATTCTGGTGCTTTTACAAACAGTACCTGAAAAATTTGATTTGTTCTACCTTTAAGGTACTGACTGAAATAACCCAGTACCAAGTAGAATAAGAGCTACCTGTCAAATGTTACATGCATTTGATCCTTTTTGTACCCAGGTCTGCAAAAAATGACTATTTTTACTGTAAACTATGCAGGATTTTTACAAAAAACGATGCATAGACTCGTACAAAAATTATCCCTCTCAATCACTCACTAGAAGTGTGTAGCAGCGCCTGCATCTGCAGAGACGCCCGTACCTTCTTATTTTCTCATTATTTCGCTGTGCTCAGGACGCTTTATCAACCCAAAACTTTGCTTTTTTTACGTCCTCGAGATGGGACTCGTGCTTTACAGTACGCAACAAATCTGACTTATTCTACCTTTAAGGTATCGACCAAAATAACCCAGTACCAAGTAGAATCAGAACTATGATACCTGCATTTGATCCTTTTTGTACCCACGTCTGCAAAAAATAACTGTTTGTACTGTAAACTAGGGGGTAGGTAGGTGTAACAGTAGGGTTTATTTCACAATAATTAATGACAATAATGTACATTATCCCGCTTATTGCACTGCTATTCTCCTTTTAAAAAAAAAACAATAATTTGATGCAAAATATTCATTTAAAAATGTTTTTTATTGATTTAAAAATGATTGTGCTCCTCCAGAGACTATGAACAGAGCTGCGTCCATAGCAACGGTCTTTATTCATAATAACGGTCTGCTATTCAGAAATAACAGACCTTACAATACAGTAACTGACCAACAGTAGTTAACAAAGCAGTGTATTAATTAAGTGAACAGGTCATTATTGCAAAATAAACCCTGCCAGGGTGATGCAAGACCCCAGCGGGAAGCGGACGGGTCTTGAATCATACTGAAGGGATTTATTTTGCAATAATGATCTGCTCACTGAACATTATCCTGCTCATTATGCAGTTACTTTCAAATAAAAAAAAAAAAAAATCAATAATTTGACTCAAAATATTCGTTAAAAATGTTTTTATTGCTCCTCCAGAGTCTACGATCAGAACTGTGTTTATAGCAACTGTCTGTTCTTCATAGCAACAGTCTGTTATACATAACACCAACGTTATGTAATAAGACCTTATAGGCGCCTGATAAAGCAGCACATAAGCTGTAGGTCCCGCCTCACATTATGCAGTTTACATTTGTACCACCAGAGGGCACCAAATCGTAAATTATTGACAGATAAAGAGACTATTGTTATTGTTTCAGATTCGAATTCGCTCCAGACAATCCTGAATTTGCTCGGTCAGTCAGTTCTCTTCCTCCAGCTGCCCCCCATCAGGTATAAACACCGTTCCAGTAACACTTCACACACGTGTCATCTGTCACATTACCGAGTCCATCAACTTGTTCTGAACCTTGAGTGACTGAGTGTTAATGCCAAGTGTGCTCGTGGCCCAGGCTTTATCACGGCTTAACCTGTACATAGTGTGAGGAATGTTGTCATATGTCTGTTTGCTGTATGGACAAGTGGGCTTTCTGTATAAACGCTGTACTCACACATTCAACTCTGTAAATGTCAACAATAAAAACAGAAGCTCTGGCATGACCCATGTCTGTCTGTGTCGTATCAGGAAAATGAGAGAAATGTTCAATGTGATAAAATGTGGAACGCAGGTTTGAATGTTTGAAACTTCACGGACACTCGGACGGATTTACTGAGAAGCAGTGGTGGGAAGTAACAAAGTACAAATACTTGATTGTTCTTCAGTAGATATTTCAGGCATCTATTCTTTGCTTGGATATTTATTTTTCTGACAACTTTTTACTTTTAGTTCCTACATTTTAATGCAAATACTTTTTGCTCCTTACATTTTCAAAAAAAAAAGCTTGTTACTCGTTACTAGTTTCAATACATACAAAGGGAATTATTAATTATTTTTATTATTATTTTTAAAGAAAATTCCTTGTTGTATCCGCAGTGCATATCACACACAACAGATGAAAAACAATGTAAGGACATAACAAGATGGAAAAGATATAACAACAAAAAAGACGTAATAGATGGAATGAGACAAAAAACTATCTCAACGACGTAACAAGATGAAAAACTACGTAAAAGATGTAACAAGACTAAAAGGACGTAACAAAACAAAAAATACATAACAGACAGAACAAGACAAAAAAAACAAACAAAAAACAGAGTAACAAGCCAAAAAAATGACGTAAAAGACGACGAAAACGACAAAAGATGTAACAAAACAAAAAACAACGTAAAAAACGAAAACAACATAAAAGACGTAACAAAACGACATAAAAGACACAAGATGAAAACGGTACGAAAGATGTAATGATGAAAAGCGATGAAAGACAAGATGAAACGACAAAAGATGTAACAAAACAAAAAACGATATAAAAGACAAAAACAACATGAAAGACATAACAGGATGACTAACAACATAAGAGATGTACAAAACAAAAACAACGTAAAAGACAAGACAAAATCGGCAAAAGATGTAACAACACGAAATACGACGTAAATAAGTAACAAGACAAATAAGATGTAGCAAGACAAAAATGACATAATTGACATAAGATGAAAACAATGTAAAAGACATAAGACGAACAAGAAGTAACAAGACAAAAAAGACATAATAGATGGAACAAGACAAAAAACTACATCAAAAGAGTAACAGGCAAAGATGACTAAAAGATGTAACAAGACAAAAATGACAGTATAGACAGAACAAGACGAAAACAACAAAAGATGTCTGGAGGGACATCGAGACATATTTTAAGGTAAAACAACGTATTTGATAAAAACATCAGCTTCTGTCAGACAACAGCTGCAGTTAGCAATTAGCCACTTCCTAGCTAACGTTACCAGTGTTAAAATACTGACTCTCCAGAATCAGTAAAATTTTAATGATAATTTTAATCATCAGAGTCTGAAATACATATAAATAGGTACACAAACCTGACACACCAGTGAGGTGTAGTTACGGTTGGATAGGAATCTTGTTTTTAACTTCCTGCGAGCTGATGAATCGAGGTAAGGACGTTCCAAGACCAATGCAAATATCAGAAACGCCTTCGATAAAACCCTAAAATACTACATCAGGTATCTGTTGAAACTATACAGGGTCCAGCTTGAAGGTCAGTATTTAAGGTGAGTGGGTCTGTTTCATCTAATATTATTTTGTCCTTATATGTTTTTAAAGGACTGAAGTAAAAGTTAACCGAGGAGAAAAACAACAAACATCTGAACATACCAGCACAGACAAGGTTTGGAGGGCTACTTTAAAAATGTAATCCAATACAATTACTGATTACCTGTTAAAAAAATGTAGTCAGTAACTTAATGCAAGTATCATCCAAGTACTTTAGCAACACAAACCAACAGCTGACTTCATCTACACAGACAAACTGAACAATGTTTGCTATACAGACCAAAGATCCAGAAGTGATCAGGTTACATTACTTTAATATTGTACTTGATTTATTGATTCCTGGATTAGGTTACTGGCTACATTTTTAACAGGTAATTAGGGGCCGGGCAGCCTAAGCTGCCAGGACCCTATTGTAATCCTGCATGTTCTTCTTCTTTCTTTCTTTCTTTTCTTTCTTTCTTTCTTTCTTTCTTCTTCTTCCGAGGAAATCCTACTTCCCATGCACGAAAAATGACCAAACTTTGCACAAAGGTCCAGTCCCATGTCAGATTGCCTCAGCTGCAAAAACAGGCCAATAGTCCTGATGGTGGCGCTACAGCAAGCCTCTAAAGTTCAAAATTTTGAAAATTCATAATAAATCAACCATATGTGCTACAGATTTACAACTTTCACCACAATGTAGCCCCAATACTGAAGAAACTTTTGTACATTTAAACATTTGCAAATTATGAAGTCCATCACTCTGTTTTTTTTCAAAACTGTAAAACTTATTAAACCTATCTCCTCCCACAATTTTTGCTCAATTGACACCAAACTTGCTACAGAGCATCTTCAGACTGTCCTACACAAACGATCCACACAGATTTTTGATTTATCGAAAATTGAGCCTACAGTGCATCAAAATGTTTGACTGTAAACGGTATTATAAACATATACTTGCAAATTCTTGCTAAATACATTTTCAATGTTCATGAAAAAAATGACAAAATTTTGGAGTCATGGTAGATGATGTTTGGAAAATATCAGAATTTTATCTCAAAAACTGAATTTTTTTTACAGCATTTTGAATTTCCTCTCATGCGAACAATTGGAGTCAATGCAAAAATGGCATTTTTAAACATCAGTTTTTCACTTTTGGAGCCAATAAATCATTGTTAAAAACTAATGACCAACATCTCCATGCTGTCTAGATGCAATTTGTGTATTTTGGGATTTTTGTCTCAATAACTGAATTTTTGACAGCCATTTGAAATCTGCCTTTACATGCTAACAGCTGCTGTCTTGCACACAGGTGACTGGACTTAGTCAATTTGTGAAGCTACAAGTGGTGTTTCCATTTGCCAATTAGCTCAGTGAGATAGAGGATGGTTCTTGGTGTTGAAGGTTGTGAGTTCAAGCCTCAGCTTGTACAACATTTCCATATGAGAAATCTACCCAAACTTTTCACAAAGGTCCAGTCCCATGCCAGATGTCCTCAACTGGAAACACAAGACAATAGTCCTAATGGTGGCGTACAGCAAGCCTCTAAATTTCAAAACTTTGAAAATTCACAACAAATCAACCATATGTGCTACAGCTTTGGAAATTTCACTTTGAAATTTGCTTTTCCATGGCATGGCATGCTGCTGCCTGCCTGGCAATTTAAGACTTCAGTGAGATAAAAGACGGACTTCAGTGTCAGAAGTCGTGAGTTCAACCTCAGCTAAGGCAGGATGGACTTTCAAATGTGAAAGCCTTATGTTCAGTTATCATGCTATGTGGATTAGAGACTGCTATGGTTAAAATAATTATGATTCAGGAGTTTTGGAAAAAGACAAATACTCTTTATCAACACATTTTCCCCGTTATCCCTTGTCTCTTTTCCGCTGTTTATTTGGCTTAGCTATCAGTCAATATGCAGAGTCTCTTGTGCCAGAAATTGTGAGTTCAAGCTCTGCTTGTTGCTCAGAATGCCTATTTTTGCCTAAAATTGCCCGGCCCCTGACCATTGCTGTGCAGCAGCTATAATTATATGTTGTTGTAAGCATAGTAGAACACATTGCATAGCATTGTAGACATGGGCCTCATAGAAAGTGTTACTTCAATAACAATGACAACTTCATCCATAAACTTTACTTTAGTTTCCAAAAGACAACCTTGTGAGGATTAGAGGTATATAGGATCTTGGCAAGGCATTGCATATGTGCATGTGCATGTGTGTGTGTGTTTGTGTGTGTGTGGTAAAGTAAACCGTTGAAGCACAAAGCTAAAACACAAAGCTTTCCTCTAAACTGTTTTGACCTCCTTAAGGCAGGGATTGTCAGTGCATATAGGATTGGGGAGTATATAGGCATCTTGGCAGGGCCGGGCGGATTAAGACAGCAGAGGAGAAGATTTGATAGGAAGAGAAAGAAGATGTAGTGCATTAGCAACTCTGATTGACAAACAAAACAGATTAGCCTGCCGCCGCCGTCTCTGGAGCTCTTCTCTGGGAAAATCGCAGGATTGTACCTTTTTCATTTATTTTTTTTTCCCTTCCTCACTAAGATGTCAAGCTCTTTGTTTTCTTGTTTTTTTTTCTTCTTGCTCGTTACATTCCTCACACTTCATTCCCTTGTTTCTCACACTTGACATCCTGCATCCCCTGCTTCTTCCTGTCCGCAATCAAACTTTTTTCTACCTTCGCCATCTCCTCCTGTCACTTCTCTCGGGGATTATGTGAACCCGAGCGTCCTGCAGCTCTTCCTCTAAGTAGCCTCACAGCTGCTACAGTGCTGCGGCTTTAAAGTCTGGACAGACGGATGGATGGATGGATGGGAGAGCGGCTTCTTTCTCTTTCTCCGGCTCTCACACCGAGGCCGCCGCTATTCTCCTCTCCTCCTCGCTGCATCTCAACAGGGAAGGAATGTAATGTTCTTTGATCTCTCCTCTTTCCACTTCTCTTCCTCTCGCCGTCTCTAAGCACAGATTACGGGGCTTGCGTAGAAAAGGAAATACTCCCAGGGTTTGCCCTTCATCCTCCCTCCATCTCCTCTAAAGCCCTTCCTCCCATGTGATCTCTTCATCCATCACCTCTCTGACTATTGTGCTTTTTTCCTCCTTTTTGTCATTCTTCCCTACAGCAAAATGGGAACACACATTTAAAAGATGAGTCCAAAGGAAAGCCTATTGATGGCCCATTTTTCCTACTGGTGTTGTGCCCGTGACTTAATGGTTCTGACCTTTGGACTTGTAAAGGTCATTGTCCATAAATTGAGTGCTTCTGCTAGTCATTAGTGGAGGACTCCCTGTGTGGTGGTGGATGTGTGTCAGTGTGTGCAAACATGTATTTGTGTTGCCCCTGGCAGAGTTTTACCAGAGGCTCTTGTGGCTTAAATGTACTGACATGAAACTGATCGGTCACAGTGCAGTGGAAGCTGCTTTTAAACTCACATACCAGCTACTTCACACTAAAGAAAGGTTAGCTACAGCAAAGTTGGCATTAAATTACACTTTAAAGGGATAGTTTGGTGATTTCAAGTGGGGCATATGAGGTACTTAGTTAGTTCGGAGAAGCAGAGGGGAGTACCGGCACAGAACCTTAGCAATGTAGTGCTGTGGGTGGGGTCAGCAACTAAAAGAAAATACATAAAAACAAAAAAAACCCATATGTTTAAGCGTACACAATATTTAAAATATATTCACTGCTTTCCTTTGCCATCAGACAGCCTTTTCTGACAAGAAACCTCCATTATATAAACCACATATTGCTCCCTTCAAACCAAGCAAATTCTCAAAGATTCTCAAACTATGGTACGTGTAGCACTGGTAGTATGCAAGCTCCATCTAGTGGTACACAGAAAAATGTTTTGTTTTTTTTCAATAAACATAACACTATGAAAATACTACAAAATTAAAATGAAAATATATGCAATGACTGAAATGTAATTCAAAATAAGCTCAAAATAAGCAATAAATGTAGCCAGATACATAATCATGATCACGCATGTAGTGCACACATAAATCATCCACGATTATCTCAGTAAGGCTATATTTGTACATTTCAACAACAATGTAATTAAAAGCACTTTACATAAAACATAAAAAGCATCAAGACAAAGTGTAACAGGAACATCAAAGCAATATAAAAAGTAGACATGAGGTAAACTGTGGTAGCAAGATAGTAAGTGAAGGAATGCTTCAAAAACCCTGCAATTATGGACCCAAATGGGAAGAAAAGTCCAGATCAGGTGGAGGATATTTTGAGCAGCTATGCTGACAATGAAGTGGATGACAGTGGACCCAGCACAAGTGCTAGTGGTTTGCAAAGAAGCACAAGTGAAGTGTCCACAGTACCTGCTAGAACCAAACAGCGTAACAGGGGAATTGCAGGGTGATTCCAAAATATTCTTTTAAAACACCAATAGTCACAAAATAACACAAACAAGCTGAAGGCTCATTTATGCTAAGTTAGATGAACACACTTAAACTCTGGGGACAGCAGTATCTCAGTCTCTAAGGACTTGGCTTGGGAACTGGAGGTTCGCCTTTTCAGCTGAAGTCTTTTTGTCCATATTTTGCAAAGAGTTCGAGTGAGACATGACCACAGAATGTGGCAAAGAAATAAAAAAAAAAAAAAAGTAGTGGAAATTATGTACGTTATCAGTTAGTTAGTGAAAATAATTATCTGGCCACACAGACCACTACAATGCTGCCTCTGCTTTGCTAGAACTACATTATCACAACCTCTTGCCACCATGTTGTCTGAAACTTTTGACCCTTCTTCTCTGAGGTCATTTTTGACTCTGATCGACACATCTGCTCAACATCCATGCCAATGTGAAAGATGCATGGAAGTATGTGGGCAGTGATGGTATTGTTTAAAAAGGACATATCTATTTTCATACATAAAGGAAACATAAATGATCCTTAACAGATTGTCCAGCAACTCCTGTGTTCCGTGAGGTAAAATTATTGATTTCACTTATGGTGTTTGGTTGGTTTGGAGAGAGCAATATTTGGTTTATATAACCATGGTTACCTGTTGGCAAAGGCTGTCTGACTCCAAAGTTAAGGGGGGAAAATATTCAATATACAGCGTACCCTTAAACTGATATTGATTTTTTAAATGGACCTTTTTTTGAGTCACTAAAATACCTTTTGTTGCTGAACCTGTCCACAGCACCACATTGCTTAGATTGCATGCTGGCGCTCCTTGCTGCTTCTCCAAACTGGGGGTGTGCTTATTGGCATCTACTGTAAGAAATACACTGATCGATAAATACCTCATGCAACCCTATATCAAATAATCCAAACTGACCCCAGTGCAAACTGTGACCAGATTCCTCCCCCTCTATACTGTTATATGTATACACTGCCAGTCCATAAAACTGACACAGAGATAATGTCTATTAAATTCTTTGCCTTTGCATATTAATCAGAGGTGGCAGATAACAGCATCCCGTAAAAGGCTAAAACAGTCAAATAATACATAAATTTGTGTTCTGCCTCAGAGGATCTACATCAAGGTTGAGCAGATGGGATGTAATGAAACTGGGGAAGTGTAAATTGTGAGAAAAACTAGATAGAAGATATTAGTGATATGGGGTAATATGCCCTGACAGAACATGTTTGTAAAATTGTTATCTTACAAGATGAGGGCATGATCAGGCTGAAAATAACACTGCAAAGGGCTCCACTGGTGTGGCCTGAAGAAACTGAGTAATGGATCCATGAGTATGAAGGCTTATCAGACATTAGAATACTGCACAGTGCTTCACAGCATTTTCTAATATCATGAGAGATCATTTTAAAACCTCAGATCACTTTAGACTCAACAAAGTAAAAAAAAGACTTGCAACTCAATTTGGACTGTAACACCAATGACTCGTGACTTCACTTGTTCTTACTGGATACCTTCCTCAAGCCCCAAAATTAAAAAGCTGTTCAAAATGTGTGAACCCTCTAATCAATTCATTTATTTCTTGAATCAAATGACATTAACACTATTCATTCTCATCAAGTGGATACTTAATTTCCCAAATCCACTTTGTTTGAACCAGAGAACCATGAAGAAGTAACATTATGTTACTGAATTCCAGTTTTAAAATGATATCAAAGAAAAATCTTTTCATGTACAAAAACTATGAGGTGGTCAACAAAAAATGAATTGCAACGCTAAATGTGCGGGTTGAAAATTACAGATGGAGATGCAACAACTTCCAACTTCACTCGACATTTAAAGTTGCACAAAGAACAATTAGTTGCTGCTCAGTAGTTATGGCATTACATTTGATGAAGAGCTCAGTATAACTTGTTTAAGACTCGGAACAAAGTTTAAGAATTGGGACTTGAGTCGTAACTAGCCTTCTTGACTTGAGACTTGAGTCAGAGCTAGCCTGGCTTGACTTGCAAAAACTTGCAAAACAAGAACTTGGTCCAACTTCTGCTCTGTCATCACAGAAGCAGTTAAGGATTACACTTGCAATCATTAGCTATTACTTGCCATTATTACTGGTTTAATCTTGTTATATTCCAATGTTCCCACTGGGACTGAACACCCTCTTATGGGCCCCTGCAAACTTGAGGAGGTGAACCCTAGACTCCGTTGCCAGTTGGCTGTATCTCGTCCCCTTGGTAAGTTGACTTGTAATAAGCTCCATTACTAAAGTAGGTTTGTTTTGTTGCATTGCAGGACATTTCCCCAGAAATAACATTACAAAAAAAAACCCATTAGAACTAAAGCCAGCTGTGCTTTTTAAAAGATGACATTTCTAAAAGAAAATGCAGCAATTTGCCCTTTGTTATTGTGAGTTATGTTTGATTTGATGTGCATACTGTATAGTTTTTGTTCAATGAAATCAATAAGATTTTTATCAGGTGTGATGTAGCCTCTTTTTTTTACTTGACTCCTGCGACATATTTCTATGTAAACTGTCATTCTAAATCATATTAACAATCTTCATACTCATTCTGACCTGTAGCTGGCATTTTATGTTCAAGGACTCATCTGTATGCAGACTCATCACCATCCCAGGTGAGGCTGTTTTTTATAAAGTTCTGGACATATAACAGATAGGTCTCCTGAGGTGCAGTCAGTGTAGAGGGAGAAGAACAGTGGTGAGAGCACACCTCCCTAGGGAGCACCATTGCTGACTGTCTTATGTGATTTTCCCCAACCTCTGCTCCTGCTTCCTCTCTATCAGGTACTTTGTGATCCAGGTGGAGGCTGGTACAAAGAACTGAGTGAGTTCAGAGCAAAGGACTTCTGGGACAATGGTGTTGAACGCCGAGCTTAAGTCCACATAGGATCCTTGCATATGTCCCACGGGGGTTGAGGTGTTGCAGGATGCAGTTCAGACCTATGATGAGTGCATCATCCACTGACTTCAGCAGGGGGCTTGTGATGTCCTTCAGGTAGTCCAACACCAGTCTCTCAAAGCATTTCATGACCACAGAGCAACAAGCCTGTAGACATTGAGTCCTGTGATTGAGGGAATCAGATTTGATCTGATTTAGATCTCATTCAGAATGATTTAAAGAAAATGCATTTATTTGAGCAGAGGGAGGGAGATAATGATATTTCAAAGAGCCAGAAGGAGACCGACTGGTGGCACAAGGAAAAAGGATCCATGAAAGTGAGCAAATCCTTGATCAACAAATATCTTCTACTTTTCTTTAACCTCCATCCTCTCAATGTCCTTCATGAAAAAATTCATTTTTTTCAAAAGAAAAAAAAAAAGGCTTCTTGGGATCCATCCACGAATGCAGATTTGCCAGGCTGTGTCAAAACTCATACTGTTCCAAATAGTCTCTAAAATGACACAGCCCATAAAGAAAAGAGTGGAAAAAGCCCATTATCATTCTTACGGCACATTGGAAGGGTTTCATCCCCTGCTACGGCCAGTCAGGGGGAGGGAGAGCTTTCCAAAACTAAAACTCTGCAGGGAGCCACAGATTCACAGCTCCATGAAATGCTCTTCAGGGAAAACTATTCAACAAAGCAGAGATTTGAAAACAACAATACCAGAAATCATCCTTTCTTTATGGAAATAAAGGACAAAGGTATTCATTAAAATGTGATTCACAGCACTGGAAACCTGAGAAAGGGGATATACAATGCCTGAAATACAATTCACCTGTGGTCCATGTAATACTGGACAAAAATCCAAATTTCAGGGTTTATTATAATACGATAAAGTCTGTGGATATAGGGCGGAAGTTGAGCTGAATGAAAGGTCAACAAGACACATCTTACCAGACTTTAACAGGAGACTGCAGTTCATTTCCTGTTTTACACTAGCAGCAAAAATGTTTGACCACAATCATTTAACCTTCAGCTGAATGACTGAAGGAGGGCTGGTTAATTCACATTAACCCATTCACAGTAGAAACCCTTGAACCCCAGACAGACACACTGGGATACATACCTTTTCTACAACATACCTTTTGTCAAAGCGGTGCACTTACCTTGTGAGGCAGCTGGATTTGTGAGATCACTAGATCATGCAGTCACGCAGGAGTCCATCTCACCAGGCTCTAAACTATCTGTTTTTGTCCACACCAGAGGTGATGCAAGCCAGTCAGCATCCTTGGAGGGACTACTGGCAGCTACAGGCGTGGTATCAGAATTGGAGGGTATTTCTTCATCAACAATGGAAAACATGTTTTCGCTCTTCTTCCAGCTTCAGTTATGGTTCAGTGAGCCGATCTGATTGATTGAAGTTAGCTCATGTTAGATGTGACAGATGGCTCATCCAATTACCTGCTACATGTTTTTTTTTACGAAAGCACCTGCCCTTTTCCAAACAGTTTCTATGGAAGGCTTCCCATATGGTTCTATGTAACAAACCATCTGGCGTGTCAGGTTAGTTCTGCACATGTGTGCAGGTAATTTTGATAAAAACTGGGTTTCATTACTTGTTGTTATTACACAAATAGATTTTCTTCCTAATTTTAATACTTTTTCCCTTTTGGCCCTTTATCTACACTAAGCAGTGTATCCATGTTTTACATGGATAACTTCATGTCCAAGTGTAGATAGCAAAATAAAGCTTTTTCTGCTGTGTGATTGTCAGCCTATGGCTGCTGCTGCTTGATGCCAAAATATCCAAACACACAGTACAGGTGTTGTTATCGATCTGCTTTCATTCTTATGCTGTAAGGAGACTTTGCAGCATAAACCTGTAATTTGATCAATTGTCTCACTGTAGCAGATGTGAGGCCATTTATATTTGCATTGTTTAAAAGGTAGCATTTGTGAGCCATGATTAAATCATTGCTGCAGTTTGTTTGCAGAAACATAAAGATATCTCTGAGAAGAGAAGAAAAAAGTCCGTGTTGAAGGCAGACTTATCAATTTCACTTTATACTCCAGAAAGACTCGAGCTGGCCCTGCTTGTACTTTTTCTTTTTTATACTTTTTATCTTGAATACTATTAAAATGTTTAAACCTCTGTAGATGTTTTCTACTTGATTCTTCTCCTTTCTGGTCTACTCCTTTAGGAAACATACACCTTTTATACAGCAGCCATATTGTTATGAAATATTACAGTAAACACAGGTGTTAACCAATTGAACTAATTAAAAGGGAAACAGACAACTTTTCAGAACCTAGTGTTTTGAAGTGGTATTATTGTACCACTGTGGCAAACACAACACTGGTTGTGTCAAGATTTGTTTTCTCGTCTATGTGTCCCCCTTAACCTTACACACTATCTTACAGGGGAACACACTTTGACACAACACCAGACCAGTTTCCATTTCCTCCGAGTCAGAGCTTCGCTCCACGAAGAACACTACGACCAAAAAAATGTGTGTAATTCAAATATCAGACCAACATATTTTGACTCATATATCTGTTTACTGTTTGGCAAGTTAGTGTTAGTTAATATAAGTTATGTATGTTACTTTGGTCACGTTACTTACATCACATGAGTGATGTCCCTTATGTCGTGACATATGTAATGTTGTCATCTTTTCCTAAACATGCCCAAGTAGTTTCATTGCCCATACATACTCAAGTGGTTATTATGGCCAAAGTAACTAAACTGCATGTGTGTAATGTCATGCGAGTTATGTCACATGACATACATAATGTAGTTAAGCTCTGGTAAGCCTGTTGTCACCAATACTCTATGTTTTGGGAGTAATTGGCAATCAACCTGTGCTGTTGTGCAGGCATGAGCATGTGTTACTTTGAGAAGAAAGAGGCATGTTCACTGAAGAAGTAAACTGAAATTGTCACAATTACAACAGGCAAAAGCTATTGAGATGATGTGTATTGTGTAGTAAGAACATAGATTGTATATGGAGAGAGTAACGTTATTGCTTCATTAGGCGAAAACATTGGGAAACATTAGGAGAAAAAGTATGAGCTTGTTCATTAATTTAGTCTATAATGGAGATGTAAGTTTCCCAGGAAGTATCAGGCCCAGTGGCAGACCAATTTGCATAGTGAAAGTGAAATTTACAGGGAACCAGTCTTAACGCAATTATGTTATTATGTTGTTATTCTATAGCCATGCACTGTGCAATCAACATTTATATCATAATGATAATTTAAAGGAAAAAAGTCGTCTATTTTCACTTTAAGGTTTGTTCTGTCTGACCTGAATGCCATAGAACCTTAACTAGTATCACTGGTAACACCTGTGAAATGTTCTGACAAACATGCACAGACCACATGAGACAAAATCTTCTCAGGTCACATGAAATCACAAACTCTTTATAAGCATTTCACTACCTCTCCTGGCAGCTGTTGCAAGTTTGGAGTCTTCCAAATTTCTGGAGCTACTTTGCATTTTGCTGTGTCATGTCCCAACATGCCCCGAGGAAAACAACAGGAAGACCTAACCATTCACATATGCTGATATATTCCATTGATTTGACTGCTCGTGTAAATAGACACAGCTGCAGCATGCTGATTTGAGCCACTATCTATCTGCCTCGCTGTACTTCGAGTTGTGCAAAGGTGTTGTTTGGGCCTAACAATCAGATTTATCAGCGGTCTATTGTGCATTCATATAAAAAATGGAAGCTACTGCTTTGGTGTGTCTTGTGGGAGTGGTTGTGATCTTTTTCTCTCTCTCATATATTGTTTTTTCTCACACAACTTTAAAGAAAACTTTTGAAACTGTACATATACATACAGCGAAGATACAAACCTTCAAAAGAGCAAAAGAGCTTTAAGGTTTTTGAGCAAACTTCTCCAGAAAAACTAATTTCTCCAATTTTCTCTTGATGAATTGGATTTTACTACAACTACATATATATGGGACTCTGTTTGTTCTGTAGCAGCCCTTGGGGTGTCATTATCTTGCACGGTTTACAGTTAGTATTCAAACAGTGTGTGAAAAAGGCTTTAAACAACTGGAATCAACATCTGTCAAACATGAATAATTTAGCACTCTTTATCACAAAAGGTTACTCTAAAGTCTTGAGCCACTTTTTGATAAAGTGAGTTATATATCATGTATCATGTTATAACGTTAATTTCCACAGCAGTTCTTTGTCTTTTTCCCAGAAAAAAAAGTATCTCTGTCCTCTTGATCAATGATTTGTGATGACCAGACCCTGAAGTGTTGGCTAAAGGTTTGCAAAGATTATATCTGACAAGAAAAGACATAATTGATGAGCAATTATCATAAGGTCAGATGATAGAGGGATTTATGTGTTTTAAGTGCACATTAAGTTCAGCGGCCTCTCTTTCATAATACCTTCTGTACATAAAAGCTGAAAATGTATTTATAAATGTATTTAATTACATTCCACCACTGTATGAGAAACTATCTTAAAGTGTGTGTTGTCATCCCCATTTCTATGATTCATCATCTCACCCATCTCATATTTTCCCCACCTTCGAGTGTCGCTATTTGGAACAATTACAAACACTTGCCTTTAAATGTGTTGGAAGGACACTTTGCACAAATTAGTTAGTTTGAAGCACTTGAACTTTACAAAGTTAGGATTGCCCTAATAAAAAGTGCAAACTTCCTCTTAGATTGTCACCACAAAGGCTCCAAACTTGTGTCCCCCCACAGGTCAGGTGACACTGGCACACCACCAACAATAAATCAAAGACAAACAATAATTACCACTTCCTCACAATTCAGCATGGATAGATAACCTTAAATCTCAGCTCATTACTCCTTATCTCACCTGCCAACCTCCTGGATTAGCAGCAAACACTTTGAAGTGCATTTGTGGAAAAAATCATTAGTTTTACAATTAGTTTTATTGATGCTAACAGGTCTGTCTGCCCACTGGCTGCTCATGTCCACTCCCCACCTTTCTTTAAGTTCACTTTGTACCAAATTGGGTAGCAATGGGGGGGGGGGGGGGGGGGGGGGGGGGTGGCTGCAACGGCATGTGTGTATGTGTGCCAGTGTTTTTTAGTTATATAACAAAGTAAAATGGTCTAAAATAACCAAGCTAGGGAGCAACAGAGCAGTGTGTGTTAGTGCTTGTTAAAAATACCCATTCATTAAATGGCATTATGAAACTAGCTTTTGAGCATGGGTGGCCTCAGGGTGACTCAACCATGAACTTATCCTCGCAGCGTCACTGTCATGCTTTACCCACAAATTAACAACAAACAAAACACTTTCCGTCGTCTATGTTTAAGTGTGAAAGCGCTGCCAACTTTTGAATAAAATGTCACCCTAAATTCTAGCTTGTGGTTTGAAAAGTGCATTATTTGCATTAAACTCAAGCTTGGGTGTGTTCACTGAAAATTCTCTTAAATAAAAATGTCTGTGATCGCTCATTTATAGACTAAAAGAAAGAGCAAACATAGCTATTGAGTTGTCATGGCATTTATCTCTGAAGGATGAAGGAAATTACAACAACCCACAAACAAGTCCAGGAATGCAATGCTGCCCAAAAGAGTAAACAATAGCCTCATTTGGAGAGCTAAAACAATGAGCATCATCACCGAGCTTATTACTTGTTCCTCAGTGTGACTGTTGCCTTCTCTCAGCTGTAATAAGACAATAAAATACCACCAGGCATTTAGAGAGCAGTGACTCTGCATATGCCTGCCAATAGCTAATAGTCTTTATGAGTTTGATGTAGAGGATTCATTTTTGTCCCAATGCCATCATCACGATGCATTGAACTGTCCGCTTTTTTGGCCAGCAACCACCTCAACAACAACAAAAAAAGAGAAAGTGATCAATATTAAGTCACTAGCAAGTATGTAGCTAGTAATTCACTGTTGTCACATCGAAGAAACTCGTTGGCTTTACCAATCATCCACCGCCGTTCACCCACAAACAATTCAGTTTCCATCGATTCAAACACAAAATCAGAACAAACACTGGAGGACTCGACTCTACATTTCCTAGGTCGCCTGTTCCAGCAGCAGCAGCCCTGAACATAAGTGATGAATGGCCCAGAAAGGCAAGAAGTTTTTATTTTGTTACCTTTGCCCCCGAGGATGAAGTTGGTGATTGCTTTGGTTAATACTACAGCAAAATCAGCAATATTATGTTGGTGATGCTGTTGTTGTACAGCTGTCGTTGCCACATCTGACCATCATCTATTGCTCTTTGTCTCGTGCAGGTCATGGGACAGCCCAGTTCACAGCAGTTTGCAAAATGGTCACAAAATGAAATCTATAGATTTGTGTACATTGACACAATGACTTTTAAAGAAATATGTTCAAAAGTATTAAAGAGAGAGGAGGCCATGGTGGATCTGTGGGTAAAAAACATGACATTCGTGCCACAGACTGGATGAAATATTGACATAGTCTCTGGTGTGGTGGCTCTGGGCGTCACCATCTTGGCAGTGCCAAACTCCACTGAAATCCTGGCTAAAATGGACAAAAATGGAGTGTGGGTGGAGCTGTGGTAGGATGAATAAGGTGGCTACGTGGTGACTAGCCACTTGTGATGGCATCCACCTGTCACTCAAAGTGAGCACCAAATAAGCAACCTACGAGGCTAAAATATGATGGCAGTGTGGAAGTGACAAAACCTGCAGCTCCTCAAATGGCCACTTGAGACTGGCTCCAAAGCAATTCAATTATTTCAGACCCCCATATTAAAATGCACAACTTTGTTTACAACCTGGTACAAAAAACTATTTTGGCTTGTAGTGAAGAATTTGTGTTTGTCAGTGATATTGTGAAGCATGTTTGTCTACATTATGTTGCACATTGCACTTAGGAAGGAAAAAATCTGAAATTCTGAAACCCATTTTTTGGGTGTTGTAATTGAAAAATATATTTTACAGGTTAATTGTTTAATTTAAAACAGCTACTTTAATATGCATTAACTGAATAAAAGAATTATTAAATATATGCCATATGCCCTACATGTCTCTGAATCCACCTAGTGGGATTATCCTGATTTTTAGCATCAAAACTCTCCTAATCTGCAATTTGGAGTTTTGAAATACCCCAAAACAACATTTAATCTGAATGCTGGGTAGGATGGGATTCATATACATATTCTGCTTTTGAAATACCAAATTTTGAGATTTAATCCCATCTGGATAGATCTGATCCAGATTAAAAGTTCTGAAATACCAGCCCAAGTAACTGCAGTCCACCTTTAGCTTTAGCTATACATATAAATTAATAATTCCATAAAGTTTAGTATGTTTGAAATATATTCTGATGCCAGGTAATCCCAGTATGTAGATACATGTGCTCAATTTAGTCCCTGGAGTTTTGTTTAAACACAGATCATTTGAGTTTTCAGTGTAATTTACAGACTGAGTTTAAGAGTTTATTTATATAGCACCAAATCTCAGCAGGAGTTATCTCAGGGAACTTTTATTGCGCACGTCTAGACAGTGCTCTTTATGAGATTATTTACAGAGACCCAACAATTTTAGACCCCAGCTCCATGCTTTGAGAGTAAACAGGATCAGGTATAATGGTGCTGAATGAATATTAAACATGTTTATTGAAATTATACAAAAGATGAGAGGCTCCCAAGAAACTCTGCCCATGTGGATTTTTACTTCTTTTAGTCACCGACTCGGCCCGTTTGCCAGCTATGTTTTCATCCAAAGCTTCTAAAATTCTCGTGTTCTCGCTTTCACACGCACACACACACACCACACACACACAAAACACACACACCACACCACACACACATAAACATACAACCTGGTGTGATTTACATTTCAAAGGATCTTGTGTTGCAAAACTACCTGACTACATGCTGCACAGCTGGGGACAGTGAAAGGCAGAAAGAAAGAGCAAAGACTTTAAACACCAGATCAAAGAGGAAGACACAGCACACAACAAAGCTGAAGGCCACGATGGCAACACTGCTGCTTGCACAAAGACACAATCTGACAACTGGGACAAATACCTCCAGAGATTTGAGATGCACTTCTGTCTTCTTCAAAACTGGTGTGAGAGGATAAACCATGCTATTTTCATATAAAATTGCTTTTTTGTCATTCTTTTTTTTTTTCAGATTGACATTACAAAATCACACACATCTATTAATTTTTCTAAACATGCAGTGTGAGGTAAGACTAAACCAGGAGAGATCCTTGTGTTGTTATTTCAAGTAGAGGAAACAGCAGTTAGAAGAGCCTTCCTCTTCCATTCAAATTGTTTGATGTTACTTACATTGTGCATTTAGTTGTCCACTGTTAAAGGACCAGTGTGTAAAATGTAGTGGGATCTAGTAATGAGCTTGCAGATTGCAAACACCTCCCCTCACAAGGGCTTAGGAGAACCTATGGTGGCCCTGAAACTCAAGAAAGGCTGAATCTAAAGCCATGTTTGGTTTGTCCTTTCTGGGCTGCATTAGAAACATAGCAGTGACATGGCACCGTTATCCTCCTTCCGCTGCTGTACCACCGGACTGAGAAGCAGCTTCTTCCTTGAGACTGCCCAATTGCAGCCCCTCTGCAGTACATCTGAAGACCCCCAGGCGTCATGGACACCCTGTTGAAAATGCATGCTCTTGCATGCACCTGAGCCAAAGCATTCACTCATTGTGTTGTGTGTGTTTTAGAGTATATCAGGGCCTTTAGAGCTTATGTAGGATTTAAAGCCCATAAAAGTACTTTCACACTGTGCAATCTTTTGGTTTTTTTTTCCAAAGCAGAAAATGTACAAAAATGTCTATGACTTTATATTTGACAGAACCTACAGTTGAATAAGCATATCCACAAACGGATGCACAGACACTTACGTAGTGACGAATTTCTTTTGCTGCAGTCTCTCCACAGTGCTATCAAAGTTAGTTTCAGAATGATAAATTCAATAAACATTTTCCATCTAAAGCTGTTAAATAATAAATGTCATCTTTGACTGTGTATTGTCATTCTAATAAATTGCCTGAATTATCCTATATGAATAATGCACTACATTTGGGTTAATAACAGCTTACCCCACTGTGTTGACAGAACCACTGGAGGAAAATCAGAAATGACAGCAAGAGACTGAACACTCTTATCAGTGACAATTAAGTTTCAATTTTCTGAACAAAAAGGCAGTGGGGAGAATGAGAGCTAAAGGGGAATGGCCAGTGCTTGATTGTTCAAATGAAATATATTTTAAATGCCCTTGTTAATCTCCCAGTGAAGAGGAAGAAAGGACACGGACCTCACGGGGTGGCAGCCTGAGAGCCATAATGAAGAGATAAACAGATATCACACAGAGAGAGGCCATCTTTAGTTAAATGGAGGCTAAAAGAATCTGATTCCCACAGCGATGACTCTTATTATGCCACATACAGGGTGGGTTAATGACCAGAGCACAGGGGAGGAGAGAAACGGATTTAGACGGTGATTTAAAACCTTCTCTCTGGTGAGTGTGATGTCAAACTGTGAGGCCACATAACGCCGCAAATTCAAACATGATAATTGGAAAATGGACAGCCCGTCCTCACCAGAAAAATGAGTCTGTGGGTCGTTTTTACAAGCATCTAATTGCGATCAGTATTAACATTTATTGTTAGTCGGAGACCTCTAGTGGTCATTATAATATGACAGGAACAGTACTGTACAAAGACGGAAGCCATTGTACAGTATATGGCACTGAGTGTGTCGTGGACATGACAGTGGTATCTAGCTTCTCATATAACTCTTGACAAGAAAGCGAATAAGTGTATTTCCCAAAATGTTGAACTTTTCCTTTAAAGAATTGTGTTGCTGCTGTGATGCAATTCTGACAAAGATTAAAAAAAAAAGTTATGATGTGCACTGTGATCTATGTGTGGAAAGTTTAACGTCTATGTAACTTTTTTTTTTCCAAATTAACTGAAACTAATGGCTGCCTTGAGGGTACAAAAATCACATTCATCAATCTAAAACCTGTGGTATGCTTTGAAAAATAGCTGACAGTAATGTATTCATAATTTGTTGTAAATGGGTTTAAACACTCGAAAACATTTATGGCCTTAAGCAAAGGCACATCAAGGTGGTAGCATCTCTAAGCTGGGAGCTATGTTGGCTGACACAAAAGCTCTTGTGCGCTCTTGTTGGCTTGGAGTGACAGAGCTTTAACACCAACACTTGACAACAATCTACTCCCAGTGAAGGTTAAGAGAAAAAACGAAAAGATGTTATTAAAGTTATTAAAGTTAAGTGTTCCATTGAAGCTTAACTTAAGGCTTCGTAGAGCCGATTCATATGTCTGTGTTTGTGGCATTCCAACGGCATACACATTCTCAGCAAATGTCAGGGAGTCCATTGGATTGTGAGAAAAGCAGCTCAAAGAATCAAGTGTTCAGTGTGCGAACTACAAATGATTCAAAGCATGCCTCTTTCAAGCCAGACAATCTTTGCATTGCAATTTCTGCAACACCACCCTCATTTTGCTCATCAAGGATGAATGAGATTGAAACAACTGTACATTGTCACTGTACAATTATTGTCATGGCATGTTCGTGTTGGACCTTAAAACAGATTCTGCAAAGTATAAGCATCAAGGTTTCATCAGGGAGTGACTCCCCTGCCTACAAATGCTTTGGTTTCTTTTAACCATAACTGTGATCATTCCATAATCTTAACTAAGTAGTTTTAGTTTTATGACATTGACAGAATCTGATAAATAACTTCTTGAATTGGCACTTTTCTCTGATTCCATCAAGGTCACAAAACTAAAACTACTAGTTATGGTTAAAATAAACAAATGCAAAAACATGGTCTCCGATGTCAAAGTCAGATACTTTGTACACTAACATTCCATCTGCTTAGGTCGGCATATCCTCATACCTGAACAACAGAATAGGTCCTTTACCAATGACTCCAAAAAGGACATAATTGCAAAACTACTCTTTATGTACATAACTACTTTTATCCATTACGTAATGTACATAAGTTGTGTATGTTGCCATGGTTAACTTGCAAGTTGAAATAACTCGCTGTTGGTTTCACTCACATGGGAAACAAATACCGGCTTCCAAAGTCTGCATGTGTTTGATGCATCCATTCACTCCAGTGTTCTACCTATGCAGACTCTATATGACACTTCCTCTTTTGCTCTTGTTATAGTTACTATGGCCACTAGAGGTCACCTTCTAAGAATGAAAATAAAGAGTGAGATGACATATTTTTGTCGACCAACCCAGGTGTTAGCATCACTCTGGTTCCCTCTATAAAAAGCCAATGGCATTTTGAATTATTGCATAAAATTAACCTGTGGCAAACAAAGTTTAGAATACTTACACATTTTGTTCAGTAAAAATCTGACAAATGAACACCACTTTTTTTTTTTTTTTTTTTTTTTTTAATTTTTGAAGAATAAATGCAATCACCAGAAGTAAAAAGCTAATCTAAAAAAGCTACTAATGAACTACACCACGTCACATGTCTTCAGTGTCACCACCAATGGGCGAGTATTGTTTGGTGTGATGCCGTTTAATGTCCACAACAGCCTCTGTAGTCTCATTTAGCCGTTTGTTAGCAACAGCCTTTGTAAAGACATGTAAATCTTCAAAATTCACAAGTAGGGTGTTCTGGTATCGGTGCTCTATACACTTAAGGTACCGACTGAATAGACCCAGATCTACACATAAATAACTATATATATGGTTTTGATCACAGTCAATCGCTGCAAGTGTTCTTCATAAAGAACCTTTGAAAAAGGGTATTGAATTAAGCACTCTATAATCTGTATTAGTATCACTTTCAGGGTACTGGTACTGGTGTCATAGTATTTTAAATTATATCCAGCCCTACTAAAAACCCATTCAAATTGACGAGGGAACTGGAGGTGCAAATACACTAACTCATTTCCAGGTTTTAAGACTCATCCCTGCAGTACTCTATATAAGCTGCTTGCACAGATGACCTATCCGGCTGTTTTTTCTGGTGATTGCAGCCTGATCATGGCTGTTATTTTTCTGAGGGCAGTCTTTTTTGATATTGGATAATATTTCAGTACCTCACAAATCAGACTTCGTTTCAGAACATTATGAAAGTTGACAGCAGTGTATCTGTTCTCTTTAAACTGGAGGCAGGCATTTGAAATGGTACTGAACATGTCATGCAATCAGTACCTTTGTGTGAAGTTAGAAGGTTTGTCATTTTTAAAATTACAATAGAGAAATTTTAATTATAAGAACGAATACACACTTTTGAAAGGACTTTCTCTGTGATTTGGAGTGTCCTGGTGACAATAATGTCCTCTTGACTCTTTTATCTCGAGGTTTGCCATCAGTCGTGACTCAGTGTTGACAGAGCGTGCAACAGTATTGTCTTAGGGATGTTAAATTAACAAAAAGACATCCAACGCAGTCACACCAGAGAGGGAGAGAAGGGCACGAAGAGAGAGAGAGATGTCACCCTCAACCAAAGCATGAGAGGAGATTAGAGGGAGTGAGGGAGAGGCGTCGCCCCCGGCCACAGCGAGAGGGAAAACTGAAGTGACACGTAGAAAAATGTTACCCCACAGCCAAAGGAAGAGAGAGCGGGACTCAAAGAAAGTAGCAGAGAGTCGGAGAAAGGCAGAAGGGAAGTTGCCCACAGCTCGAGGGGAAGTGGGGCTTTGAGAAACCAACGGAGGGTCAAAGTGACTTCATCAATCACCGCAGACAGCTCAGTGAGAGACAGGAGGGGAAATGCAGAGTTAGGACTCAGGGCGCTCTCTGATCACTCTCGTGTTAAAGCACAGTGTTGTTTTGCTGTTGTGTGGCACCCTGGGAAGCTTCCGTTCAAAGGTTGCCGGCAGGTTCAGCTGGTTTTACACAGCAGACCCTCTGTTTGAGGCTGTTGGTGACTGTTCGAATGGGGGAATGGAAAGATATTTACTTCTGCCGGGCAGCTGGGAGTTCATCTAAATGGAGTAAAATGAGGACAGGCAGGTGGCGTTTGATGTTGTGGAGAGGTTAATGGAAAGGTTTGTTCTGAGTTGAGGTAACTACAGTAAAGCTGGAAAGACAGCAGTAAAGGTGGAGACATCTGCAGTAAACTTAGTTTTAAACATACTTTCTGTGAACACAAACTTATTTTTACAATATTATTTTGAAATAGGGTTGCAGATTTTGTGCATTTTTCCTGAAATGATAGTTGAAAATGCTATCAATAATTAATTAATTCATCATTAATAATGATAATGATAATAATAATTATCAACAATAATGATATAGATACAAAATGCACATTTCAAGTTTAAGTTTCCTCATCTGACAAATAAAAAAAAAGAAAGTAATCCAGGTATTTTACTGATTACTTATTTTCAAAAGTAATTAGTTACTTTATTACTTTACTTACTTACTTTTCAAAAACATGATGCACAACCTGAATACACTATAAAGCAGTAGACCTTTCAGCCTAATTCTATTCTTCCTGCATATTCCATCATATAAAATTAAATTAAATGCAACAGTCTCTGACTTGAAGAAAATTGTTGAACATTTAAACCTATTTTCTGCACATTCCACCATATTTTAAATAAAATAAAGCAAGTCTTTCTTCTGTTAACTTATATTTCTGCATATTCCAGCATATAACTTTCTTGGAGAAGTAATCAGTAATCAGTAACTAATCACTATTTCCAAGTAACTTGACCAACACTGCTCTTAAGTCTATTTTCACCTGTTTAGCAGGAGAGGGGCTCTTGGAGGTTCGCCCGGTGGGGGGATCCGGGGGTTTCTCAGTGAGTTTCACATTCCTGTGCTGGCTTGCTAGGTGCTTGCTCAGATTTGAGGTGGAATTTTTCGCTGTAGATAAAAGTTTTCTTCCCACACAGAGTGTACAGCGGACGCTAATGTTTTTGTCACCTTTTACCGAGTCAAACTCAAAGTAATGTCGGTACTTCCAAACATTAAATGCTGCATGGTCCTGCTCTCTCCCGCACTCCATGTTGTCTCTTGTTGATCACTACACGTGTCTGTTGTTTACCACTGACGTCGCGCCGCTTATACGTCATTGTCACGAGACAGTCTCACAAAACAAAATCATGGTTTAGTAACGCAGTAACGCAGCCTGCTTGCGGGAAAGTAACAGTAATCTAATTACTGTTTTTGCAATTGTAATCCCTACTTTACTCGTTACTTGGAAAAAAGTAATCAGATTACAGTAACGCGTTACTGCCCATCAGTGGCCGCGACATTAAAATTTAACCACAAAGGACACTATTTACACCATGTTTTTAGCCAAAATGTCAACTGTAGCCTCCCAGGCAGCATGTAAACATGGTGTCGATGTATTGCGAGACTTCATATATCTCTTAATGGATGCACATGTGAAAATATCACGAGATCTCTTGTGCATCTGCCTCAAGTCTGAGAGGCTACAGTTGACATTTCGGCTAAAAACATGGTGTAAATGGTATCTTTTGTGGTTAAATTTTAATGTTGTGGCTCACGGACACTTGGATTACACCACACGAGCAGGATGGAGACATTTTGTGTTTGTTTTGTGTTCTTTTTTTTTTTTACATTTTATCCGTGGTCACCATTCACTGCCATTATACTGGATTTGGCTGCAACCCCGTTTTCTGCTGAAACTCCTGGATTTTTTTGTGAACTGAAGATCTTCACCCATCCTTGCATCGGCATGGGGTGAGTAGATATTGAGTGAATTTTCATTTTTGGGTGGAATATCGCTTTAAAAATCAGTCCCTCCAGGCAGGTGCAATTTTGCGAGTGCAATAATGAATGCAAAGACAACCAATACCTATAAACTCTGCATGACCTTGGAATTTAGCTCAATCAAAGCAACTTTTCCACAAATTTAGCTGTCAGCACAGTCCATAGCAGTGACACAATATTTTATTATTTATTTATTATTTAGTTTTTATTTTTTCCATTTTGTCACGAGTTCTTTTGATTTTTAATGAATTATACACTTGTTTCCACAGTTTCATTGCAAAAAACTAAAAACATTAAAACATGCAGTATTTTTTTTTTATAGAAAAACTGAAATTAGACAAAATTAACTTTATAAGTTAAAGTTTGGGTGACTTGGTCAGATTTGGTTGACAGTGGCTTGGCTTTGTAAGTGAAGAACCCCACAGGTATCATCAGGAGCACAAAAGCACACTGGACAGTACTGTTTCTTTAATATATACATATACATATTACTGCTGATTGGGGAACACATCTGGCACACACCCACCAAATTAGTTTTGAACTCTCAGCCATTTTGAGGAAACTTTGTTCAACCTGGAAACCATGGCAAAACCATGCACGCCCTGATTTTCATTCTTGCTTAATCCTGATTGGTGTATATGACATAATGTGACATCATATCTTACTAACTGAGCCCCACCCACTGTGTTGATGTGGGATGCCGTCACTCATCATTAGAAGCCGATTGAGAAAATGTCTTCTTAAGCCTGATCTATTCCTTATCCTTTGTTTTGTTCTGGGTATAGCAGCTGTCAAACACGTCAAATGGGCTTTATTAAAAATTAAGATGCTGGAACCACACAACATTGTGAATAGATCAACTGCAGAGTGCACAAAGTAAACAGTAGGCAGCAGATTCAGAGTGTGTCAGAAAACAATGCCAACAGTTGTTTTACGCTGAAGGAAAAGAAGCTTGGAGAGCTGTCAGTGAGAGTTTTGCTAATATGTTTGATATGAACATTTTGTCTTACCAGGTTGGTGCTACATTTTCCCCAAAACTTATTTTTCTATTGTAAAATGCTGCATTTTATTACAATTCTTAGGAGAAAATCTAACAACTATTAGGGGGTGTACTGTATGAGAGATGTACAAGTGGATAAAAAAAAAAAATGAATTAAACATTTGACAGTCAGGTTTTAGACACTCTTCTTTTTCATTTGCGTAAGTGCACTGTGTGGATTGATTAATTTGATGCCACCAACTGTCAGTTTTAACAAGAACATTAAGGACACTTTCACACAATCTGAAAGAAAGAAAAAAAAACTCCTGGCCAAATGTACAAATGTTGAATGTCTGTCCATTACAGCCAGCTAGAGCCCTGTTTAAGAGCAATCAATCATTCAGACTTCAATTATAAAGCACCTTCTATAAAGGTTAGTGTCATTCAAAGTACTTTAGACATCTGACATACACAAAATGCACTAAATCAATGATATAATGAATGCAAATCTGGGGTAAAATGCAGACTTGAAATGAAAATTAAAGGGTAGGGTTAAGCCATGAGGGTTGATCAGAGTTTAGTGTGGTGCTGAACTGAAAAGAAGGCACAAGTGGTTAATTTTTGTAGTGAACAGATAAATCTGATTGGACTGACAAAATTCTGAGTAAAGTAGGGGTGAGTGGATTGATCCCAAAATATTGATACCTCCGATACTTTGTTTGATCGGTCAAATATCAGATGTTAAAATAATATACTCAGCAAACTGAAGTTGGGTACCTAAATTATTTTTTAACAAAAATAATCTAAATCAAAGCTGAAATATTAAAAGAATTTAATATAATAACCTTTTAGTGTAACTGTGAAAGGATTCCTATATTTAGGCAGATTTAGGCTATTGATTATGCATCAACCTCATAAATAATGATACACTGCTCTCCCCTACATGAAAGTACAAAAGCTGCTTTTAATAATAAAAAGTATTAGTATCAATATCAGCAGTTTTGATCTTGAATTAGTTGGTACTGGATTGAAATCAAATTTTCCAATATTGCCCACCCTTCACGTCATGTACAGCTCTAGCATTTTGTCTCTTATTCTGCCCCCATGTTCAAAAAAACACAGCAAAAATACTGTCTTGTTTGCCCCTAGAGTAGATAAAACATGATAAAGTGCCCTCTAGGGTACCCTTAAATGGATAATATGTCATAAAATGTGACAAAGTGCCTTCTAACATAAAGTGCCCTCTAGAGTACCCTTCCAGTGGACAAAATATGGTTAAGTGCATCACAACTTTTGTTGCACTGGTGCCCCATGGCATACAGCTGGTGCCCTTATTCTTTTTAGCCCCTGCCCCTCAGAGTTTACCACTTCCTACAGTACATGGCAGTCGGTACAGCCCGATTTCAAAGAAGCAGAGAGGAGCACCAGCATAGAAGCTCCATCAATCGGATTTTAATTACAGATCACTTTCCATAAAGGTTAGTATCGTTCTGAGTACTTGACATGCAACTGACAAACTACTAAGACGTCTGAAAAATGGAAGACTAATGCATGCAAAATTTGAGGTAAAGTGCAGGGAAATATAAAGAGGTATGAGATTACAGTTCTAAAATGAATAGATAAAAAATATTTCTGTGTCAATTTCAATTTAAAGATGCCCATAATTTCAGTTGCTCAGATTATCTGCCAGGTTAATGGCCCCAGAGCATGAAAGCTAAAAGCTGCCCCACTGGAGGCTTTTGTCCTACAGTTCAGGCCAATT
Source organism: Lutjanus argentimaculatus (assembly GCA_034769285.1). Taxonomy (NCBI): domain Eukaryota; kingdom Metazoa; phylum Chordata; class Actinopteri; order Lutjaniformes; family Lutjanidae; genus Lutjanus; species Lutjanus argentimaculatus. The sequence goes on from JAWZSL010000006.1 coordinate 38,618,457, forward strand.
TAAAAATCAAATGGCCTGTATTTACCTAGATTTTTTTGGTATGAGTTGGACAGTTTTGAAGATATTGGCTGTAGAGATGTCCGCCGTTTCTCTAGTATAATGGGACTAAATGGCACTCGGGTTGTGGTGTTCAAAGCACCAAAAGCATATTTGAAAAATTCAAAACCAGTGTGTATTTTTTTCTTGTAGAAAAGAAAGTAGTCCCGGTAGATTCTACTTCAGAAAGAAAGTAGTTCCTACATGAAACTGCTCACAACAAAGTCTGTGGATTATCTTGAGTAACTGGATCATGATTTCTGGGCAGAGGCACTGGATTTGAATTTTTCAAAATTTCCAAAGTTCCTGGTGCTTTGAGCACCACACACCGAGTGCCATCCAGTCCCATTATATTAGAGAAAAGGCAGACATCTCTATGGCTGATATCTCCTCATAAAACTCTGCAGCTCACACCAAAAAAAAAAAAAAAAAAAAAAAAAAAATCTAGATGGATAAATAGCACTACAGGTGAAAGGAAAAATATGTATTTTTGATTTTGGACTGAACTGTCCCTTTACAGGCCAGTGACATATGACTTGAGGGGACATTTAGTTTCAGACATTAGAAGCATTTTCAGTTCAGTAGGTAGACACACAGTAGCCTGGTGTAAGACCATATGGACTTTAAAAATCAAAACAAGGTGATTGTAGTGATTTTTTATTACTATTATTGGTATATAGGTTATTATTATTATTATTATTATTATTATTATTATTATTATTATCATCATCATTATTTTGCTTTAAGTGCCTCCTAGTCTGTGCTGTAGGAGCGTGTGCTCTCTGTGACCTGGCCTGCTGTAATCCTTCACTGGCTGACAGTTGAGTTCAGACAGGCTGATTCTGGGGCAGACCTCATGGGCTGCCTCCCTCGCAGCTAAAAGCCATCGTCTCTTCAATCCTCACCTCAAAGCAATCTATCCAGCCTTCAAAAGCTCTCTGCCTCTCTCTTTGACTGTGTGTGTGTGTGTGTGCTCGTGTGTGTGTCTCTCTCTCTTTCTGTCTCTCAATCTCTCCACATGCCTGCTTCTCTCTCTTTCATCTTGCTGTCTTCTTACTTCTTTCTCTATTTGTGTCTCTTACTTTCTTTACCTCAGGGTGACTCTTAGTTTGGCTGAGGATCATCTCCCTCCTCCCTCCCTCTTTCCCCCTCTCTCCCTGGTTCTCTCTCTTTCATTCATCTTTCCCCTAAAGACTTCAGTAGTGTACTTTGTGTACTTCTTTGTGGCTCATCCAGTCACATATGCAACCAAGTCAAATTCTGAAATATGATGAAATATGGAATATGATAAATGGAAAACCATATATATATATATATATAATATATATATATATATATATATAATATATATATATATATATTACATGTATATACAATTTACAAGGAAGTAAGAGGAACTGCCAGATTTTTGTAATTCATCCTAAGAAGAATATGAAACTCTGTATTCAATTTCATGTAAATCCTTTTAGTAGTTACTATGACATGTGACTCAAAACCATGGTGGCACTAGAGTAGAAGTTATTAGGATATATCAGCTGAGGACCACGAATGTTTTGTCCTCCAAATTTTTGGATAGATTTTTTTACTAATCCATGTTACAGCTGTAGGGATGGCACCAGCTACACTACCAGCTGGTGGCACTAGATGAAAAGATGAAAAGAATAAGAAAAGATCAACAAAGTCATGGGGCTTCACCCACTAGTGACCATGACTGTTTGTACACAATATAAGGGCGAAGAGTACACTCAATAGAGTGCAGACCTCGCTAGGGAAAAACTGGTGAAGCACCTTCTGCAATGCTACCACATCTGCCAGATGCAACCAGCAGAGATTTGCAAAGTTCTGTCAACATTAACATGCCATCCACATATGTTGTCCCTAGCTGAAACAAAATTTCAAATTGAAGCAGTTGTTGATCACTTGCGGCCCCTAGTGCTCATATGAAACAGAGTAGTCAAAAATAATATTGCTGTCTCACAGTTGAATGCCTCCACCATACCATCATGTTGTGCTGAAACTGGGTTCTTTGCACTTTGATTAAACAGTATATGGAGATGGAGCATTGGCAACAAGAGACAAGTCATTTACAAGTTAAAGTATACATCCAGCTAGACAGGAGTTGAACCTAGAATGTTCTGATCCATAGTCAGATGCATCATCCATGCTCCACCTGACCTACACAGGACAGTCTGGGAACAGCTTGCTTCTCCCAGCATGATGTGCAAAAAGCCATGGTCTTGTACATTATACACTAAATGTTGAGACAGCAGATCAAATGACTGGTCAAGTCGCAAAATATGGGGCCTCACACAGAAAAAGTAGTATGGTTTGTCCAGATTCAAACTACATATATTGAAGCAGAGGGTGGAGCACGTTGAACCATTGACATATAGGAAAAACAGCTTACCAATCCTGCCGTGACCCGGATTCGAACCGGGGTTGCTGCGGCCACAACGCAGAGTACTAACCACTATACGATCACGGCCATATCTCTGAGGCAGGGCCTCCTTGTTGTAGTGAGTGCCTCTTTGTTGTGATAGTGTAGCATGTGTTGCACTGCTGTGTGGCCAAATTTTGTTTTTCAAAGAATGATATTTAGCAAGTAACAGTGAGAACAAGAACATTTTCATGATGACTCTAGCTGACTAAAAGGTTCCAGGGTTCAATGTTATTGTTCCCCTTCACATGCGAGGTCTGACATTAGGTCAGAGATCTTCTTGCCCGAAGTCAGTTTACTTGCCCCTGTACAAACTGTTGCATATATTTGTGGTTATCTAATGACAACAAAAACAAAGTTAACTGACTCACTCAATCTTTAAGTAAATTAATCAGAACAAGGACACAGTTTGTGTTAGATATGATGCAACAAAGACTCTTGCATATCAAAAAGGTATGTCAATCCTCAGAGATGGACCTTTTATTGGCCTCTTTGCCACTGTCAGTGTACTTCGGTATACACTATGTGGAAGAGTATTGTCAAGGAGAGACCAAGTCATTTACAAGTTAAAGTATATACATCGAGCCAGCCAGGAGCAAACCTTGAACGTTCTGATCAACAATCAGACGCCTTTACCTTTGTATCACTAACACTACCCAGAGTGCTTTCTGGGAACAGCTTGCTTCTCCCAGCATGACATGCAAAGGCATAGGCCAAGTGTTGAGAAGGTAGGTCAAATGACTGGTCGAGTCACAAAATATGGGGCCTTACACAGGAAAATTAGTTTGGGCTGTCCAGATTAATATTGAAGCAGAGGCTGAAACAGCTTACCAATCCTGCCGTGACCCGGATTCGAACCGGGGTTGCTGCGGCCACAACACAGAGTACTAACCACTATACGATCACAGCCATACAGCTTAGGCTTAGGTAGGGCCTCATTGTTGTATTGAGTGCCTCTTTGTTGTCATAGCGTAGCATGTGTGGTAAAAGACAGTCGAGTTACACAACAGGTTTATCTAGCACTGCTGTGTATGTTCTTCAGGACCAAATTTTGTTTTTCAAAGAGTGATATTTAGCAAGTAACACTAAGAACATATTGAAGCAGAGGCTGGAGCATGTTAAACCACCAACATATCCTGACTGGCCAAAAAAAGTCACCACCTGGATTTAACTAAGCAAATAGTTACAAGCCTTCCATTGCATAATTACTGCAGTGATTAATATGTTTCAGCTGGCAACAAGTTATTTAACCCTAACTGGTGCAGTGAGTAGCTTCTCATTTTTTAAACAAGAAGACATATCCTGTGGTCATGGAAAATATGTTAGTCTGTTCCAGTAGGGTCAAATTGTTGGCCCACAACAAGCAAAGAAAACAACTAATGAGATTGCTAAAACTACTAAAATTGGGTTAAGAACTGTCCAACGCATTATTAAAACCTGGAAGGATAATCGTGAACCATCATCATCGAGGAAGAAATGTGTTCAGAAAAATATCTTGAATGATCGTGGCTGGAGATGACTTAAACGTTTGGTGAAATCAAATTGTAAAAAAAAAAACAACAACAACAGAGCATTTCCACATGCACAATGTGAAGAGATCTCAAGGGATTGGGACTAAACAGCTGTGTAGCCTTAGGAAAATCACTTCAGTGATCAGTGAGTCAAATCGAAAAAAGTGTGATGAGATGAGTGATGAGTGATGAGTGTTGAGAAGGTAGGTCAAATGACTGGTCAAGTCACAAAATATGGGGCCTGACACAGGAAAATTAGCTTGGGCTATTCAGATTAATATAGAAGCACAGGCTGGAAGAGGTTACCAATCATGTTGTGACCCGGATTCGAACCGGGGTTGCTGCGGCCACAACGCAGAGTACTAACCACTATACGATCACGGCCATATGGTTTAGGTATGGCCTCCTTGTTGTATTAGCATGTGTGTAACGTGTGTGGTAAAAGACAGTTCCACAACAGGTTTACCCAGCAGTGCTGTGTATGTTCTTCAGAACCAAATTTTGTTTTTCAAAGATCGATATTTAGCAAGTAACAGTAAAAACAATGCTGCTGTGACCCAAATGTTGCCTTAAAATGCCAATTTAATTTGATTAATCATATATGAAAAATTGACAAAGCGGAAATCAAAGTGCAAAGTTTAATCTTATATAAAGGAGAAACCTGTAATATATTTACTGTAATAAATCATAAAATGACCATGATGTATCATCAGAGATGAAGGACACATTATGTTGAAATACTTGCTTCATTTGACATGAAAGCTACAGCCATTGTGTTCTCATTTGATAAGAGTTCAAATTAATGCCGAATATTTGCTGAATGAGAGGCTGTCTGTTTATGATTTGTAAGAAATCATTCATAAACTTGTAGTAGGTGTAGATGTTTATAACTGGTAAATTGAGCAAAATGTTAATGGAATTTGGCAGGCAGTGAGACAGCCAGCCACTTAAGTCATCGTCTAGAGTGCATTTCAGAGCAGTGGGCTGTCCTTTTCAGGATAACTGGCTTAACTTTACATTAGCAGACAACTGACAGTCATAAACAGCTGATCAACTTACATTAGAGGATTCGTCATCACTTGTTATTGTCAGTTTAAGATGTTGCACGCATTCTGTGTTCTTGTAGTGCTCCTACAGCCTCTCTGTCTCTGCCGTGTCTGAGGAGGAGGGGGCAGGGGGAAACAACTCGCTTCAACCATAGATTGTATAATAAACAGGAGTTCAATTTATTTAATATAGGGGTCATAGGCAATTGTAACAACACATCTTCATACCTAAATGACAGAATAGGTTGATTGCAAATGATTTCCAAAACAGCATTTTTGGAGTGCCAGCCACAGGCAGCAGATCTTAAGTATGTTACATAAGTCGTGTAAAGTTAAACATGTGGTTAACATTGCGCGGTTAAGTTTAATCACAAAACTGGCTTGGTTACGGTTTGGAAGTTATGACTGTTTGGGTTAAATAAGTTCTGTTCTGTTCTGTTATGTTACATAATGTTAGGTCACATGACATTAAGTACGTGGTTAACATTGTGAAATGGTCACAGTTTGATAGCATTAGGCAACAACAATTCTCAGTTAGGTATTGGAAAATATTGTGGTTTGTTTTCAAATAAATATGTTGCATAACATTACATAAGTCATGCGAGACAAGTTAGGATGCAAGTTATTTACATAATATAACTTAAGTAACTTAAAACTTTAATAAGTCAACTTTGACATTTGGTTTGACCTCTATACAGTTTCCTCTTATGATTAATACAGCCACCAGAGGTCAACAAAACTTAACAATAAATGCCAATGTGGTTTGTAATAAGCTGCTTGTACAAATTACCTATTCAGCTGTCTTTCTGGTGAGGACGGGCTAATTGTAGTCTGAAAACAGGACATGACTGTCCTGTACAAAACACTAAACTCCCAATTTGGTGATTTAAATTTTTTCAATATAACTGAAAGAGGGAGAGCTCCTTTATGAGATGAGACAATTCTCTTGTTTCTTAAGCCAAACAAACCATTTACAAAGCCACTGGATCATCTGGAAAATGCATTCCCACAATGCTGAGAACATGACTGTTTTTTTTAGCTCATGAAAAGTGGACATTTTGGAGATAACTGGTTTTCACTGGACAGGGACAGCGAGTCCCATGTCCATGTCTAATTAGCATAAATTGGTCAATGGTCAAACCAAATTTAGGTCCCTTTCTTCTTCAGGGTTGGACACTTCTATGGAATTAGGTTTTCCAATCACACACCCACAGTCAGATTCAGCTTGTCTCTCACCATAAATGGAAATTTTCACAAGTGTACACATTTAGCCTTGGCTTCACACATTATGTGTCTGTGAGACAGTTGACAGATTTGGACTTTTTCAAAGAGGTATTAACATTTATCATGCTAGTCTGTCTCTCTTGTGTCAATGAATATATATTATTAACATATATGCGTTCATTATCATATATCGTGAGACTACTGAAAACACCAAAGTTTTCAGAGAAAACACAAAAAACCTAAACTTCATTCCCATGTAGAAGATAAATCTCCTTTCTTTGGATGAAAAAAGACATTTTCTGACATATACTGTTGGTGATTAAAGGATGTGGACCTCTTGACTTAAGTTTTAGGCAAGATGAACATCTACTGAGGCTTCAGCCGAACCACAAGTGTCTAAATGAAAGACTTAAATTGGGAGTTTTATGAAAAGGTCAGCAGTGGGTAAAACTAAAGGGCCAGCCGTCTCACAGTGCAATCCCTGGTCAAACACTGTAGGTCTGACAAAGATTAGCTAAGGTTTTTGTCTCCTCTGCTGCAGAGTTATCTGTAAGGTGGATTGTTGGGCAGATCGCTTAAGTTATGGAAGGAATTAGCTTTAGAAGATAGTTTCAGTGTTTTCTTTTTTTCTTTCGTTCAACCTTTATTTCATACTTAGAAAACAGTTAATGATGACATCCTGTTTTGTCAGAGTGCTGAAATGAGGAGAAACACAAACAAGAAAGTTTCCACTTGCAATGTTCATCAGTCATCTTTAAATAATGAAATGTTGAATATACATTAGAGACATATTGGTACATGTATCAATTACCTTAAATCAATGATTATCATGATTTGGGACTTAAAGTAAAGAGAACTTATGTTGCAATTTCCATTACATAGTACAGTTCAGCTAGACTCATCATGCTTAGAACTGTTCATTTTTATTTTTCCATTGTCAAAAGTTATGGGTAGTACCTTGTACTTTTTTGGTATCAGCTTGGTTGAGGTTCCAAGCGAGCTGAGCCAATAGCCATCCTCCTATTGTCTTCCTATCAACCACGCAACTTTTGTCCTCCTGGGTCAAAACTGACCCAGCCTGGTTTGAATGTTTATAAAGCATAAACTATAAATTATCAACCAATTCTGTGTTACACCTTTTTAGTCAACTTCATTCCATCTCATTACCGCAGGTTTTACACTTCTTTTTGGAATTCATGAGGATATGAAATTATACCTAATTTTTTAGTTTAAAAAAGCGGAAATCATGAATTATTTTGAAACTAATTATGATCAGAGGAACATCTACTGATGGATTATCGCAGGCTGGTAAATGTCAAAGTTCAGTTAGGATACTGTTTTAAAACTATTTAAATTTTATTAATGGCACCACATAGTCACACTGATCATCTTCCCGGGTCAACATTGACCTGTTGTGGTTTAACTGATAATAAAACAAAGTATGAACTATCAACTTCATTCCAACTCATTACTAAAAGTTTTACACTTTTTGGAATTCATGGTCAATAGACTCAGTTTCTATGAAATTCTACCTAATTTTCGAGTTAAAAAAACAAACGAAAAATACACAAAAAACAAAAAAACAAAAAACAGAAATCATTAATTATTTTTACTATGATTACAATCAGAGAAATGTGTTGAATTGTTACAGACTGGTATATGTCAAAGCTGAGTGAGGATACTGTTGTGAAACCATTTTAAATTTTTTGATGGGAGTGCATAATCGCACCTATTGTCCTCCCAGGTCTAAATTGACCCGGCATAGTTTTTGGTTGTCAACTTCTCCTTTGCACTGGTTGTAGTCCAGGATGATTTGTTTTTTTTTTTTTTTTTGTTTTGTTTTTTTTCTGGTTGTCTATCAGCAGGTTTGCCAGTATATATTTGCATGTTCCACGCATAGCTGGTCATGGCATCATGTGTTATCCAGACCTTTATTTACAAGTCCCCATCCTATTCTACCATGAAACACAGGAAATTAGGTTTAAGATTAGATTAAATTGACGTTACAGAAGTTCCATTTGATGCTAACAATCAATTCTTGAATCTCAAATGTCTTGTTAATTTATGAAACATAAAACATATTGTTACACTTTGCTGACATACAGCAACATAGTTTTACAGGCAATCAGTACCTTCCAAGAAACTTTTGTCACACTTATCAGCAGCCTGATTCTGAAGTTTATCAGGGGACAACTTTCTTGACTGTGCTGTTATTCTTGAGTTCCCATGACCGAAGCAATGCAATTACATTACATCATCTGAAATATTCTCAATAAAAATCAAGCATTTAATGGTTATTGTATTGGTTATTGTATCTGCTCACCCCTTTATGTGTTCCACTAATGAAATGAGCAAATTGCTTTATTAATTGGAAAATATGCTTTTAATATTTCAATTTAAATATTCAAGTACATTATCTAATTGTTACAAATAAACTGTATTATTAGAGTCAATGTCCCTATAAAATCATGTAATCACACTATTTTATTACCACACTGTCACTAACAGTCACACAGTTACGCTCAGTCAGGCCTTTTATTACCATTTTTCCCACTGCTGTGCTGCTGTATGTGTGTAACCAGTCTATTTTTTATTTTCTCAAACACTCTCTCTTGTGAAATTTGCCTCTGTCACAATTTCAAGGCCCAAATTTGAGAAATGTGTGAGCTCCTGATAACATCTTTTATGTTAATACTCATTAAAATCAGTAATGTGTTTTGACAAATACTGGACTGATTAGGGGGAAACTCATCTAAACTTAGACATTAACCACACATGCTTAATGGAATGCCTTTGTCTCTTTCCCTGTCTGTGTGTTTGTGTCTCTCAAGGTCGTGATCAGACCTGGTGGTTAGCCTGCATCACACTGTCACACAGCTTGGCAGAGCCTGCCAAAACGCCCTGGTGCTCAGTGCCAATCAGACAGTAACTGAGTACCTGAGAGAGGGAGGGAGGAGGAATCAGTGATGCAGCGGGCTGTCAAGCCTAAAACAATTCAAACGGGGTGGGGGCCAAGTAGGGTACATGTCATGTTGTGAAACCCAGGGCTTTGCCTGAACTAAAGCAATCAGAATGTATAATTAAACTAGACTGACATCAAAAACATCAAACATCTGGAGCAAAGTGTCAAAGATCCAGGTACACAATATATCAAGAAAGTTGTTGAGAGAAAAACATCAGATGTCAAATAAACTTTGTTTATAAAGCCCAAAATTACAGGTTGCTGCCTTAAAGTTTGTGTAAAGCCATAATAAATATGTGGTCTGAAATTAAGAATTAAAATTAAGTCTCAAAATCATGAAAAAATGAGCAGTATTCTCTGCTCTGAAATGCTAGGGGCATGTCCACTCCACTGTCTCAGTGTTCAGATATGTTTGAGCCACCAGAGCCAGAGGACGGAGACAGGATGGCATTCTTTTCTCTTTTGTGTCAGGTTGCTGGAACTGAAGTGAGCTGAAGTGAACTGCTGGGCTGATTTGGACTGAGAGAGTCACTGAAGGTATGTTCATAACGGACTGTTGGGGAGGGTGAGGGGAAGGGGAAGTGGTGTCATTTGTGCATTGGTTCGTGGGGCTTATATAGTGTCTGGGACCACATGACACATCACCAAGCCATGTTTCAGGTGCATCCAAAATTCCTTAACACAGAAATCATGAATATCAGTTTACCAGTCTGACCCTGAAATTCAGTACTACATAGTTCTCAGTCTTTTCACATTTTCAGGATCTATTTTCTAACATGTATAATGTGTTTATTTTCCCCTTTTATGTTACACAATCTTTAAGTAAAAGCAAGGCGTTAAGACTATTCAGTCTGTGGACCTTTTTGTTGCTTTCTAGCCCAGCTAAACTGGTGACTTCACTTGATATTTATTACATCTTTTTTGCTGTGGTAGAGTTATTATCAGAAAGTTAATAATTTATTTGCAAAATTGTGTCACACTTGATGTGAATAGTCATACAGGTTGAAATTTCACCTCCAAAATACTTGCAATTTCATTTGTTCATGACGCTGATGAGCTGTAAGGGCCTTAACTGTGATCAGTATACACAGTGTCAACTATACCCCTTACAAAAAAAGACATAATTTCCGTCCACAACAAAGAACTACAAAACAATACAATTGTAAGCGACATGGGTTTGTGAGCAGGAAACTGGGTTTTACTGATAACTTTAGTGAAGTTCGCACATAGCTCAGTCCACACGTTACACACCTGCTTGAATTCCCGGTCTCTCTTACTCTGCTCCTCCCTACCTCTTCACCTCAAAACAACAACAGCACTACCAAAAATGCTGTAATAGCACCGACTAACGGTGTAACTCTATACCAGAGCATCAGCTTAAGATAAGTAGGTGTAAACCAGAATATTAACATTACAATAAACACTAAATAAGTGTAAACAATATAATAATTCAGTGAGAATATACTGAACTTATGTCTGAACAATTTGGATGGTTAAACCCGTGTTTAAACAGTTATTCACCGATCACCATTTCACTCTTACACAACTTTAAAAGTTTGCTCACAGGAACAAATCCTCAACATTAAACCTTCACATGAAATCAAATCATTGGATGAAAAACAATCATCTAGACCATGGAGCACCATTAACTGTAAGAGTGATCCTCCATGACAACTTTGCACTGACAGTGAGAAAAATGTGACCCCTGTGTGGCTCGCTGTGTAGTCCTTCCTCTGATGCCTTGCCATATTGGCTCTTTGATAAATTGCTGCAGGTAAATGAGAAGATTGGTCTCTGTTTCATTCCACAATGCATCACATTAGTCTACAAGCGAGTTCTGCATCAACTCAAAACCACACATGTGCAGTAAATCACAAGCCGCCCGAGATGTCATTGCCATAATTCTCATCGGCCAACAGTAACTTGATCAAAGAGCTCATTTGCCGAAGAGTCATCTGCTGAAATTACTTGGTGCTTCTGGGGCGTTTGTTCAAGCATGCAGAGGGGAGTCATATGTTTTGATCCTTGTTGCGATGAGACCTATTAATGGACTCAATAATCAGCTCTCATCAAGTGTTAGTGTCAAACGAGTCAGCAGAGGTTCATGCAGGAGAGCAACATTGTTGTGGGTGTTTGCAGAGTCCCTCAGAAGGCCCTCTACTTAACCTCAGTCTCTCACTGCATTTATATATACATAATAATGTATATACTGTATATAGAACCATCAAAGTTAGGAGGATGTTTTGTACAGTAAGAGCTTGGGCGCGCTGTGACTGTGTCTTTGGTAAATAAAGGCATATAGGTTACAGTCCCAGATGGGACTTGACCAAATATTAGGTAACCTGACAGTGTACGTTCTATTTCTGGTTGGAAGTCCCTCGACGAGGACAGCTCAGAAAGAATAAAGTGTAGCATATGTTGTCAGGCCGCACGGGATGGGATGTTATCATGACTTTCAGTGTCAGCTCATTATCAAATTAGCCGGAGGTGTTTGGAGGCTGGAAAATCCTCCTACAAGGGCATATTAGACAAAATACCTTGAACTATATATTTTCTTTGTATAAACATCAGGTGAACTGAATTCCCCACAAATACCTAAGGCCTGGATATGGTCCAAAAACAAACAAACATGCACAACAGACAATTGTGCTTTGGTCGACATCCTGCCTCCACTATTCATCTCTTCATTTCTTTATCAAGAAATTACAAATAACTGTAATTGTGTCAAAAGAATACACTACGCTTCATCTGATCAGTTGGCTTTTAAATGTTATGAAGTTTGTTAGAAAGTTACAAATACAAGTGAACATCTAAAGTAAATGTACAATGCAAACTGTTACAAAATGAAAAATTACATGAGATTTGGTGAGGGGCACATGATGACTTGTTGAGGACTTGAAGTGTATTTTAAGGATAGGACTTGACTTTGGACTTGTCTGTCTTGACTCAGGACTAGATATCCAGAATATGACTCTCTTGACATGGTATTTCATAGTCCTGAGACTGACTTGTGACTTGCACCTCTTGCACCTACTAAGAAGGTAAGATATGTCAGAAAAAATAACTAAATAAATTCATTAAAACTAAATAAGTTTATATTTTTCAGTCAGGCAACTCACATTTAATAATGTTTATTGCAGCAGCAGAACATAGTTAGAGTTTGGTGTCTAGGCTCCGACCTCATCACTCCTTGCTGATTATGTTTACATAGAGATATTGAGGAGTGATGAACACATATCTTGGACCCCCTCTCAGAGCCTACAGATGGATGCTGGGGTGGTGGTGGGGCTGAATGAACAGGCAGTGATGCTGTTGCCAGGTAGCAATGGCATTGACAGGCAGAGGGAGAGATGGGAGGTTTTAGCAGTTTCAATAGACCACCAGATTGGAAGGGTGTATTTGGTATGTACTATGGAGTGTGAGGCGTGTACATGTGATTGCAGTGCAGCTCGAGTTGACTGCCTGAACTAGCTTGCAGGCGTCGCTACATATATGGTATTTTTATGAATATAAGACAAGCAAAATAGCTGTCACAAACCTGTTAAGTCTAGATTGAGTCAGCAAGGACTACTAGCTACTCTCCTAATTGCTGCCTAGATAATGCCAGCTACAGTTTGCAGCAGTTAGCAATTAGAGCCTACATTAGCAACAAGTAAAGCTCTCTGTCCATCAGAAAACTCAGAGAGTCAAAAATCACACAGAGCTATGGCAGATCAACCGGAGAACAACAGAAAATATTTTCTCGCTGAACAGTTGTCTTCACTCGTTCTTTGGCTCAGTCGGTGTGTAGCCTACTGTGCTACTGGGTTAGCACTAATGCTAATGATGTTGACTTTGACATATGCTAGAGCGGCACTTGTAAATAATTACATAACGACACCCCAATCTTCTGTTTCAGAATATGAAGTAGATGACCGGAGTGGGGCTTTAATATTAACTTTATATTTTTCAATTAGCCCTAACATTGTAAAACATCAAGAAATCAGTAAATACATCTGTCCTCATTAATAACTACATGTATCTTCTACCCTACAGGGAGAACTTGTGACATTAAGAATTAAGTTTAAAGGAGTTATTTTGGAGTTTTTGAAGTGCCTTATGTGCATACACACTAATAGATACCACAGTAATAACATGATGTTCTGCATACCAAGTAGCATTCCCTTAAATGACACATAAACACACTTTCTCAGATTCTCTTGTGTATGCTGTCAGAATCTTAAAAAGCTGTTCCTCTTTTAACATCCATAGCCGTAGCGATATCAAGTCATTAGTGAGCTATTAATGGTTGTCCATCATCCTGTGGAGTCCTGGGAAAAGCTTTATCCTTTAGTTTTTAATGATGTCAGGACCTACAGAAAGAATCAATGTTACTCTCTGGGACATAAATCCCTGTTGGCATTTCCACAAATGTTAGTGTAGTTTAAGACAGGACCTTGTAATGGGCCATTTACCAACTCGCATACTGAGTCATCTGACTTCAGTGAAGACAAATGATATTCACCACTTTATTTATTTTTTCCCAAATCATGTGCTTTTTTCCATTAAATTTCGGTCACTGAGTCACCAGAGCAGGAAATATCTTTTGAGAATGTGAAACCTTCAAAATTTCATGCAACCTTAAGTATTATAAAAGTAATTGTGCTGTCAAGTCAACTTGCATCAAAATGAGCTACAAGAGTTATGGCACAAGTGCACTCTATTATTTTGTGTAACGTGCACCTTGGTTGTGATTTTTGAGAATCATTGTTCCAGTAAGAAAATTCTAGAGTTAAAAGGAAAGTGTGCTGAGTGTCCCAACTGCATATCCCCAGTTAGAAATGGTGGCTGCTTCTCACTTGTCCAACCTTAGCTTCACTTAACCCGGGCTCACAGTGGAGACTGACGTGGTAGTAATGTTCTGCAGTGAGAAAAAAAAACTAAAGCTGAAGGTCAAACGAGTCTGGATGAGAAAATCTTTGGGGAGAAGTGGTCAACACAAGTTCACTTCAGCTAGAAGTGGAGGTGAGATTTTGTCACTTACAGTTTTTCTCAATTGTTTTGGTTCATTTTTTGAAACCGTCTTAACTTTCTCTAAACTGCAAGTGAAATTGTCACAACTGTTTCATGAGACACCAAAACTGTTGCATGTTTGCAAAAGGTAGTTACTCACCCATGTCATTTATACTTCAAAACTGCTTATTGTATCAGTAAATTGGCCAACGCCACCAAAATGAAAAGCTGTTTTATCATCATTTGAGCCACAATGCTCATTTTTCATCTTTTTTAATTGCCTTTTCACCATGACAGTCAACCCTGGAAATGTTTCTTATAAATCTTTGTTTTGCACTACTTTTTTGTTGACACTTGACACTGTACTATACAAGAATGTTCATTTTGTCTGCTATTTTATTTTGCATCATTCTGGGCTTTTTAGATTGAGATTTCAACATCAGCTAAAAGTTTCCTGGGAAAAATCCATGCTGTACAATTTTATAGTACAGAGGCAGATCTGTAAAGTCATGTATAAAAATTTGCCACAAAATGACATCATTTGCCAGTTCAAAAGACATCACAGATTTTGATAATTGAATGGATCATTCGGCATGTGATGGCTAAAACAATGATAGAACATTTAGAAGTTGGGAAGAGTCTGACAGTTTCAGTGAGAATCAACTCATCAATTTTGATCAGCAAGTGTTTTATTGTGCAAATCATAGATGATTGTATTTAGTCATTTGCACACATGTACCAAGATGTGTGCAATTTGCTTGAATGAATGAGAAATACCATGTTGTCAACAACAAACTAATTGTTCAAAGAGCTGAACTTAATGTTTTGAAACCATAATTGTCATTTGAAAATGAATGAGAAAAACTGTAGTATCTGTCAACAGTAGTATGCTAGCTAACATTAGCCTCAAGAGCTAGATGTCTACCATTGTTTGGCATCATCAGCTACTCCGGGACATACGCTGCCTTCAAATGGGATCCTTTTTACTGTGTTCAAGAGAAGTGTCTAAAAGAATGCTGTCATAAGAGGAAATTCTCTGAAAGCTCTAAGTTCACAAGTCCTGTACACAACTTCCCTGTCAGGTCATGAGTTCAATTTGGCGGTAGCATAGTATTGCGTTATTGTTGTAGATTTGTCTCTCTCACTGGCTAACATGGTCCCACTCAGATTAAAGTACTGATGTAAATACTGTAGTAGTCACTATATTATTACTTTGGTGCTTAGTACTCAGTAAGGACTTAATTAACTGACAGACAGGTATATAGTCTGGTATATAGGGCTGTCAAAGTTAACGCGTTAAACGCATGAGATTAATCTGGAAACAATAACGCGTTAAAAAAATAACGCACGATTAATCGCGTCACGTGACTTAGGTAGAGTCTGTCTGTGTATACAGTCTGTGGTCTGTGTCGCCACTGGAGTTGTCACCCGTCCGCTGAAATACGGAATCGTCCCGTATTTGATTATTAAATAGCGCGTCCCGTTTTAAATCGGTGCGGGACGGGGTTTGTCTCGTATTTCTGTCTTGAATGCAGCTTCATTTGCACCCGCTGCCCAGTGAAGAGCCGTCCAACTCTGCCCGTGATCGGGCAAAACTCACAAAAATCACACATGAGAGTGGAAAACACGGTTAAACTCTTGGTTTGACAGTGTCAGTGACAGTGATAATCAGACTAGTTGTAACTCCGTGAGTGTTTCCTATGACGGTCAGATGTACGGCAGCTTCAGGGGGCAGTATTCTTCATTCACAACGAAGTGACCATAGACTGTATGGATGTGACTTGTTTATGAAAGTTGAGGTGTGACAGGTCAATATCGTTTTCAGGATGAATTTAATCTTGTAGCTGAATACTCAAGTGAAAACACTTATTTCCACCCTTGAGGTGCACCTCATCTTTTTCTCCCTCAGAGACTCTAAGCTGTGGTCTTTATGAAGTCAGGACCTGATGATTTGAATTGATTCACTGTGACACTTTTGACATTTCCAGGCTACTGATCCTCTCTGAGCCACACTGATCTGTTGTCAATGAGGAGGCAGACAGGAGAGCTGTAAGTCTGGTACCTCTCTGCCTCAAAACACCAACCTCTCTCTGAAGCCAGACCTTGGCACGATTGATCTGTTTCTCAGCATGGATGGCACCAAAGCTGTATGTTCTCTAATCTCTGAGTCATTATTCAATTTAACCTGATTTAAAGAAATACCTTGACATTTTGAGTGGTTATTTTCAAGCTGTTGACACTGTGCTGGTAGAAAGGTGACCTTATAAAATCTGGTACATTTATGAGAAAAAATAAAACTATTCTAACAGGTAATACCATATTTTACAAATGAAACACAGGACAATATCTAACACATTTTAAGTAACAATTAAGTGTTGTGCCTCACCACTAAGAAATAATGTGTGACATTACAGGTTCCACTGAAGGTTATAATTTATGAGATGATACATTTTATCATTGCCCTCAAGATTTGAAGATACCAGTCTAATTTCCTGTGCCTCTGCTGCCTAATTACATTATATAATTATAGCCTAGTTTTGTATCTCCATCTAGGGAAATTAAAGCAGTTATGTACATAAAGTTGCACTTGTCCATCCAGACTCTAATTAGCAACGGCAAAGTTAAACTTTTCACACCCCTTTGTCACTTTTGTTATTGGGTGTAGTGGAGGGTAAACACATTTAACCACATCTCAGATTCTGAAACAGCACTTAAACAACCCCCCATGGGTTACTTTATACCTATTAGGTCCCTCATTTAGCAATGAGACCATTATATCCTGTGAATACGGGATGACTGTCAACCCACAAGCAACTTTTCCTTAATGGGAGCTAAGACAAATACGCCTTCAGTGCTGAAGCTAGCATAAACAGTGGCTGGACATAATAGCACATAGGAGGAAAAGTGACATGATATGAAAGCTGCAAGTAGAGCAAGACGGTAGCAAGCTATGAGCCCTCAAGTGACGTTTAAGCTTTTGACATTAGTGTTGCTACTTCTCTGTTTATCTAGCTTGTTGCAGCTTTAACATAGCTTGGTAGTTCATTGTAGTTTAACTGTAAACTTCACTTGGGGTTGTGTTTACAGTGTTTACGATAAGACTTCATCTGAGGTATGTACAAACTTCGAAGAGGGAATTTTCTGAAAGCACAGAGTTCACGAGTTGTGATGTGTTTGCTGATGTTTTCACAAATCTAAGTCAGTAGAGGCTTGAAACATGAATTGAAAACATGAAAAGCAAAAAAATGCCTGGTGGTAACAGGAAAAATTACTTAAGACATTGCTGTTTCATTCATATGACATTTGGTGAGACGTGGCTCCAAAGACAGCTACACCTTTGACCTTTGGTTTAGACAATAGCAGTTTTGTCAAGGGACAGTTCATCCTAACATCAAAAAATACATATTTTTCCCCTGGCCTGTAGTGCTATTTATCCATCTAGATTTTTTTGGTATGAGTTGCAGAGTTTTGAAGATATCTGCCATAGAGATGTCTGCCTTTTCTGCCCTTTTCTCCAATATAATGGAACTAAATAGCCAAACTTCCACCACTATGGCACTCAAAGCACCAAAAAAAAAAAAAAAAAAAACATTTGAAAAGCTCAGAACTAGTGTCTCTTTCCATAAATCATGACTCGGTTATTCAAGATAATCAGTGGTGTGAGCAGTTTCATGTAGGAACTTTCTGCAAAAGAATCTATGGGAACTACTAGAGAGAAAGTAGTTCCTTCATGAAACTGCTCACAACGAGGTGTCCAGATGATTTTGAGTGATTTTTTGAAAGAGACACTGGTTTTGAATTTTTCAAATGTATTTTTTATTTATTTTTTTATTTTTATTTTTTTTGGTACTTTGAGCACCACAAGCAGAGTGCCATTTAGTCCCATTATATTGAAGAGAAGTCAGACATCTCTATGGCCAATATCTCCAAAAGTCTGCAACTCACACCAAAAAAATCCAGATGGATAAATAGAACTACAGGACAGAGGAAAAATATGCATGTTTTATCTTGGAATGAACTGTTCCTTTAAATTCCAAACATTGATTGCTCATGAAGACCATATACAGTAGATTATGATATATAGATGTGTAAATAGATAAGATACATTGCAACTGAGAGGTCCCTCAAAGACCTGCAATAGAGAAGCTAATATGTGGCAGGGTTAACCCACATTTTTTATTCCCACTACTGCCCTATATTTGATCACACCTGCATGTGGCAATCTAAAAACCTTGAAAAGTTACCAGCTCTGTAGTGTAATCACAGTAAGTGAAACACTAAGTACCTTCTCAAATGCGACAAATTACACAACACCTTGTTTTTATGTTAAAAAATATGTACAACCTGCATACCTTGATACCTTTACTGCTGCTGTCCAAATCTAAATGGCGTTGTTGTCGCCTGGCCAGACATACCTAGTGCCATTGCCTCTGAGGCTAAAGTGGCAGGTGAGAGATCGGCACATGTCCAGCTGGGAAACACGAGAGCATCGAGGGAAATTGAGTGATGCTCTCTCACTCTGCTCAACAGCCACTGCTGGAGAGTCCTTGATCACAGCACTCAGTTCCTCCTGTGAAGCTGCTCAGCGGCCAGCTGGGCAGCTCTGAGCTGCAACTGAGAGCCTGCAACTGCATGAATGTCAAACACAGCATGGCTGAGATGCATGTGGATGCTTAAATGTGCTGCCTTTAATAAGCACTTTTTAAATGAGCTTTTAGTAGAGAGCATTTTGTGGACTGTCTCTTATGCTGAAAGCAAAACTGTTATGTATCACCCAGAGTATGTGCATTGTACATCTTATGAGACACAAGATTGCTTTGAATTTCCTGAGTGAGTAAAATGACTCAACACAAAGTTTAAATAGAACAATTCACTGTTTTGCTGTAGTGTTGTGAAATTGAAGTCATCTTGCTTTTTATTTGAGTGATTTCCTAATGGCAGGCAGGAAATCCTCAGTGTGAAGCCTCAGTGTGGAGATTCCACACCACCTGGTGGATGAGGATATAATGAAGGGCAGCAGTTCAGAAAGCACCAAACTCATGTGGATATGAGTTTCCTGCCACCTGCCTGCCCAGAACTCAACTCATGGGTATTGAAAATCATTAGCAGAGATGCTAAGGACATATTAAAGGAAGCAGATAATTGGTATGATGGAACTTTATTTTTATTAAGTATTTTAAGGACAGACATGAGTCTAAACACATTTACAAATTCTTCTTTAGTCACGACTGTACATGTCTCTTCTGTCTCAAAGGCTGGAATAAATAATTCAAATAAAACAAAATATTTATTTGTGGTTAGTGTTAGTAGTGTTGAGATTTGTGTATGCCTTACATTAAAATAGTTCACACTCATTCTTGAGAACTGGGACAAAACCGTATTTTGAAGGGGTTTGGATTTTTACTTTTCAATTATGCTGGAAAATATATTTTAAACGATCAAAGTCTTGGCCATTAAACCTTGTAACAGGCCAACCTCCTTGTGATTTAATTTTTAATGAAACGTAAATGTCAGCTCTGACAGATGAAAAACCTTACAGAGTTTTCAAACTTTTTTTTTTTCATTTCACAGCGTAGTCGTAGTGAGAAGCCATTTTATTTTTTAAAGTTGCTCCGAGTTCTCTCAATGCTTATAAAAATACATATTCTTAAACCATAATTCTTATTTTTCTTAGATTTAGATGGGTTACGGAGTTGAATTTTTATGCTTGAGACACATTTGATAGCAATATTATTGAATTATTTTGAAAGTTTACCTGTGGTTGAGCAGCCTTTTTTAAACCAGAAAAGTAGTCAGGGGTCCTTAGGGAATAGCTAACCCTTTCCATGCCTGATTAAATCATGTTTTTCTAAAAATCTGACAGAGTTGACAGTAATCTGGGACACAACTTTAAAGGACCAACATTTTCATACAAAATCATTTTAAAACAAAGATGATTGTAATGGCACAATTTTACACCCATGTTATCAGTAGGTGTTGTTTTAAAGCCAATCAACAGTCGTTCGGATAAAGTTGAGATGTCAGACCAATGAAGTGGAAAAAAAAAAAAAAAAAAAATTGTTCTACCGACATGTCTAACATGTTTAGTGTGTTGTGATTAGTCATTACTAGGTTATCGCCATGGTGACACTGCTTGCATATTGCATTTTTGTTGTTGCAAAGTAGACATTTAGAAGAATCTGAAGCAGTAATAAGTCATTAACAAAACTAAGTTGGAGTGTTGTTGGAGGATGAATTGAGCAGTCTCACAGCCTGAGGTAAGGAGCTGCTCTGTAGTCTGGTGGTACAGCAGTGGACATTTCTTTATCACTTACCAGACGTCAACATTTTATATAGAATTGTATATTTACTGAGTTACTACTGTTAGTGACTGCACTGCCCCTAGGCTATTGTACATTGTAGTTATAATTCATTAAAGGATCATTACAAATAAATAAATGAACAAATAATTGTGATTACATGTTAAATATGAGTATAAAGACAAAGGGATTTAATTCATGTGAAAAAATATTTTATATATTTACATTGTGTATATTTGTACATATTAAAAGCAAGCACTTTTTGTATGTTTTGGTTTCCCCTTTCCTTGCAACGCCAATAAACTTGTGGACAAGGGAACAAATGGTCTTCAGAGTCTTGATGTTAGGAAAACATTTATATGACTGTCAAGTTATATACAGTACATGTTAATGAGGGCAGCACATACGCAAAGCCATGTTGAGATGTATTACTTTGTCACTATGGATGCTGAAAACAGCAGTGTTTGAAAAAAGAAAAATAGGAGCATACTGGAAAAAAGTTGCTCTCAGTTTGTTGTGTATTTACATATGGAAGTTTCGTCAACTTTCATTACATCATGTACTTAACGTCTAGTACGGTGCTGGTACTCTCCGCCAGTCAAATATGTCATCAGCCCTGTAGTACATTTACAGGACCAGCTTCATTCATTCCCTGCCAGATTCTTTATTGTGCCATTCCTGCCAGGACTCCAGACTTTTTCCTGAGATTACTAGGGTTTTGAAGTCTAGCCTGTTTTTGGATTTCACCTTTTTGGCTTTGCTGTTTTTGGACTTTGCCCCTTGTTTTCCCCCTAAGTTAGTCGCTTTTTTTTCTGGCAGCCTGTTTTGGTACTATATTTGTCTTGCAGTCATGCATTTGAATCCTGTCTGCTTACCGTGACAAATAAGAATGAAGAATGATAAAATGCAATCACTGAATTGAAGAAAACAAAAAGGTCTGTAGTGGTGTCCTAGTTCCATACTACACTGAGAATGTGTTCACAGTGAAAATGTGACATCATTAAGTATACTCAAAGATATCTGCATGCAGACTACATCTGAATGATTTTTAAGTGCACTGTTGGACACCACTGTGCTACTTTAAAGTACAATGGAATGGAAGAAGCAGCTCACAGCTGGAAAAGAAATATAATTCATCTAATTTTAGACAGTGAGACAGCTCCAGGGACCTCACAGAAAATAACTTACTAAATTAATGATATATGTGCACGGTTTGATATTCAGTTAATTGTTGTGACGTATTAGGCTTGTGATGTTCCATGTTCCTTTTTTAAATTTATTTATTTATTTAAATGAAGGCAACATTGGTCATTTGGTCAACACTTTGGTTCAGACTGAAGTCCGGTATAACAACAACAAGATGGATTGCAATGCAATTTTGTACAGACTTCCTCATCTTTGTTTATAATGATATGAATATCTTTGGGTTTTGGATTGTTGGACAAATACTGACCTAGTATTACCCAATTAATGAATTAAGAGTGGAATAAGTGATTCCGGAGAAAAGATAGTTGATTGTTAAGTCTCATTCCCAGGCCATCAAATACTAATGCACTGGATTCGGTTGAGTTTTGAGTCTCATTGTTTTGTTGAGTGGGTCAGTCTGGTCCACAGCCTCAAAGCGCTTGTATTTGACAACATGGGAATGAGACCCAACAATCAATCTTTCTCCAGAATCACTCACCCCACCTTAAATCAAGGAACAAATCTGCAAATTAGGTGATGAATAAAATAAGTGTTAGTAGGATCCGCAGTGTGATGCAAAACATTAAGCTTTATCTTGGTTAAGTTTAATTATAAGTTTTGTTCCATCCCATGTTTGACATCCATTGGCACACACCCCATTATTTTTTCTTGTTATTTCTCCAAGCATTCATGTACTGTACCATCTTGTATTAGATGTAAAAATATGAAAACATATCGTATGGATGAGAGCAACCCATCCAGGTACTTTGCTCCTGCGTCATGACCCCAGCCCTTTTTGGGTGAAAACAACCACTTTAATTTGACTGGTGATCAATACAAATTCACAGGTCTTTGCCCATTTACATGTATAAAATAAGAAAACCATATTGCTGTTTAGCTATTTGGTGAGCAATTATGCTATGTCTTTACCAATTAAAAATCAGCACTGTTACATGGGTTAAAAAAGAATTTGGGGTTCTTTCAGTCTGCATCCGTTAAAGTGGAATGAAATCCCATATGTATCTCTGACATGTGTCACTTGGTTGTTCTGTGTAGATATCATCAATAGTTTGTCTGTTTCCACCTAATTAAAGATGTTTTCAAGAGATAATAAATTGTCAAAAGTCAGATTAGTTGGTTTCACTGAGATCAGAGTGATGCTGTGAGACTTGTGTTGTAATGTGTGTACACTGCACACGGTAGGATGTTGTTCTTTATTTTAAAATGTATTTCACAATTGTAAATCTGCCTATAATCTCCACTTTAAAAAATGTAACCCCTATATGATTATGTCTTATGTTTTTGTAACTGTAATGGAATGGCAGTTACCTTTTTTTGTGTCAAAATAACATTATTCCATTACACATAATCTGCCACTCCCCAAGCCTGGTTATAATGTATTTTAAAATATATGTTGTTTTTTAAATATCTTGTGTCTTGTGTTTTGTGTGTGGTGTGTGTGTGTGTGTGTGTGCTGTGTTTGTGTACAGTATGTTACCTCAGCATGTCCAGGTTGCAGCAGTACCTTGGGGCTGTTTTGAGTGGCATATCACCCCCTCTGTTACCTGCCTCTTCTTTGAACGAGGGAATCCTGCGAGATGAAAACACTGGTGCGTGCACACACACACACAAACACAAACTATGCTTGGACACACACATGATGAAGAAGACACACCTCAGATACTCTAAGACATGCAGAAACAGCAGAAAGAGCAGTGGAGAGCATCAGCATGCAGACCTTGTCATCGACACACACTACTGGACTGGAAACTTGTGCACTTACACATGCACACAAATACAGAAATCCAAATGGACACAGATACTGAGACACAATACTTATTTTCAGACCTTAACACATGCACAAAACATCATGGTTACACATACACAAATCTGTGAAATTAATCTCGGGTACACACACTAATTGTGAACACTATTACAAATATGTGCTGAGGCACAAACACACACAAGGACACACACATTTTGTTTAGTACCTGAGCAAAGCATCTGTTTAGTCACTAGGGTGGGGACATTCATAAATAAATGAAGGGCCAGGCGTTTGTATTTTCATCTCCATCCTGATTGCAGTGAGATGAGGCATATGCTCATTTAGTCTCTGTGAAGGGATGCTGAAGCCTCATGTTAAAGCTACTGGAGCACATCACTGAGCTCCTTTGATGCTCAGCTTTCTGAAGGGAACAGACTGACAAATAAAATGATGGTGGATTATTTTTCTCCGTATGAGATAGCATGTTGGCTGCAGCATGGACACTGTACCCAAGTGAGCTTTTTTGGATAATGACAGTGAGATGATTTCAACCTGGGACAGAGTCAAACATGTAAAGCAGCAGCATGTTTCATTTTTGCTGTTTCAAGTCATGCAAATGTATGCATTAAAATGTATCCAGTGGCAATGACACCTTCCCGTTGTACAAAATACAAAATATCACTCATCATTCATGCTAATACTGGTCCCTTAGGTGTGTCCTCACATTACAGGGATATCCATTTGAGATATGACTGGCAAGTCAAAATGCAAGTTAGTCCAGTCTATCAGTGTTTAATATAGCAAAATGGCCAAATCACAGCAAATATGATAAAAGATGAACATGATGATGATTTACAAATCATTTACTAATACATACTGAGGCTGTCTTAAGTTGCTTGGATTAGGTCTAGGTCTTCCCAGGTCTTTTAAGACCAAGTCCAAGTCAAGTCTCATGTCTTTGAGAGAAAGTTCAAGACAAGTATCAAGTCTTTGAGGGCAAGTACAAGCTAAGTCTTAAGTCTTTAGAGGGCAAGCCTAAGACAAGTACCAAGTCACTGAGGTCAAATCCAAGTCAAGTCCCAAGTCTTTGGGGGCAAGCCCAACTTAAGTCCCAAGTCCAACTTGAGTCTTTCAAGGGAAAGTCCAAATTAAGTTCCAAGTTTTTGAGACCTGATTTCCAAGTCAAAAAGAAATGTTCTCTGGTTTACCAGTTCTTAATATGCCAATAACAATAGCACAATGGCCAAAATCACACTAAAGAGGATAAATATGACAGACCTTGGAAGTTTCCATGAATAAGCTGCTTTTAAGGTGTTTGGATCAAGTCCAAGTCATCCCAAGCCATTGAGGGCAAGTCCATGTCAAGTCCCAAGCCACTGAAGGCAAGTCCACATCAAATTCCAACTCAAGTCCTAAGTCAAGTCTTAAGTCTTTGATGGCAAGTCCAAGTCAAATATCAAGCCTCTGAGGGAGTCTTTAGACTTTAGAGGGTGGGTCTAAGACAAGTCCCAAGTTTTGGAGGGAAAATCCAGAAGCCCCAAGTCCAAGCCAACGACTTAACAATTTGAGGGCAAGTCAAGTCTTTTGAGGCAAAGTCCAAAACAAGTCCCAAGTCTTTGAGACCTGATTCGCAAGTGAAAACATAAGTTTCTGTAGTCTATCAATTCCTAATATGCCAGTTACAAAAGAACAAGCCAAAATCACACCAAATACCATACGAATGATAGGCATACTATGTTAATTTACAAATCATTTCTTAATAAATGCCTGGGAAGTTTCCATAAAAGAAGCCGTTTTCAAGTCTTTTGGATCAAGTCCGAGTCATCCCAAGTGTTTGAAGGCAAACCCAAGTCAAGTCCAAACTCAAGTCCCAAGTCTTCTTTGGCAAGCTCAACTCAAATCCTTAGTCCAATTCAAGTCTTAAGTCTTTGATGTCAGGTCCAAATTGAGTCTCAAGTCCCCAAGGGAAAGTCCAAGTCTCAAGTCTTTTCAATAACACAATATCCAAAAATCCCACAAGTTATGTTTTTTTAATGGAAACAGTGCATTGACCATCCAGTTACAAGAAGTGAATCAAAACATGTATTAAGTTACTCATGTATGTGTATGAACTAATTAATTTTATGATGGAAGCTCTAATTTGAATTTGGAGTTTTTCTTAATTTCATTCTGGTGCCAGAAGCTGCAATTAACTGCTAGTGGGCATAAGGTTATGGAGACATTGTGCACATCCGGTTGTGTTATTAATTATTCATGACAGTGTGGCAGAGCTCCAAAAGGCAAACCTACGCACAGCACAGCATTTTCTAAATATTTGTGGGTTATCAAGTTGAATCTCCTCAGCTTTTTGCCCTCAAGTCTCAATTAAATCTAGTCTCATAGCAGAAAATTCCAAGTATTGTCACAAGTCATGAGTTTCAAGTCTACAGTTCTGCAATGAAATATGCAATCTGATACTAATTATAAGAAAAACAAATCCTCGGGAAAAAAGCTTAGTGTAAACCCAATTATTTATTATTATTATTTCATACTGGAAACTGTTTTCTTCAAATGTGTTGAATTGTATGCTCCTTGTGGACATTGTACACATTTCATATCTTTGCTTGTTTAGTTGACCTGATGTGTTCTACCTTAAAGAGTCTCAATGTTATACTAACAATGACTTCAAACGAATTAATCTGAAGTGCACCAGTTGAACACTTTACATTTCCCTACCACTAATACATTATTTTTTCTGTAAATGTCAAAGAAGGTTATTAAAAAATATTCAAAATACAGATGGATAATATAAAGCATTAACAAAAAATCAGGTTGTTTACAGATATCAACAGTCAATAAGAAATTAATTCTTGCGGTTTCTAACTAGCTCTGAGTAATTTCGGAGAAATGAGTGACTTTTGATCTATTGTAAAATTCATGACAAAATTTCATCCTTGAATTATCAGTTCTGATAATGAAACTTTTAGTCACTACAATTACTTACTAGAACCTGCAATTAAGTTATACAGTAAAGGAAAATAATGAAATAAACAATCAAAGTAAAGCTGTAAATAATTATGTGTTCATCTAAATAGATGCTAATGCAAATGAGTGACTTTTGATCTATTGTAAAATTCATGACAAAATTTCATCCTTGAATTATCAGTTCTGATAATGAAACTTTTAGTCACTACAATTACTTACTAGAACCTGCAATTAAGTTATACAGTAAAGGAAAATAATGAAATAAACAATCAAAGTAAAGCTGTAAATAATTATGTGTTCATCTAAATAGATGCTACTGCAAAAGTGGAAAGAGATACTAAGATTTGTGTTTGTCTCTTGACAAGAGCAAACTAGTATAATAAGAAAATAGAATACAAAGCATTCAAAAAGCAGCTGTGTTGCTGCTCCTGAGGTAGAAAGGACTGCTGGAGATAACTGCAGATAGTGTAAATATGTAGATAATTAGGCTTTCTACTGGCATGTCATAAAGACACATTGTTCGCTTTGCATAGTGGAAGTCTCCAAACACAGTTTCCCTGTAAACAACTCTTCTTACTGACTGTTAATTCAATGGCATCCTCCTATACAGTCTGTTTTATTGTTTTTCCCATTAGTGTGATGCATGGTTTCTGTTCATGTGGAGTTCCGCAAAAAATATTTTTCCACTAGAAGTTTTATGTTCCTTGCATCCTCTGGGAGACGTTATGCAGCTTTTCTTGTAGTATAAATATTAGCAGCTCTTGTGCAGATGTGCTGTGGTAGGTAACCAGACTGATGCTCTAAACTTTAGATATTATCAGGAGAAAAAAACAAGGCTGACTCCACAATTAGCCTGTTAACTGACTAATCTCTCCCCATACACACCAAAGTCACTGAGCCACCTACACTTTTATTAATAAGGGTTCCGAAATGGTTCTTCCTGAAATGCTGAGGTTCTACTCAGAACCATTTGTTTGTGAAGAACCCTTTTTTTAAAGAAAGGGTTAGTCAAAGGTTCTTTGTAAGACGAAGGGTTCCATTAAGAACCCTTTCCATCCAAAGAACCATTTTTGGGAGGAAAAAGTTCTTCAAGGATTGTTTGCGGAACTCATTCATCAAGGGTTCTTTGTACCATAATATAAGCGGAATATAAAAGGGTTCTTTGCCGAAGCCCCTGGGTAGGTTTTAGATAAAACACTTGTAATATAAAAAGGGTTCCCAGTGGAGCCCCTTGGGTGGCTTCTGTCTATTGTACACAATATGGCACCTATGAAACAGGCAGCAAAAGAATGGAGAAAGCATGGCAGAAAGTGGGAGAAAAGTATAATCAGTGGAGTGAGGGAAGAATGAAGGGTGTGAGAAATTAATATAAGATGCTGAAGACAGAAAAGAGGTTGATTTCTTTGCAAGGCCATGGAATGTGCCACAGTCAACATTAGAGAGGCGAGTGAAGGGGAAAACCTAAAATCTAAAATCTAAGCAGCTGAATAAGAGCTGGTCAGCCTTGCCAAAATGCTCTCACAGAGAGGCTTTACTTTAACCAAAAGGGACATCCAGAAGCTTGCATTTGATTATGCCAAAGCCAATTGAATACTGGGGTTTTCAGAGGTGAAGGAACCACTGGGTTCTATTGGTTCAAAAATTTAATGAAAAGAAACCCTGACCTCAACATGAAGAAACCTGAGGCCCTCGCTGCAGCAAGGACCGCAGGCATGAACCGTGAAGGTGTTGACAAGTGGTTTAGGCAGTCCAAGGTTCTCTCCCATGACCTACAAATCACAGATGTGCCTACACACCTCTGGCATTGCGATGATTCTAAGCTCCAAGACCAGTTCTGTGCTATTTGGTTGGAGGCAACAACAATCTCTGCCGCTTTCAACGGTGTTTAAGTTAGTGTTTAGATCCGCATTGGTAATCTTTTAGGGCGAATGCGGAGAAGTGAGTGGGTGTACAGCTTTCTTGCATTATTGTTGGCAAGGTCTCAGATGATGGGTAGATTACTATGGAGCTGTTCATGGAGTGGGGCAAGATGTTCACAGTGCAGCTTCTAAAAGATGACCACACACTTCACATTCTCCTTCTTGATGATCGTAGTAGCCGTGTTTACAACAAATGAAGAAAAAGCACAACATTCATGTAATGTGTCATTTGCCACATACAGCACACAAGTTGCAGTCAACTCAGAAAGCACTCTTTGAAAGTCTCAAGCATAATTAGTGTGAAGCTTCCAAAATCTGAAGTCTTAAAACTCTTCTGCAAGGCATGGAACAAGATGGCAGTGACAGAAAATACTGCTGAGGCTGGATTCAGGAGAACACAAATGTTCCCCCTGAAATGTGACCATCTAATCAATGAGGTGTATGTGCCTTAGTGCAGAGAGAGGTCTGTCACTATAACTGTATCAAGCAGATGGTCCTGGTCAGTAACCAGGGGATGGTTCAACTTTCTGCACAATGCACATGGGTGCTGAGATGGAAATAAGCACACTGCAGGTAGCTGTTCAGATGATGACCACCGTCCAGCGCTTAAACTGGTGGTGAATACATCTGTGACACTCTTGAGAGTGTTGAGCAGCCATTAAACTCTTAGGATATTGAGCAGCCTTCAACTTCTGAAGCGGATAGTCACTAGATGTCGTCCAAGGTCCAGAAAATTTGTGCCCTGAACCCCAAGACCTGGAAGTGTGCTACCTAGAACTGAATTATTTGACCCATGCAGAACCAAGAAATGTCGGAACCGACCCTGAATAAGAGACACTACCCAATCAGCACCAATTTCACAACTGATTGCCGATAAGTTAACGTTAATTTACTAGTTGTCAAAAAAAGCCTTTCTTACCTAATATAACGTCAGTTATCTTGTGTCCTGTGCCTGGCTGTGACGCATAAAATCTGTCCTACTTGTCACAACTGGAGAGCGTTTCAACATAGCACTGCTAGCCTAGGCCAATCTGATGGACTGACTATTTTAATATCAATGTGGCATTACATTGCCGGTGCAAAGAGAGTGGCTGGTGTCAGTGGACCTACACAAGAGATGACAACTCAATAAATGTTGTTGTTTTTTTAAGTTGTCAATTAATTAATTAAGTTAACTGTTATACCACAAACCTGGTCACTGGGTGAGAGGCGGGGTACACCCTGGACCCGTTGCCAGTCGTCTTAGGCCTGACACATAGAGACAAACAACTGCTCATGCTCACATTCACATCTATGGGAAATTTAGAGTTACCCAGAGAGAAACCACGTGGACACGGGAGACGCAGGAGAACATGGAAACTACACACAGAAAGGCCCATAAGTGCTTAAAAATTATCAAATTAATAATCATTTAAAAAAATGATCTAGCTTAATAAAGATAACATGAGTTTGACCTCTGCATTCTGACCCTTCACCTCCTGAGCAGGGGCACTCACTCGCACAGGTCATTTGGCACCACCTTGTGGCCATAGGTGTGCTTGGCAGGTCTCTTGCAATTGCTGAATATTGCAAGTTACAATACACTCACGCAGCACTTCAATCATGATCAGCACTATTTGATCACAGCTGGACTTTTTGGTCCACTCAGGTAAAACACATAATGACCTGACAGTCCATATAAGACTTGGAGCTGTACAGGTTCCAAGTTGGGTCTTGGGACCAGGTCAGGTGGACCCGTGAAGACCTCTAGTAGTCACACAGCTATAAAGGTCAATGTGGATGATATTATGTATTTCCATCCATTGTGTCCTAGTATTGTAAAATATCTAAAACATAGTCAACTCTTTATTCAAGAGAGCTTAATATAAACTTGGGATTTGCTAAACATTGAAGCATATGTTCAGCTTGCATGGAGATGTGTTGAGATGTGATGTGCCACCTGTTGAACTACTGTAGCACGTCATGGGATTTCTTAATTCAATGCGTTCTTATTCAACCATATCTTCTCATGATGAGTTATGTAAAGGAAGCAGCTTGAGGAATAAAACGTGTTAGTGTAGAGTGTTAGTTTCTCTGAAAATCTCACTTCCAAAATCAATGTGTATATCCATATCTTTGGCTTGTCAAGCATTTTAAATGCATTAAAAAAATACATTTATTTTGTCTCAAAGGTAGGGCTGTGTCGAGTACATAAGATAAAACTGTTCTGAACTTTGATTCAGTGGATTAAAGTGTAAGTTACCACCAGACTAATAGTCTGACAGTGGTTGCCTTGAGTAATACTGCAAACAGCAATCTTATATGCTTTATATAAACAACCTGATGGAGTCAAGGATAGAAAAATCAGCATCTATGATGCTATACATTATAATTAAAACATGCTGTAAATGCTGTAATAGTACATCAGGTGTGACTCTGGCCAGTTGTCAGCACAGGTAGTTTGGTAGTCTTGTGTACATCACATTGGTCTTGTGCTGTAAGTGGTGTGTCTGTGTGAAATGAACAATTAGCCATTTTTGTCATTCAAGGTCTTAAGCATATCAGGAGTGTCTGATATAAAGGGCCATGATTACATGTAGAATTGACAGATATTGTTGCAGGAAGAGCAAACATGGTGTTAAGTTGAAGTGGAGACAATGCCTTATATTTGAGTTCAATCAAAATTTGTATCCTTCCTATTCAAGCTTGTGTCTTTACCTGTTTTGAATTTTAAATACTTGTGGCTTTATTTTCAATATCAGTCTTGCCTAAGGCAACCACAGGCACACTGTGTTCCAGCCAATGTGTCATAATAAAATCACCTCATTAGCCTCTGCTTGATAAAAAATGTGCATATGCACCGATTGTGTGGGTGCTTTGGAAATGAGGCCTCATTACAGAAAAATGTCCTAAAATTTAAAAGATGGGGAAAATCCTATCTTCTTATTTTAGAAGTCATTCCTGAATTTGTTGTAATGTCCTTTCTCAGACATCATATCTTCCCAATTTAAGAAATCTAAACTAGAACTGTAAACTCGATTCTTAGGCACCCGTCCTGTCATGCCCGTTTATGTGCTGTTACAGTTATTTACATACATATACACGTATACAACCCGGAAATAATTCTTCAGTGCATTTTTTGAATTTGCATCAGGTTGAATATAAACAATAAGATGACGATGATAATATGGTCAGCACCTTCGCATTAAAAGGGAAAAATTGTCCATCAACTCTGACTGGGTTTGATGACCTCTTAGGCCTCAAAGCCTCATAAATGTAAAAACAGAATCCTCCTCCCTCCCATCCAGAGGGGGTCATCCCTATGTTCCCACAGCCCCATGTTCCCACATTTCTAAGATTGGATTTTTTTTTATTTATTTATTTATTTTTTCAAAATTAGGGTTAGGAATTTCATATCCCAACGATCTCCCCACAGAGTCCAGCGACATCCATAATTTTAAATAGAGACCAAAGGCAAGGCACAGGCCAGTGCATGTCACTCAAGACCCACTCCGCTATATGTCCCTAAACCCAATAATTTATGAAAAATTAGGGGTGAACTCCTCTGTCTAGAGGAGAGAAAGAGAAGAGAGAGAGAGAGGAGAGAGAGAGAGAGAGAGAGAGAGTAAGAGAGAACCTACGAGAGAGAGCAAGACAGACCACCTAACAACCCTCCACGGAGTCTGAAAAGTTTAGAGTTAGGGTTAAGGAATAGGGTGTATCAGTTATGGTTAGGTAAATTCTCCTGATAGTTAGGGATGGGGTAAGCTTCCTGTGGGAACATAGAGCTGTGGGAACATAGGGCTGTGGGAACATAGAGCTGTGGGAACATAGGGCTGTGGGAACGCCTGTCAAGTGCAACAGCTTAATCCACAATGTTAGGAGTCTCTATAGGATGTGGCGCAATAGTCTCTGGTTTCCCGTTGCTTGGCCATTTCAACTGTTTTATTTTCCTGGCTGGCCATTAGCTAGTCACTGACACTGACACTGAGACAGCAGGGCAGACATGCCCCCAGTGTCTCAGAGCAGCAAAAACTGCTATATTTTAAATGATTTTGACACCTAATTTTAAATACGTAGCACCATATAACCACTAGTACAGTCCCATTGATGTTACTGTTTATTATGTGCTCTTTCTTATCTTGTAATGCCTTCTGATTTGCCCTACATGTTTTCTGTATGTATAGTGTCACTCAGTCTCCCGTATTTCTTACACTGTTTGTTTCCTCACAATTTAAGGAGGATTTATTAAAAAGATTTTACACAACACATAATTTGATGGCAAACCTCATGGACAGTTTGTGTTGTTCTGTGTTGAAAGGTCACATACACCATAGCCTCAGGTATGTACTGTATATTCAGTAAATATTGGATTGACAGAGTTGTAGATACTCTGGAAGTTAGACATATACCAAGGATTTTGATTAAAAAGGATTTATGAAACTTCAGTGTTGCTACATGTTGGGTTTTCAAGGCTCCAAACAGGATTTGTATTCAGCCTCTGGCTTTGATGATAACATTCTGATCAGATGGATTTGTTTGTGTACGTGTGTGTGTTTGTGTACACATAAGGGAGTGTGAAATCAATATCTTGTGTGCATTTGTGTGTGTTCCAGATCTGGTGCAAATCTCTCTCAGTGATTTGTTGGAATGTGTTTGAGGCTCGCCTGCAGGTTCACGTCTGGAGCAAATCACTGAGTCTGTACTCCAAAATCCAATAATTGGATATCAAAGGACAACCAGGAGGATAAATAATAAATGTACATCAACTGTACAACCAGCCTCAAACATGGTGTGGATTTAATGTGAAAACTCTTGAGACGCACTGACCCTATAAAGTGTTTAACCCCAAAATGACAACACACCATCAAACCTTTGACATGCTTATTGATATACATGTAAGATAAAACATAAAACTTCTAAATGTGATTATAATTGCCTTTGAGGAAGGGTATGCAGGTAAAAAAAAAAGAGGCAGAATGATGATAATGACTTCTCCTTTTTTGCTGTTAGAGCCAGGTATTATCTGCATTCATTCATTTGGTGTCAAGGCTTCCCTAGGCAGCCATTTTGTGACGTCAGATGAAGTCACCTGAAGCCCAATCATTCACTATGCAGGGGTCACTTTGCTATCTCTTTCCTCCGGGACCCAAAGCTCTGCATGCCGTCCTAAATGTCACCCACCCAACGATCCAAAATATGGTCTCACCCTCCTCAAACACCTTGTATAACTGTTACCTCCATTGATAACATTCATTTGTAACTTTAACATTCTCCACCATCTTTGACCAATGTCACCTGAATATAATAAGAAATATAATTCTGACTGTAATCCAAGTGCAAAAACCAAAGTGTTTAAAGGACAAGTTCAACATTCTGGGTAACATGCTCATTTTGTATCTTTGTTTTCTGAAAGTTAGATCTCAATGCCGAGCTCATGTTTGTGTGTTAAACCAGCAGTGCAGGACTTTCACACATAAATGAACGTTTCTTGTATTCAGACTCCGACCAAATGAGTTTACAAAATGCTGATTAAGCCCATCACTGCCAGGTCATCCCGTTCTCATCCCCAGGTCGTTTTGTCATACCTCTCTGCATCTCACCTACAGTATATACATGCAGGGTATCCTTTAGCATATGTATGAGATGCACTGGGCTTTCAAATAACTTAAGTGTAAACTCAGCCGCATTGTAGCATAAAACACAAAAAAGTTTGTGTATGCAAGAAGTGAGACGAATTGATGGAGTTAAACAAACACAGGACTTTCAGCCAGGAGGCCACAGCTCTTGTCCTGTGTGAAACCAAGAGTCTTTTTTTTATTTTTTATTTTAAAGGAGAAATATGTAACATATTTACTGTACTGAATTACAAAATGACCACGATATGTCATGCAAGGAAACATGCAAAGTTGAAATACTGGCTTTTCTGACAGCAATGCAACAGCCAGCATGTTGTCCTTTGAAATTACTACTCTGGTGCGTCTGTTTTTGTCTTGGTCTGTGTGATTGCCCATGCCTGTTTCATGTTTATTCAATTTACATGGATTAAATTTTAATGCTGAATGTTTGCCGAATGAGTAAGGGTCCATTTATGAGTCGTAACAAATCATTAATAATCTTTTAGAAAGTATAGATGTCTATAACTGATTATTGTCTAAAATGTTAATGGAGTCTGGCGGGCAGTGACACAGGTGGTCGCTGAACCCCAGATGTGTATTTTTGAAAAACAGTGGGTTTTTGTTTTCAAGATAACAGGCTTAGCTTTACATTGACAGCCAATTAATAGAGTTATAAAAAAGTAATCAACTGACAGTGTTGGACTCGTCATTGCTTATCAGTGTCAAAGTAAAATGTTGTGCCGTCTTGCACTCGTGTAGGTTCAGTGCTGCAGTTCAGTTTGGGAACCAGTGAATTAAAGTAAGACATTGTATCTAGTTTGTTTGATCCAATGGTTCCCAATATGGGGTTTGAGAACCTTCAAGGGGTTGCAAGATAAATTTGAGAGCTCATGAGAGTATAGACCGCATAGGTTTTAGGAGGAGTTTGTTGGTGAACAGGCACAGTGATCCTGTGCAGCTTCCCAAAGTATTGTCATCACAGTGGGGTTGCAAGGTTTGGTAAAAGCGGGCCTTTACAGAGAACAAAACCAAAGCCTGTGCTCAGCAATGGTAACTGGCAAGTTAAATAATACACTTCTTTTAACTAAAAGTAGAAAGTAGAGTAAGTAAGGAGGGTCAAAATGTCCTCATCTTACAGATTTACAAAACTCCAGAGCAAACAGACAGACACATATGGACACACTCAGCAGGGGGGCCACCTTCTGCATTTTGTGTCTGTGCTCACTGTTAAACTATTGAAGTGTTTCTGTGTGGCACTTGGCTCCGGTCCCATGCAATGAAATGAGGACTGGCTCCAATATGGGCAAATGTTCTAAAGCTCAATGTCATATGGATGCCCATTGTCTCATCTGTTGCCACGGTGATTAACGAGCCAGCCTCGTTGAGACCGGGAGCCAAAAAGTGTCTCACACACGTCTGGAAGATGAGCCATTAATCTAAAGCAGAACTTTGTCTCTTCTTTCACTCTCCCTCATTCTTTCAGTGTTTCATTGTTCATCGCTCTCTCTTTTTTTTGTTCGTCCTCTATTCTTCTAATCCCACTCTTCCTTTCTTTCTCTCCATTCATGCATGCCTTTGTTTCTTTGTCCCTTCATCTCGTCCTAATTTATGGAGGGGATAGTGCTATATAAATTTATGGTCCTGGACACTGTTGTCTCTAATGTAAGTATCTCTCATCAGTGGCAGGACCTGAGCCAGAAACACATACAGTAAATGTCATTTTGGTGAAACAAACATAAAGTCTAAGACTTTTAGCAACATGCATGTTTAATTAGGCAGGAAGCCATTAGTGCGATTGCTACCCTTTAGGAGCATTTTAAAGTGTCCATATTATACTTTTTGGGGTTTCCCTTTTGCTTTATATTGCCTATGTTGTATAACTTGTTATGCATGTAAAATGCCTGAAAGTTACAAAGTCACACCAACAGACAACACTGATCCTGAACTACCTAAAACGTCTCGTTTGTAATTCAGCCTTTTCGTCCATCATTTGTTTGCGTCACTATGTAACACAGCACCTCCTCCAGCTGAGTGACCTCTTCCAGCTAGGTGATGGTCAGGCATGGGGAGTAATGAATTATATGTAACGGGATTATGTAATTAGGATACCAACAAAAAAAGGTAATTGTATGCGATTAGAGTTACAAAAAAATAAGATGTAGTCAGACTATGGTTACATTTAGTAAAAGCAGGGATTATTAACAGGATTACAATTACTAAAATACATTTAAAATTTTTTAAAACAAGATTTGTAACATTCCAACCAAAAATAACTTCACTATGTGGGAAACTACCAGACACACTGTATCCTCTATCTCAACCCCTAATGTAATAGAAATTTTTACATTTTAAAGCCCAGTACTTGTAACAACGTACACAGAGGAAACATTAATTTTAGCTTAGGCTCAATGCTTACATTACACTGCTGTTTGTGAATAATGTTACTTAACAAAGTACATTTAAATGTGTTTTCTGAAAATATCAGAGATTTTCGAGTAGAAGCGCTTGGCAGAAGCTGCACAAAAAAGTCAAAGCATTCTGAAAGAAGACACTGGGCGCACAAACTGACACACGAACGACACTGTCTCCTCACCCCTCACTCACCCTAACAGTGAGTTATGAATGTGTCTTCAGCGACCCTCTCTGTCCAAATCAGCCCAGTTCACGTCAGCTCACTTCAGTTCGAACAACCCGACACAGAGGAGAAAATACCATCCTGTTACTGTCTTCTGGCTCTGGTGGCTTTTCTGGACATGTCCAATGAAGCTGCAACAGGAAGTGTCCATGTTTTAGGTTGTTTTCAGGTCGTAGCGGTGTTTGACACTGAGACAGTGGAGGGGACACACCGTTTCAAAGCAGAGGAAACTGCTCATTTTTTCATGATTTTGAGACGTAATTTGACAATTTTTTAATCATTCAAATTTGGTAAGGTCATTCATAACATGTTTCTGTGGTGTGACAAACTCAGAACACACATTTATCGTTGCTTTACACAAACTTTAAAGAGGCAACTAAAAGAGGGTTAAACAGTTGGAGAAAGGTGGAAAAGAGTACAGCGGATTTGACAATTAGTCAGCAGCAGCAACAGGAAATTATTGCGTATTTACTACTAAACAAGAGAAGGACAAGTGGTATGAGACAGATTAAATGAATGAGACAGAGAAAGAGATGGAGGGGCACAGTGAGATGGAGGAGGCATACAAACTATCAGAGGGAGACGCACAAAGACAGGCGAAACAAGACAAAAAGAGAAGAGAGGGATGGGGACGAGGTCAAGAAGAAGAGATAAATTTAAGATACAGAGCGCATTAAAGATGGGAGAAAAGAGATCAACAATGAAGGAGTGGACAGCAGGAGGGGAGGAGGTGAAGCAGGGTCAATAAGGTTGACTGACAGTATGGTGATTAGTTTTAACATGAAAACTCTGGACACTTCACCCTCATCCATCACCGCTAACACATACTGACACACACAAACACACACACACACACACACACACACACTCCCAGCTGAGAAAAACAGTAGGTATGAATAGAATTTGAAATCTTCGGCAGGGTAATGTGAAACAGACATGGTGCAGGCCTACCCTCTATCACAGCTGGTTTCAAAACATCTACTTTTATGTTTGACGTAATTGACAATTTTTATTACTCACAAAGAAGTATCATACTGTTTTTGGTGTGTGTTTTATTTGCTTTCAGCAAATTAAGATGAACAAAAGACTTAAACTGTTTGCAGGTGGGAGTTACAGCGGGATGAATTGTAGCAGGCCAAAGGAGATTTCCATTAATTACGAGAGGACAAGTCATGGGACAGATTAATAAAAAAGAATGTTAGTCACAGTGGTTGGAAAAGGATATCAAACTTACATGAGGGAGACCACACAGAAGGCGAACAAGACAACAAGAAAAGGGTGAGGATGAGGTCAGTGAAGAGATAATTTAAGTTCACAACAAAAATGGGAGAAAAGAGATAACAAGAGGTTGCAGCAGAACGGGTAAGCAATGGCATGTTGATGAAGTATGGTGTGACATGGAAAACTTGTTACAAATAAAATAGAACCCAACACAACCAAAACAACAACACACAAGTCTCCATCTCCGTGATGAAATAATCAGTGGTTTGAATAGGAATTTAAAAATTTACCCGGGGTATTGAAAAGACGATTGCGCCTACCGCAAACTGTCTACTGTAGCATGTAGCCGGTAGGATGTAAACATGGCGTTGATCATTCATACGTGCATCCATTAAGAGATATACGAAGTCTCGCAAGATGGACGCCATGTTTACATCCTACCGGCTACATGCTACAGTTGACATTTCGGCTAAAAACATGGCGTAAATGGCGTCTTTTGCAGTTAAATTTTAATGTTGCAGCTCGCAGACACTTGGATTACACCACATGAGCAGGATGGAGACATTTTGTGTTTGTTTTGTGTTCTTTTTTTAACATTTATCCGTGGTCACCATTCACTGCCATTGTACTGGATTTAGCTGCAACCCTGTTTTCTGCTGAAACTCCAGGATTGTTTTGTGAACTGAAGATCTTCACCCATCGTCACATCGGCATAGGGGTGAGTACATACTGAATGGGTTATCATGTAAAGTGGAATATCGCTTTAACATTGCTAGATTGTGTATTGAAAGGTCTGTACTCTCTGAATACCTACCTTATTTATTTTATGTATTTACTTTTATTTAAATCTGTGGTAGACAACATTATTATAGAGTATATTCTAACTTTTAAAAAGTGCATTTGTTTTCACTCTTGCTTCTCAGTCCCTGTGCAGCAGCGATCCACAGAGAAATCGTGGACCTGCAGACTGAGCTGAGAGAGCTCAGCATTTTTATTTTTTTATTTTTTGAGATTAAAAAGTGGATTTAGCTTCATGTTTGCTTGTAAACCTCTGTGCAGCAGCAACAACAGAGAAGCTGACCGTGCTGTGAGTTTATTAGTCTCTCTGTGCATGTTGACTGCTGTCCGAAGGAGAAATGTATTTGAAAGTCACTTCATGAGGGTAAAGAGAGGAGGGATGTAAAGGAAACTATGACCTCCCTTGTGAGCACTGTCAGTACTGACACATAAACACACCCACCCAGCTGATGTCTGTTGGTCTGTGCTCGCTCAGAATTTACCTCGGTAAAATATTGTTTGCACGATGAAGTGCATGCTGCTCGTCTGGTCAGCCTGGAGATGAGACGCAACAATCAACTATTTTTCTAGGCTTTCTACCTACTGCAGCTTTAAATATGTAAAAATGACAAAAAAGACGCTACAAAACAGAAACAAGAGAAGATGGGGGACTCAAATGGCAGAGAGGTAAGGAAAAAGGTAGCTTTGCACTTAAACAGGCAGTAGAAATGTCCTTTTTACTTTTATACTTGTGACTTTTGACTTTTATAGTTTGAGCACATTTCAGAGCTTTTACTTTTTTTTTGGAGTAAAGAAGTTGAGTTTGTACTTCTACTTTTACCAGAGTCTTTTTTACACAACTATCTGTACTTCTACTTGATACAGAATGTGTGTACTTTTGCCACCTTTGGTGATACATCACCAGCCAGTGCCTCCTACAACGACACAAATAAACCCTGCTGTACGTTCAGAGAGAGGAGCAGGTGGACAAATAAGACAGACAGAAGAAAGAGAATGAACAAGAGTGTTCAAAGTAAAATTTAGGACATTTTAAATGAATTTCTCACCTCTCTCTCTGAAGTTTGGTCCTGCTCTGTCAATCTACAATTGGCCACAGCAGGGAGGGAGGAAAGTGAGACGGCGGAGATCAGATGAAAGTGACAGCGACAGTAAATGAGGAGAGAGGGGTGAGAGAAATGACAATGTAGCTGAACGGCGAGTGCAGAGACAGTGAAGAGGAACAGAGGCAGAAAAAGATGGGGAAAAGGGAGATTAGAAGTTGAGAAACAGTATGGTCTTGAGATCAAAGGTGTATAATTATGGATATATGCTTAATTTGTGTATAGGAATATGTCTTCCTGTCTCACTTACACACATACGGTTTATGAACAGACTTTGGTATGTCCCTGCTGTCTACTGTGCAGTCTCTCTAACCATTAGCTTGTCACAGAAAGGCAAAACGATCACAGAAGATTGGCTCCCTGTTGCTTCTGATCCACACTAAATTTATTTCTCTGCCATCTGGAACATAGTTAACTAGCCCAACATTGCAAGAACACACAGTACCTGACTGATGACACAAAAAAGCCCTGGAACCAGCAAGGAGGACCAACTTGCATGAAATATTTATAGTGATAATTTTGGCAAACAAACCATTCTGAGCGAGTTGATTTCTTGAGTTTATTAAACCCTGCCAGTGAGCCAAAACTTAATTTTGGACATTGTACACTCACCGAGTATGCCAGTATGACGCATGAATGTGGTTACATAACACATATTCATCAATTATATTAAATGTGTCTGGCTTAAATAGGAAATCAATACTAACTTAATCATCCTAATCATCATTATTAAAACAGAGAGCACTTTCTATGACACAGTGCATGTTTTATATGATATAAAAATGCAGAACAAAATGTAGAGATCTTCATCAGTGTTGCTGTTTTGGGGGGATTTTTCATGCAGTTTGTGTTACTGCCAATGTCTGACTAAGGTTGGAATTTTCCATTGAGATAATGCAGGTGTAAAAGGAATGCAATGAGAGTTATATCCAACAACATATGGGAACCCAAATGTACATTATTTATCTTGGAAATGCATTAATAAATCAAGCTTTGCTATCTGTGAAAACATTCATCCAATGAAAGAGTGCACAAAAGTGGTGTGTGTGTGTGTGTGTCCTGTGTGTGATTACAAAGAATAAATGAGTGCAGGGGAACGGACCGTAAAGTGGCCAACTGCTGTGAGACCTGGATACACATACTGTACCAGCACAGAGTGTGTGCATTGGTGTTGGCGTGTGTGGGTTCTTTTAAACTCGGCATGCAGTAGAGTGTAAAGTGGTATCCTGCTGTGACAGATGTGTGTGCACGAGTCTTCGTATAGTGGCAGGAAGCGTACAGTACTATAAACCCACAACCCAGCTTATTGGACCTCTCAATTGTTGTATGCAAGCAACAAAAAGAGAAAACAACAACAAAGTGTATTAGCTGCTTCAGTGGCCAAATGTACAATGTGCTGGACTCTTAAGAGAGGGAACATGGCTTCAAGTTTTGCAAATGATCGACAGCAGAGTGGTGCAGTCGAAGCGTACTGAGGCCAGAACCCACAAGTCCTCTGCTAAAGCATGTTTTCATGCTTGATTTACAGAAGCTTGCTAATCATTTGATTACTGTACACATCATCATTTTTTTCATACAATAACATATAATGAATCATGTGCTGCCAGTGTGTTTAAAAATAAATAATTGACCGGCAAATCATTAGTTTATGAGGAGCAGAGTGGTGCAGCGAAAGCATGCTGGCCCCATAATCCAGAGGTTGATGGATCGAATTCATTCTTTGCTAAAATTTGTGTTTACTCGGGTTCTTACTGATCAGCTGTAGTGGACTAATGAATAAGTCACTGACTGCAAAGGCACACAGTGGAAACGTGCTTCTGTGTTATGCTAATCATTGCTCTGACGGACATATCTTGGGAGGTGATCCTGTGGCCTACTAGATAAGGCACCATCATCTCCTAATGTCAGTGTGGGTTAGAATTCCAGTGTACTGGCCTCATAACTCAGAGGTCCATGGACGTAAACCATCCATGCTGTCTTCCATACTCGAAATTGCCATTTTTTTCAGAACTGTAATAAGTTATTGTTGACTTACATGTTCAGACACATGACATGTGCAAGCCCCAAGGTCTGTAATGTTGAGCAAAGTGGTGCAAAAGAAGCATGCTGGGCCCACAACCCAGATGTCAGTGGATCAAAACCATCCTCTGTTATTTTCCCCTATTTACAGAGGTTTGTTAATCATTGCTCTGACAGCTATAGCTTGGGTGATCATAAGGAGCCTATACTAGCAAGCTAACACAGCTCCACTGGGCTAATGAATAAGAAACCGGCTTCTTAATACAGGTGTTGTGGGTTCATGCCCCATCTTGAGGTTGAAATAAATTAATAAATAAATAAAGATAAATCACTCAGAGTCTGTCAGTACAAATGAATTATTATTCACAAGGGTGTTTTTGCAGTAATATTGTATTATATTTTATTATATGCTAAGAAGTTTCACATACTTTGTCTACATCATGCAGCTTTTTAAATGGACTGTGGTAGGCAAATTGTTTTTGGCATCAATGAGCAATAATTCCATGGTAATGTTTCAGCATATCAAGTGATCTGAGACAGAACTAGAATTCTGCACCTCCTTTTGGCTCTATTTTCAGGCTTTAGGAAATCTGGCCCATGACAGTAGACACTAATCACAGGTCATCTTCTCATTTTCTCATCATCTCATCAGGGACCAGGTGTTCCTTTTGGCTGTTCTACTAGTGCAGCTGTGTGTTCACATTCCTTCTGTGAGACCCTGAATCAATGCAGAAACTCCTGGGATTATCAGAAAGAGAATCTTAAATAGAGTCCAGTTAATGAGCAAGACACTTAGCCCAGGAGTTTGTCAGCTCACCTGGTTACTTTTGACTTTACAATACCTTGTGTTCATTCACATCTATCGCAGGGCTTTTGCCGATGCTGAGAGGAAGTGGCGGAGCTGAGACAAGGAGCTGACAGACAGCTGCTCAGAGCCAGGGAGCTGTGGATGAGAAGGTCGGTGGCAGACTGGAGCTTCTGGAGGAAGAAACACCGGTGTACCCCCTATGACTACTCTTTTATTGACCTCTGCAACAGCAATCCACAAAGAAATCATGGACTGACCAAACAAGAGCTTAGCATTTTTTTTTTAACTTTGGGGACTGAAAAGTGGATTTATTGCCACCTTTGCTTGCTGTTTACAGCAAGCTAATTAGTCTATATGTCCATGTTGACTGCTTACTAGTGGATGAAAATATTTGAAAGCCACATCATGAGAGTAAAGAGAGGGGGGGCGTAAAGGAAAGAATCGATTTCTCTGGTGAGCACTGTCAGTACTGACACACAAACACATGCACACAGCTCATGTCTGCCTGTCTGTGCTCATGTGCTTGTGTGCGCAAATGAAGTGCATGCTGCTTGTCTGGCAGGAGTTGCTTAGGACAGAGAAAACAAACCTCACATCCTGAAGATGACACTCAACAATCAACCATTTTTAGGCCTTTTACTCACTACAGCTTTAAAGCAGTTACATGTGGATATGAATGTTAATTGCACTCTTACATTTTAGGAACTCATGTGAGCATAAGGCAATTTCAGTCTGTTCATGCTTTCAAAAGTAAAATATGACTTTTTAATGATTTTTTTTTTCACTTTATTGCTTTAAAGGAGCAGGATGTAGAACATCTGGCAGACTTTGTCCTTGCACGTAACTTTGAGGACAACATTTGTGAGAACATATGGTCCCACGATTACAAAGTTTGTCTTGACAACTTTTTTTCTGCCTCCTTGCTGTGACCAGAGTGATGCGAGGGTGTGAGTGAGTGTTAACCTGGAGAGAAAAGTCTGTCCACTCTTGCTCTTCCCCCTCTAACCCTCATGCTTGCTTGTGTGTTTATCGGTGTGCTTATGTGTGAGGGTCTTGAGGAGTGTTTCATTACCTGTAACAGCGGTGCCGGAAATCTCTGCACTCCAACACTGTCGAACTCACCTGCTAAAGGGGATTAGGAAAAAGCACTGGTTGGTTGGGGAAGCAACAGTAGGTTGAATCTGGTAGTAAAACAGCTAAATAAGGTTATTTAATAGTTTCATATTAAATATGGCCAATGCATTCACATTAGACATGCAAAGAATTTGTTAGATTTGTGAAGATCTTGGGAAGATATGCCTAATGCATAATTACACAGCTGTC
This sequence comes from Lutjanus argentimaculatus, assembly GCA_034769285.1. Lineage (NCBI taxonomy): Eukaryota > Metazoa > Chordata > Actinopteri > Lutjaniformes > Lutjanidae > Lutjanus > Lutjanus argentimaculatus. The sequence goes on from JAWZSL010000006.1 coordinate 38,662,298, forward strand.
TGTACAGTGAAATGAGAGATCAGAACCCCTGGAGTCCTGTTTGTAAAGGGGAGTGGAGAGGAGAGAAGAAGAAACAGCACCCTGGAACATCTCATCAACTTCAGCAATCATTTTGATAATCCCTATGCACCAATGCTATGGGTAAAGTAAGGTTAAAGAATTTTTTGCAAACGCATCAACCAACATGAACATAGATTGGCTCAGAATGATTAAAACATCATCTTAATGCTGCCACTAAAGACAGAGATCTGTGGAATATTCAAAACTACATGAATCAATTTTGGCCTCTAAGGGACAGACACGTTTCAAAACAAACTGACAAGGCCAATAGTCCTGACATGTCATCATCCTATAAAGTTGTTCTGGTGAAAACTGTTGCCTACTTAAGTCGAAATTATAGCTGTATATAGCTGGTTAGCTAAATAGCTAGCTTAGCCTTGAAATTACTGAAATATTACAGTCAACCTACAGAGATCATTTTAGCTCATTGTTTAGCTTACTTTACTGTTCTGGCTGTTTTGATCACTCTCAGTGCTGTCATAAAACATTTTCAGCAGAAGCAGGCATCTGTTTTCAGTGAAAAGCTATGAAAAACAAAGATGTGGATGCATGACTTGGACTTGAGTCAGATTTGAGTTACTGATTTTGACAAAATCAAAAAAAGACTTGACTTGGACACCAATAACAGCAGTGATTTATGACTATACTTGAACTGGAGCCTTTTGGCTTGAAAATGCTGATAACCTTCCCTCAAACCAAAGATTTAAAACCATGTTATTAAAAGTATCATTCCACAAATCAATTATTTTTCTCTTCATTTCCTGAATAAACTAACATTAAAACTATTCATTCTCAACAAGTCGATATTTAATTCTCCAGATCCACTGTTTGAACCAATCTGACAGCATCCAATCGAATTGCAGGAGAGTGCCATGAACTAGCATTACATTACGGAGCTCCTGTTGGGAAAAATGATACCAAAGAAATTCTGTGTGCATACAAAAACCACAGTGGTCAACAAAAATGGATTGCAGTATGCCAAATGTGTGGGTCAAAAATTTACAGACAGATAGAACCTGCCCTTTTCCCTCCTGCTCTTTATTTGTTTCCGGCAAATGGACCACACCCTTGAGAAAGAGCCTGAATCCACTCAAGGTTTCTGCCTCTTAAAAGGAAGTTTCTCCATGCCTCAGTGCTTGCTCTTGGTGGGAACATTTATGTTCATAAAGAAAAGTGAAAAGTGCCCTGAGATAACTTGATGATTTCACACTAACTAAATAAAACTAATTTGAAATAAACCTCCAAATTAATTTGACATGTGAAGTTCCACAAACAACAGTGAGTCAAGGCCAATATGAACATAGTGTGCAGGCTAATGCTAGTGTCAACGTACTGTAACAGCTGAGTAATTTTGAAGCTAGACACTCACTTTCACATTATGACTTGTTGAGGATCAGAAACTCAAAGTTAAGGACTTGGAACGTGATTTAGGACTTGCCTATCTTGACTTGGGACTTGAGTACAAAGACTTGAGACTTACATGTGACCCGGAAAAAACAATGACTTGGCCCCACCTCTTTTAAAACACTACCTGCTCTACACCAAACAGGAGGACAAATGCAATTAGAGACTAGCTGGTAAAGGCTCCACTATGTTCACCCAAGGACTTTCTTGTGCTGTGTACTGAACTATTTTAATTTTGTCAATTGATGGGTTTATTTTTGTAACTATTTTTTCTCTTTTGGCGTTCAAATGTATATTTACTGTATACTCACTGTCCATGTGTCATGTGTGATTAGCTGCTGCTCTATCTATCTATCTATTATCTATCTATCTATCTATCTATCTTTTCTATCTATCTATCTATCTATCTATCTATCTATCTATCTATCTGTCTATCTGTCTATCTATCCTTACATTAAAGAGTCAGATATTTCCCTCAGGAGTTGGTTGAGACATGAAACAGAGCTAAAAGAGAGTGAATGCTTGACTAGAAACACAGCTCCAAATGAATGTTTATGGTGCTCCATACCTGCTGGATGTGTAACTAAGCAACTGTCTTCTCACAATTCACCATCAGTTTGAAAGGTGATGATATGTCAGTTTCGTGTCCATTGCTCTTTTCTATTACCCCTAAATGGACAAAATAATCAGTGTGTGTGACCATGTGTGTGTCTGGAGAAGACTAACGAGAGAGCAACGGGGAGAAGAGGTGAGAAGAGACGCCTGCTGAGAGGAGGACAGGAAATGAAACGTTAAGGCGAGGTCAGGAAAGGTTATTGGAGGCTGCCAGAGTAACGGCAGGTTGCTCTCATAGTCTTGCCAGGTGAAAGAGGAAGGGTTGGGGGAGGAGGGAAGGTGTTCAGAGAGGAGCAGACGAGGTGAGAACAGGTTGGCGTGTTTAACATTTACACCAAATGACAGCAGATGACACAAGATGAGGAGAAAAGGCAAAAACATCTTGCTCCCATATTTTGACAGAAGATTGGTTTCCATCTGCACAAAAACACAACAAAGAACTCTCTTTATAGAACCACATAGTGGACTGCACTTATTTTAGTCACCATTAGCCAACACCAAACAAACAATAACAAGTTCAACCTTTTCTATCACTTTTAAAAGATTTCATGTTTTTGTAGATCCACTGTGTTGTCTTTTCAGTGTTTCCAAAGACTTCTAAAGAACAGATTTGGAGCAAGATCAAAAAAGAGACAGGGCAAAAGCAGAACTGACTGACAGAGGTAAGATGAAATGAAGACAACAGGGATACAGGAACAAGCACCACAAAAAACAAAAAAAGTTGTCAGAAAGAAAAAGGCAGAGGAAGTAACAGGACAACAACAGCAGAAGCTGAGGACAGATTTCTGTTTTCCTGCTCTGATCTGGAGACAGAAAATAACAGAGACAAGTAGAAGAGAAGAACAGCAGAGGAGAGAGGAAAGGAACAAAAGATTAGAGCATATTATCTTATTCAATACCAAAGAAGGAGAAGAGGGAGAAGAACAAAAGTTGATGTGAACAAAACAGAAAGGGTGAGACTCACTCACCCTCACAGAAAGGCAAACAGTAGAATACAGTCAAAGACACGGTTAAAAGAATACTGTGAAATTACAATAACTGGCTGGCAGCAATTACCCACTAAGTCGCCATAAGACACTCCACTGTATGCTTAGTGTGATCTAATTACAGTAGCTACCCTTACAATACAGCGTTTTGCAGCATTAGAACTAAGTTTTCTCAGTCAATGTAACCCTCACTAAAAAATGCATTGCTTCAATTGATTACATTTGCCATCAACACTGACTGGACATAGACATGAAGAGAGCCAAAGTCACCCTTCAAAAGATGAAACTGTACATCATAAATATGTTTCCTCTTTGTTATACATTTGCTTTGTGAGACTTGCTGACAGTCACATGTGTCCTTATGACACTGATTTGGTATGAAAAAAGGGCAGACATCACAGTGCAAAAAATTGTTACATGTGATATTTTCAATTAATTTTTACAATCAAAACAGTAAAATCCACACACCAAAGCAATTACATTGTTCAATTAAAAGTGAGAATGTACAAAAACACTGGAATGAAATGTAAATCAAGAACTATAGAATTTTAAACAATAAAAAGACTGGCTTTTGTTCCTGAACTGGATTTTGCTTTCTGAACTGGAGTCTTCTTTCTGGTGCCTGATGACCACTCTTCTTGTGCCCCCTTACTACCACCTGGGTCGAGGTAACAGGGTGAATGGGAGTTGAGCAAGAGTGGGTTTGGGATGGATTACTGGGTCTCACAGGATGGTGTCAGATAAAGCAGAGTTTAATTCCAATATCTTTTTAGCATGAACAAAAGCAGTATTACTGAAGGAGGACAGGAGACTGTCCTTCTTCCTTAGCTCATCTGAGAGTCTATGGATATTTTCCTCTCAGTTAGTTATGCTTCTGTTTGCCTTCTTGAGGACCTGGGCATGTCATTGTAATGTTATTTGATTCAAATTCAATCCTACTTTAGTAGGGGAGAGAGAATGTCAGTCTCACAAGTGGTAATCCATGACTGACACAGGCAGGAGAAACTCAGGTGTTGGCCGGCGCTAGCTAGCAGCTGATTGTTGCAGTGGGTGCAGGTGCAGAATAGCAGCGATTGAGCATAGCCAGTAAAGCCCAGTATGATGTCTAGTGTAGCCACAGTTGGGCGATGGTAGAATCCATTCAAGGATTAAACAGTAACAGGCTGGATTTCCACATCAAGGAAGCTCCCTGGGTGTAAATAGGCCTGTAGCAAGTGGTGCCTTTCTGCCAAAGTGCTGTCGAGATTTTTGAAAGTATGGAGCTTCTCTGCACATTGTTTATGAAGTGTGGGTGGTGGAGAAGAAAGTGTTGCTTTGGCTTTAATCGTTGGTCTGAAAAAAATAATTTGCTCTAGACTTAAAATATTCCTCAACAAGTAACTTTAGATAGGGAAGCTGGTTGGTACAGCTCTTGGGAACACATGCAATTTCTACTATCAACCTCAGCTTGAGGCACAATGGCCAAACTTGGCCTTCAAGTGGATTCTTGATATGTGTACCTACAAGGATAGGGAGAAGATGTAGTGAGCACCAGTTCTGTGCTGCACTTCCTCCCACACAACCACACAAGGGCAGTGATGAGCATCACTACCTTTGAACTTAAGTTAAGACATACTCCTAACTGCCAAATGTGAAGTGATTCCCAATGGATACAAGATGTTTTAGATACTGTTGAAGATCTACGGACACAATACCCTCAAAAAGATCATGACCAAGACATGGGGGAAGTCCTGCTTGGCAGACATGTAAATGCTCCAAAGAACTGAAAAGAGAGTCACATTTTACTCCTCTATAATATCTTCATATCCCATAGACAACTTCTCCACACTGCTTCTGTAATTTTCTGATGTTTGCCAGGCCTTGCTTTGTAGATTCATTTGTAAAACTGTCTCTGGTTCTAAGGCAGTACCTACAGAAGTTTATGCTCTTGCTTTAGTTCTCCCTGAAGCCATCAAGTCAATGTGATCCCATGTCGTTACATATGATTGCAATTGCTACTCCCTTCACAGTTTCACCTGTCTCCAATTAGCAGATTGCTCAAGCTGATAATCAGACTGATAATCATGACCAACTGCATGGGGTCAATGGATGACCTGTTACGAGGCAACATCACACTCAGTGTCATGCACACAGCTAGGAGCTTGTGTCTCCTCTTGCCATATCCAAGACGATTACTTTCAAAGACATCTTGATACAACATAACTGAGACTGGGGAAGGTGACTCTTGTAAAATGATATTTTCTTTGAAAGTTTTGCCATCCCTCGCATCCTCAAGCACATTTGGATCTTCTGGTAAGTGCACTTTTGAGACATTATATTGCTCACTGACTGATGGTAGGTTCAACAGGGCTTTTAGAGTTTCTTTCACTGGAACATTTCTGGCAAATCCACTCTGAGCAAAAGCATCAAACCCAAGTTGAACCTGTACAGGCTCAATATAATTGAAATGTTTCTTTAAGTATGTCTTCTGGGTTGTATCTGATGTGAATAGCCCCTTAATAAATGTCTTCAGGAGGTTCTCTTTAGACAGTCCATCTATGGTATTACAAATCTCTTCAGCAGGAATGTCAAACTTTGATAGCTCTTTGCGAAGTCCAACAAACACTTGTGACATTGCATTCATGCATACTTCTTGAAACTCCTCCATCAAAATAGATATGGTAGAAGCAGGTAAAAGCATCTTTTCTTGCATTCTCAAGCCAGAGAGCTAAATTTCTAAGAAAAACATGCCTGCCCTCCTCACCAAACAATCGCCAGCATCATCAAAAGAATCACAAATAATTCTGCTGTCTCTGTCATATCATCATTTCTCATATCAACAGCATCATGATGCACTAAGCATCATCCTTGGCCACGTCGCCATCTCTACACTCTGCCAAGTCCTTTGAATGTTTCCTGCTTATGGGTAAGGTGAATGACACCAAAGAGCTTCTGACAAGTGCTGAAAGGGCAAAAAAATCTTTTTTTCCATCCCTAATATTCAAATTTAAATGCTCACAGAGACTTGAAAAGCCTAGTGCCTCCTTCACTAAGGCATTCAACAATATGCAATGCATTCTTATCCCAACTCGTCATTTGATACTGAAGCACAAAGTACCCTTTCCAGATGAATATGACATGGCTCGAAAGCCTTTGTAACAGGTGCATAACACTGTGAAAAGCTCACAGTTTGGTGAAGTTTAGGTACAAACACTACTTGGGTAGGTTTAGAATCAGACCATGTTTGGGGTTACAATAACTTGGTTACATTACATATGTCACATTACACCACTGAAACGACTTGCAAGATGAAAGTCACATGTCACTGAAGCAACTCGCAACACTAAAGTCTCATGATGCATACGTTATATACCTTACAACTTTTAATAACATTTTGCTTTCACATGGGACACCGACCCCATTCTGCCAGGTCAAAGTTCTGTGTTTGTTTCCAGTGCACCTACTCCATATGCAGATTTTCTCCCTCTTTATACTATGTCAAATAAAATAATCTCTTTCCTGTATAGGGTGGACACAGCGATCTTCATGCCTTTGTTTAATCCAGGCTTGATTATTGTAATGTTTTGTTGTCTGGTCTGCTGCGTACTATAAGCCTTCAAATGGTTAAGAATGCTGCAGTGAGAATCTTAAGTAGAGCTAAAAATGTGATCATATTACAGCAATCTTAGCTTCATTTCATTGGCTTCCTGTTCATGTTGGATCAGACTCTAAGGTATTTCTGATAATTTCAAAAAATGTGAAAGGGCTTGCTCCATCTTATCTCGCTGATCTAATCTTAGTCTTTCAAGGGTCTACTGGACAGTTGGTGATGCACACTGCACAGATTGTAAAGCCCCCTGTGGCAAATTGTGATTTATGATTTTGGTATGTGATATTTGTTGATCATTTTAATATGGGGGTCTATAAGGAATTGACGTATTTCTGGAGCCAGCCTCAAGTGTTCATTTTTCATCTCCAGAGGTTGCTGCTTGGGTCTGGAGGAAGTAATTACTGGGTTTTCTCTCGAATAAGGAAAATAATTTAGGTTGTAATGGACACTCTATGATGACCCTCACAATCAATTGATCGTAAACTGAAGTGAGTGTACATATAATTTACTAATACAAAACAAAATGGATTTAGTGCTAAGTTACTACTCAAAGGAAGACTGTTTAGGAAGGAAGGTCCACAAGAAGCCATTTCCCTCTTGTAGACACTGGAGGAAAGGAGGGAAAGTAGGGAAGAAACAACCTGAAAGGGCAGCAGGGCAGAAGAGAGAAGAAAGGAAAAGATGTAAAGATAATGAAAAACATAAAAAGAGGAGAGAAAGGTAAAGAATAAGAGACGGCAGACAACCTGAGAGGCGGCTGCTGTCTTTCTCACCAGCAGCAGATGACAGAGGACACAGTAGGAGCAGACAGGTTCATAACACCTGACAGCTGAACATCTGGTACATTTCATTGGGGAAGAGGTGAATCATATACGGCCGTCTTCTTCCCCACCCTGCTTCCACTTGTCTCATCTTGTCTTGCCCTGCCTTCTCCAGCAGGATATTCCCCTGTCTTCCTTTGTTTGGTACCTTGTCTTCTCATTTGTTGCGTCTCTCTGCTCTGCTGATATCTCCTCATCCCTGCTCTAAGTCACTGTAACATTTAACATCGTCTCTATCTATCTACTGCTTTCCTCTGCCCTCCCTCCAGCTCCACCTCTTCCCATGTTGTGCATTTAGTTTTGCCCTATTTATCACACAGTAAAGGGGTGTGTGTGTGTATGTGTGTCCCCTGTGATTAAAGAAGGTGTCAGTCTTGTCACAGTGTGCCACCACTGCCTGCTGTCACCTGTCTGCCTCTAATGGATGGTGTCAGTGTGTTTGGAGGTGTACATGTGTGTATGTGAGGAGGAAGAGGGACTTATTTGCACTTTGGCACATGTGCATGTGTGTGTGTGTGTGCATGTGTGAGAACATGGACCTCTGATAGTGTGTGTGCTAATATTTGTGTGCAAGCCCTCATACAAGTGTGTGTGTGTGTTTGTGTGTGTGTGTGTGTGTGTGTGTGTGATAATGAGAGCAGCAGAGAGGATGTGACAGACTCAGTGACCTGTACAGTGTACTAAACACTAATCCATTTGGCGGCACACTAAATGTAATAAATGATACTTGAAAAGCTGTTAACTCCACTAATAAGTTGAGCTTAAAGAAAAGAAGTCTGACAGAAAGTGGAGCAAAAACACAGAACCATTCTTTACTAAAAACTGAACAGCTTATTTAAAGTCTGTGTAAAGGAAAAGGAGAGTCAGACCATTTCATTGTTGTTTACAGTTTCAGTGTTCAGGATTTTTTGGGTGAAACATGGCTTGGTGATATGCCAGAGCACGGTCTCCCAACACTATATAAGCCCCACAAATGGACACATGAACGACACTACCTCCCCTTCCCTTCACCCTCCCTAACAGTAAGGTATGAATGTTCCTCTCAGTCCAGATCAGTCCAGCAGTTCATTTCAGCTCACTTCAGTTCCAACAACCCGACACAAAAGAAAAAATAAAGCCGCTAGACGGAGCGGTCATGTTTCAGGTCATTTTCTAGTCGTAGTGGTGTTTGACACTGAGACAGTAGAGAGGACACAAACCCAGTGTTTCAGAGCAGGGAGAACTGCTCATTTTTCCATGGTTTTTGAGAGCTAATTTTATATACTTTTGTAAATCATTCTAATTTGGCTGGATGGTAAATAACACATTTCCATGGTGTGACAAACTAAGCGCATGTGCTTATTGTTGCTTCATAATATCTTTAAAGAAAGAAATGGTCTGATAAAACAGAAAAAAAGTAGACCCATTTGGGCTGCTGTGGCAGAGGAGGTAGAGTGGGTTGTCCACTAATCCAGCCCATCCTCTTTCCCAACTCATTAAATGCTGACGTTTTGACACTGCCCCTTGGCACTCATACAGACATACACATTACCCTGGGCTTTTGATGTAGTATAAAGAGGGGAAAAAACTCCATCTCTGTGTGGGATGGTGTGGGTGGATTGCTCAAACAAACACAGGACTCTCACCCAGGCGACTGAGGTTCATATCCCATGTGAAAACCAAAATGTTATTTAAGGTGTGAAGGTACATAATGTAACATGAGTCATGTGACTTTTGCTTTTGTCGGCATGTTAAAGGCAAACTTCAACACTTTGTACCTGGATGCCCAGTCAGTGTTGATGGTAAATGATGTCAATTGAAGCAATAAATTCCTCCGTGTTAGGGAAGGACTACAGGCTTGGATTTCTAGTCTCCACCTCTGGGTAGCTAGAAAGTGGACTTGATGATTTGAGCTGGGCTAGGGTGGTGATAACATGGCAACATGGGCGTGGGAGTCACTTGCCTGAGTTTGATTCCAGTTTGATGCATCCCTGGCTCTTTGCTTTATGTCATCCCTCTTCCCCCTGCCTTCCCTCCAAAAAAACAAAACAAAATAAGATTACAAGGAACATACACAGAAAACATAAATTTGCCTTGCAGTTCACTAATAAACAACATGCATAATGTCTATTTGATTGATACCTCACTCTTAGATAAGAAAAATTGTGAAAGTGGCAACTTTCATGAGTGGATCATAGTATAAGATATACATTTTATAAACATAAATATTTACATTTCCATATGCAAAACAGAAATTTCTAAAATCTTACAACTGAAGAGGTCATGAGGGTCCAGTGAGAAATTCCTCTTCATCTCTCAAAGAGAATCTGTGTCTGTGTGCTTTCTAATTCAAAGTATTGCAGCGACTATAAAGAACACGACAATGATCTGACATGCACTCCAATCCTCAAACATATTTCTTATACATCCTTCCAATCTTTTTCCCTCTGTATTATTATTTCACCGTCCCTGAGCCTGCATGTTTCATCAAAACCAGAACTATTCATCATATTCTTATTATGCATTAGTCCTTTATCACTGTGACGATGACTGTAACTCTTTTCATCTCAGTGACATCTGTCACTGAAAGCCTGTCTCATCTAGACTCAGTGGTGGAATGTGACCAAGTACATTTACCCAAGTACAGATTTCAGGTACTTGTACTTTTCTCAAGTATTTTCTTTTAATGCTACTTTCTACTTTTGCTCCACGACAGGGAAATATTGTACTTTTTACTTCACAACATTTGTCTGACATCTTTAATTAACAGCTACTTCTCAGATTAAGATTTATGTATACAAAACAGAAGAAGAGCTCATAAAATAGGATGTTTTGTTAGGAATTAAACTATGTGATCAACTAAGCTGAAATTGTTTCAGCTTCGGTTAGTAGTTTCAGAGGAATCACTTTGCTCTGAGGCTGTTTTCATAGTATGGTCCAGTTGATGCCAGGATCTGGAACTGCTCGTTTTATTCCAACCAATGCAACATCTGGGGCGCCTGACAAAAAGACCAGCTTGCAATGTTTTTTGCCTTTTCTGACATGGCCGTGACGTTAAGGAGCACAGAGCTTCTTGAATTGAAGACGTTTGCACCTGTATTACACTCCCAAATGGAAATGTACACAGACAGGTGCAGTACAAAATGTAGATGTGTAATTGTTCTGTTTATGTTACTTTCTGGAGTCCGCTTGGAGAACGTGTTCCACACATGCACAGTAGATCGGGATCTGCAAGATCACCACTTTTGGTACAGACACAAACGGATAACTTGAAGTCTGTCGTGATGGATTCCGGTTGTGATCTCACAAATCCAGCTGCCTCGCAAGGTAAGTTGCTGGGACAAGTCTGCATGGTCACAACACATTTAGGATACGTGGATGTCCGTCTACCCATACTCTCTCTGATGATAAAACTTATGTCACACAGACCCTGGAGGACCCTCGCCCACTCCTGGACACGTAAAGTATAATACTAGCTTTACAGTAACAGTGGAAGCACTGCTGTTTAGGTTAATCATGGTCAGCAGTCACCATCAACAGACAAAGGTAGTCTGTGAATATGGAAGTTAGTGCTGAAAATGGTTACGACACATGATTTGAGAAAAAGAAACAGTTTTTCAAGTTTGGTAGAGAAGAACTTGACGGTTCTTGCTCATGCTGTACCTGCATTGAAACAGACTGTGACCTACGCCTTAACACCTAACATCTGTGTTGGGCCTCTCTGATGCTCTTAGTGGCTGAATGGGAGCAAATCCCTTCAGCAAGGTTCAACATCTGGTGCAAAGCCTTAAGACAGACCAATAGAGTGGACACTGTTATGGCAGCAGATTTATGTCTATGTTTTAGAATGTTTTCAGCAATATAATGTTCAAAAATGTTGAAATAGTGGAGAGCATTTTTGCTTCCCAGACTATTCCCCTTGAATTTAGCAAAAAGTTAACATCCTTCTCCTAACCCAACTGGTCTAACTGCTGTAGACACTGATTATAATCTTCGCACCCGCCTAAAACAATAATTATTTTGACTTTGACCTTTCCAAACCTTTCTTAATCTTTTCATCATGTTCTTATTTTGCACTAACAATAAATCTTTTGTATTTAAAGGATCTTTTCATCATGGAACATCTGTCACTGAAGCCCGAGCACTTAATCCCCAGTGGACATTATGCAGCTCTGAGAGGCCAACCTAAATCCATTTGGAGACAAACCTTTTCATGAGACATGAGTGTTAGCTTTATTTTTGTCTATTTCATCATTTGATAGCTGTCATTAAAGCTCTTAACAAGCGTATTTTAATGTATTCCCACCGCCTCTTGACAGTGGAGCAGCTCTGTGTAGTTCTGTGAAGCTCTCTCTCTGTAGTTCTGTGGAGTGTTCTGATGGTCGAGCTGTTGTGTCGACCTTCATTAACTCCACAGTTTGATCACAGCCTCTTTCTACTTTTTACATGAACACTTATGTAACCATCCTAATGTGTGTGTGTGCTGTATGTGTAATGTTCACGCAGATGTATCGGACTTACTTAACTTGTGAAGCCTGTGCATGATTATATTCCTTCCAAAACTCTAATTATAACACTTAACTAACCTGAACCCAATCCCTTTAACCCTGTCCTAATGGGGATGGACAAAATAGCCTTACTTTGGTTGGCTTTACATTAATTGTCTTGAATACATGAATAATTAAAAAATAAACTAGAAGAGGTCACTCAGTAGAGTGCAGATATCCACCAGGCAACACATAGGGAAGCACCTACTGCAATGCCACCACACCTGCCAGAATCAGCTGGCAGAGATTTGCAAAGTCCCGTCAGCATTATCATGACTCCAACATACTTTGTCCCGAGTTGAAACAAGATTTAAAACTAAAGCAGTTGTTAATCATTTGCGGCACCTAACAGCTGGTTAGGAAGAGTGAGAACTCAGCTGTCAATGGTCGTATAAAACAGAGCCGTCAAAAATGCCTCCGACAGCCTGTCAAGCTGCAGTTTACATCCTTGTCTGTCCACACTCATATAGTGTATGTAGTGAAGAAATTTAATATGGAACTTGTCACTATATTGATATATAACTTTGAAGGAATTTAATAAAAGGTATTAAGTGTGTTTTTTGACAAAGGGAAGTTGACTATGCATGTGTGATTCCAGTGAATAATTTCCCATGACAAACATGCTGTCTTTAGTTAGAGCCTATTTTTACAGAGGAGTATCAAGGAATGATAGAAAGCTGAACATTATGATGTCACAGTTACGCTGACCTTTAACCTTTTGTATATAAACATAAAATACATAATGCTGTGGCTATAAAAACATAAAGGCATAAGAGTCAAAAAAATGTTTACATTTTTTCCCCACATGAAAACCAAAACAAAGCTCTCCAAACAGATGTACCTGTATGTCCAGATATGGGATGACGGGAGCAGGTAAAACTCAGCATACAGGCATGCAGGTCATAGGGTACACAATAGCCCAAGACATCATAGATCTGATGCAAAATTTGCTCTCCAAAAGTGAAAGACCATGTGCAGTTATAGGCCCATGTATGAAACTAATTTTTTAAATTCATGGAATTGAGGTAAAATGTTATGCAAAAGTGATGGAAGACTTTTGGTAAAAATGTGTGGGAACTCTGACTACAATACTGTATCTATATAAAATTGACTGAATAAAGAATGAAACTACACACAGCACAAACAGCTTTTAAATATCATTCTTCACATATGAAATTGAACTTTGAAACTCTGAATTTTGACTTTGAGTTTTGCCCCTATGAGGTTGCTGTAGCTGGTCAGTGTGGAGTATTGAAGCCAGAGTAGCAGTTTGAGTTAGTAGTTAAAGTCAGCAGCAGTACATTTCAAAGATCAGAGAAAATATATGTCTGACAGCCTGAGCACACATTGTATGTTAAGATAAGATAAGATAGATAAGATAAGATAAGATAAGGATAAGCTTTATTGATCCCACACACAATTCACGTTAGAGCGGCTGAACAAGAAGAGGTATAAAAAAGGGGGTGTGACAATACTTATAAAATAAATATAAAATAGAAGAAAAAATATATAAAAGAATTAAGAAATATAAAATATAAACTACAAAACTTGTCAAAGTAATACACTCAAAACTATACAACCAAGACTGTCAAGTAAAGTGATCAGTTTCTTGAGAAAATGTTACCACAATGGTAATTTATATTAGCACATTAATGGAAATCCACATTTTGTGATTGCATTGAGCTAAGTGCATGTTATTTATATACGTATTTGTAAAAAAATGATTCAGCAATCAAAAAACTGATTCAGGAATCATTAAAAAATGATTTATTTTTGTCCCACCCCTAGTATATAATGAATTGGTAATGGACAACAATGTGGCAAGACAGAAAGCTAACAAAAGGCTGATGGGAATGACATTAACTTTGCAGGTATTTGGTCATAAACAAAAGTTTACTGATGATGAACACTAATGCAACTGTAGTGCAAGTTGAAAAATCAGAAATAACTATAGGACTGACACATATGTGAAGAGTATTATCAAATTCATTCCATTGGCATTCCACTGAACAGTTGTCCAGACATTTCACATAAAAGATAAATATAAGCCTTGTGGTGGCATAAGCAAAAAGACACCAGTGTCATTAGCAGTAATCCTCTGTGGAATGTGAATGTCTGGATCTCATGGAAATCATTAGAATAATTGTTGAGATATTTCAGTCTAGACAAATGTGGATAGAACTGCTTCTGTATTTCTCCATATTGTGACTAATGGTAATTGCTCTTTCCCAAAAGCTTGGTATAGCACTGATCACTTGTTGCTTTTCCTTCACATTTAAAGCTTTATTATTTACTGGCAAACCACAGAGGAGAGGCGTTTATGCTGAAGCAGCTACAGGAAATGTCATAGAGGTTAATGCAGACTGCTATTGTTCATTAAAAACTGGTTTATACAAGATAAGGACAGCATTTTTATAATAGATCAAGCAGAATTTCAAACGAGGAAACTACCGTTACAGTGTGCTGGTTAGATTCAATGCTGCTAACACAAGGTGCTCTTCACAGAGTGTGATCAAATACAACTCTCACACACCATGGAGGTAAACAAAGGCCTTTCACCATGGCAATCTGCTATACAGAACTACATGCTGTGTTCACATAGGAAGCTGTGATTGTGGTTGATTGTGGCAAAACTCAGTGTGGGTATCCCAACTGTATGGAAAGGAGATATTAAATATGTAATAACAAATAACAATGCCTTGCCAATTGCACTATCCTGCCAGACATATGTAGACGCAAGCAGTCACAGGATTCACTTTGATGAAATATACATGTGGTCTTGATTGTTCACATGTACACACATATACACACCGAATCCTCCATGCAAGTCTCCAGAGTGGAGGCACTGAGAGGTTAGTAGATGAGAGACACTGAGGGGCAGTGCAACCCTCCTTCACGTCACCTTCTTCTCCTGGGATCCCGCCTTCCTTCCTGTCTTTTCACTCCCTCTTTGTATTAACACATCGTTGCTTTAAGCTATTTTCTCACCCTGAAATGAAACAACAAACAAGCTGGAGATGATTAAATCACACGTCCACATCTCACTCATTCAGTTTAAGCCAGTTCTGAAAAAATGTTCAACGGCTACTCATGCATTTTTTTCTGGTTCTGGTTTACATGGTGTCTGGTGTGGTATGTACTCATACTTTAACCCCAGAATAGTTCAACTGCCACTCCCAAAACCACATATTACATATTACTGGTGGAGAGTACTGGCAGTGACTGGCTTCCCAGACTTTAACTACGTTACGTAGGTCATGTAACATAACTCACTGACATGACACACGTGGTTTACATTGTTAAACAGTCACGGTTTGGTCAGGTTTAGTCACAAAAACTAATAGATTAGGGTTAGGAAAAGATTGTTGTTGTGGTTACATACGTCATGTAACAGAAGTGATGTTACTCACAAGACAACATAACTCACATGACACACATAGTTTATGTTGTAAAATGGCCACAGTTTGGTAGGTTTAGGCACAAAAACTACTCAGTTAGGTGTAGGAAAACACTAAAATAAATTTTCTATTCACTTTCTGTTCTGCAAAGGACTCAACCCTGGCCTCTTGGGTGAAAGTCTTTTTTCAGAAATCCATCCACTCCCACCCGGTAGACCACAGTTTACATCCTGTGAGAACCCAAAAGTGAATATTGACTTTTTTTTTTAACTTAACTTCTTCTTAATGTTAACTTGCCAACATGCTTATTTTACCCCAAACTGGGCACTTTTCCCAAAATTTTCCTATTGCCTAAACCTAACCAAGCAGTTCATATCCATATTTATTATTGCTAACTTGACTGCAAAGCCCTGCATGTGCAAAACTGACGCTAGTGGGGTACCTACATGGCCATGGTTAAAGCATAGGACCACTGACGATGTGGACCCAGGAGCTAAGTTCAAAATTAAACTGAGCCAGTGACTAGCTAGCTACAGCCTTATTCGTTTTTGTTGTAATAGTATTTACTAGCCACTCCACTGATTGATAATGCTAATGTTTATAAGAAAATAAGATTTTGGGGATGTAGTGTGGCCAACTAAAAAATAATTACTAAAAAAATGCCTGACTATGAGTTTTACAATAGGCCTAGCTTAGCTAGCTGATTAACATTAGTTAGCTAACAAAGTACCAACTCACCAGCGAATTCAAAAGAATTCAAAGAGTCCAACTTTGCCCTTATGCCAATGTATTGTCCACAATTTGGTATCCTCTACAGGCTATTTTTTGCCTTTATGTCATCCATTTTAGCCAGGAGCTAGCCAAGTGATGTCCATTGTTTGAGAGAATGTGAGGCCAAGAGTTGTGTCATAGGCTTTCACAATAAAATCCAGCATATTTGAAAATAAGCACTGTTTCTCAGACTCTCACTTAAGGTTGAGGTTGAGGAGCTGGGACACCCGACTCTGATACAGAGACGTTAACATTCTGTTTTTATATAAATTTGATTACGTAAATTAGTCCTAAACAGTTGATCGTGAGCAGCGTGGGCCTTTCAAGGATAAGGATCAAAAAAACAAAACAAAAACAAACCAAACAAAAAAAACCCAAAAACAGTGGGTCATGTTTTGAGCCATTTTCAACCCATGAAATCCCAATTTCCATAAATTTGTTAAGAAATGTCAATATTAACACCAGCATTGATGTGTTTCATGACAATACAGTAATAAAATCTAGTTTACAGCTTGGTGTTTAAGTGTGCAGTACCTCTTTAAATAACATTATCTTTCTGTTTACTTTCCTTGATATAGGGAAGGAGCACATTAATCAAAATGAGCAAAACAATCTGCTTTATTATTGTCGACTGGAAATGACGTTCAGTTACTTTATAACCCAATTATCCATGGAGCCATGCTGCAGTCTGTGTCTCTCTCTGCTGACTTTTATTTCTTTCCTGTGATGCATAAACAACGAGTCTTACAGCCTGTTATACACTTGCCTTTGGTGGGGAAATCATCTGATTGCATACATTTCCTTCTTCTTCTGTCCTTAATTGGATTTCTTCCTTCTCTTTTTAGATTGCCATGTGTTTGATCTCCCCCCTTCCTCCTCCTCCTCCTCAATTTTTCCATCCATCTGTGGATCAGAGGAACAGAGGAGGAAGGGAAGGAGGAAAAGGAGGAGAGTAGAGTTCAGGCCACTGGTTGGTCTTTAAAGGATGGTCTCTGGGGTGCATTGCATTCGTAGGTGCGTGCATACATGCAGAAGATACAGCTAATTGTCTCACCACATCATTAAAAGTGAAATAGCAGATCTCTGAAGGTGTTTATGGCATGGTATGGGATGATGCTATAAGATGGTGTATGTGAGTTTCTTTTTTACTTTCTAAACAGTTACCTCAATTACATACTGCTTTAAAATTCATATATAAAAGTTTTCCTCCAGGATTCAGCTAATCAAAGGAAACCTCAAGACATCAGGACTGTCAGTCATCAGACGTCAGACCTGCTGCCTGTCAAAGCATGTATGGATGATTAAAATGGCAGTGTAACTACAACAGGTTCAAGTTGAATGATAATCAGAGAGAGCTGAGATGAAAGCAACATCAACAATCCAGGAAGCATTTCTATTGTCAAGAGGAAATTGACAAACGATGATACGCTGATGAGGAAGCAAAGAAAATGTTGCAACATGATGCATAATACAATATGTACAGACAAACACCAAATGTTGGTATTAATACGGAATGAGAGCATGGATTTGGAGTGCAGACAGAGATTATTGTTATCATGCAGGCTGATGCTTGATGTTCATTTCATCATCTTGGTGTTTTATTGCTGTTTACTGCCTCATAATGTTTGACAGGCTGACCGACCACATGTTTATCTGACAATCTTTATGAGGAAAGAAGTGAAAAAGTGCAACTAGGGGTGTGGTGATATACCGGTACTGACAATAACCCTCATATTTTGAAAATTGGTGTAGTATTGTATTGGTGTCATGTTGATAATATACATTTAATAATACTATTAATCCAGTGTCTCTTAAACATACTGTATGCGCTTAAATCAGTGGTTCTCAAACTTTTGCTGTCATGCCTCCCTTCAGAAGCTGAAAAAAGTTCAGACCCCCTCCCCACAATTATTATAAATCATAACAATAATAATGACAACAATAATTGGGGAAGTAATTGGATTTTAGTGAAATAAAGGCCAGCATGATCACATCAGCACGATCTTGTTTGTTTATTTCCTCTATAGAAATTATAGTCATAAAACTTTGTTTCACACAATATTCACCATTCGCTCGCAGAAGCTAGAAAACTTTTTTGGCATATGCAGCAGGTGAGCAGTTGTCATTAAAATGAATGGCTGCCATTTTTGTATCCAGCATCCAGTGCATAATAGTACATCCATGGCTGTGATGCAGAAACTAGCTAGCTAGCTAGATAGCTACTACCACAGTACATAGCTACTAATGTCGCTCAAAATCTGGTTTGTAGTTATGGTTACAGATTCTCTCTCCACCTCCCTACACTTGAATTTGAGTTTAATTCATTTGGCAAAAAAAAACAAAATGCACAATAAACAAAGTTAAAGATGAAATTGTCTGATAGCAACTTTTTGTCAGTTTTTCTATGAATATTAAAGCATTATAGTTACTCTAAATTCTTTTGGGCATGATTATTGTATAGTGAAAAGCTTATATTATGACAACCTCAAGTGCAACTGTTGCGAACTACACTGATCAGACATAACATTATGATCACCTGCCTAATATTGTGTAGGTCCCCCTTTTGCTGTCAAAACAGCCCTGACCCATTGAGGCATGGACTCTGAAGACCTCATAAATGCACTTGGTACCTCACCTCTGAAGGTGTGCTGTGGTATCTGGCACCAAGACGTTAGCAGCAGATCCTTTAAGTCCTGTAAGTTGTGAGGTGGGGCCTCAATGGATCGGACATGTTTGTCAGCACATCCCACAGATTCTTGATTGGATTGAGATCTGGGGAATTTGGAGGCCAAGGCAACACCTCAAACTCATTGTTGTGTTCCTCAAACCAATCCTGAACCATTTTTGCTTTGTGGCAGGGGGCATTATCCTGCTGAAAGAGGCCATTGCCATCAGGGAATACCGTTTCCATGAAAGGGTGTACATGGTCTGCAACAATGCTTAGGTAGGCGGTACATGTCAAAGTAACATCCAATAGATGGCAGGACCCAAGGTTTCCCAGCAGAACATTGCCCACAGCATCACACTGCCTCCGCCAGCTTGCCTTCTTCCTATAGTGCATCCTGGTCCCATGTAATCCCCAGGTAAGCGATGCACAGGCACCCGGCCATCCACATGATATGAAAGAAAACATGATTCATCAGACCAGGCCACCTTCAGTTCTGATGCTCATGTGCCCATTGTTGGCACTTTCGGCGGTGGACAGGGGTCAGCATGGGCACCCTGACTGGTCGGCAGCTATACAGGCCCATATGCAACAAACTGTGATGCATTATGTATTATGACACCTTTCTATCAGAACTGGCATTAACTTCTTCAGCAATCTGAGCTACAGTAGCTCGTCTGTTGGATCAGACCACACAGACCAGCCTTCGCTCCCCACGTGCATCAATGAGCCTTGGCCGCCCATGACCCTGTGACCCTTCACCACTGTTCTTTCCTTGGACCACTTTTGATAGATACTGACCACTGCAGACCGGGAACACCCCACAAGAACTGCAGTTTTGGAGATGCTCTGACCCAGTCGTCTAGCCATCACAATTTGCCCCTTGTCAAACACCTCAAATCCTTACACTTGCCCATTTTTCCCGCTTCTAACACACCAAATTTGAGGACAAAATGTTCACTTGCTGCCTAATATATCCCACCCACTAGCAGATGCCATGATGAGGAGATAATCAGTGTTATTCACTTCACCTGTCAGTAGTCATAATGTTATGCCTGATCGTTGTACATGAATGCATTTAGTTGCTGTAAATAGTTTTAATAATTACCCTACACAATACAAAGAACTGGAGATATACTTGTTTCTAACTACATGTTTACGTGCACCTGATAGCTGTCTTGCATATCCTGCATCAGTTTGCAATGTTGGTTTTGCACCTCCTCAGAAATTAACACAACACTACCACAATTTCATGCTGACTAATATTCCATCACTTCAGGACTAATTTCCACTGGAATGGATGAGACATCTGCCTCACAGGTTTTTTCACATTTTACAAAGATGGTGAATCTTTTTACTTTAATGTGACAGTGTAGTCTGAGAACCCATTTCACTATGTACAATTTACACTGTTTCCTGAGAGGTTTGGTGTTCATTTTCACTGAGTTCTGGTATTTCATTGATTTCCACTGCTCTTCTCTTTCCCTGTCCCTGTATCTTTATAAAACAGTGCTGAAGGCTTCTGACAGATTTGTCAATGGAAAAGACATCCAGACGCTCACACTGTCACACAGCATATTGTCAGTTCAGTGAAGCAGCTGGAGAGTGAAAAAATCATTCAAATTAATAAACAAAATAGGCAGATGTGGATATAATAGCTATCAGGAAACAGTCATTAGCATATTGCAATCCCATTTTTCTCCACTTCTTTGAAAATTAAGAACATGAACTGCATGTTTCTCTTCACCTTTGTCTGAGTTACTGCAAATTAAAATGCAATGGAACAGCAGCTCTACTCCATGCTTCTTAGGGATGTCCACACCCTATCTTTATAGCTGAGCCCAGACACCATACACATGAAACTCATTTTGGCTGCTTTGGCTACCACTTCTCACCCCAGCTATAGCTTGAGATCCTTTCCATGGATATCACAAATAGGATTGGAAACAAGGGGCGGCCTTTGCGAGTCACTAAAAATGTGTTTGACTTTGTGCCAAGGATGTGGACACAGCTCTTAATTTGGTTACACAAGGACCATATAGCTGATAGTGATGGCTCTAGTACCCCATACTCACAAAGCACTACCTTAAGGATTCCCCAGGGGATACAGCCTTCTCCAAGTCTATACAAGAGATGTAGACACCCCCCTCCCCCGAATCTAAAGAGTGCCTCCTCCACAGAGAACTTATTGGTCAGGTTCAGGCGCTCATCAAAGTAGTCCTTTCACAGCTTGACCATATCTCCGACATGGGTCAGCGATTCTCCCCCTAGCTGAACACAGCATTGACTAAGCCCAGCTTTCCTTTCTTAAGTCAATGAATGGTTTGGCAGAACTTGCTTGAGACCAACTGCAAGTCTGCCTCCATAGCTGCCTCTTACTCTTCCAACAGTCAGGTTTTTGCTTCAGCAACCGCTGAAGCTGCAGCCCCTCTGGTCTCCCGGTACCTATCTGCTGCTTCAGGTGACCCTCGCCAACCAAACCTGAAAGGCCTCCTTCTTCAGCTTGACGTCTTCCTTCACCCCTGATGTCCACCAGCGGGTTCTTAGGCACCATTGACTGTCTGACCATAGCTCCTGCCAGGTGACTCTACAAAGAAGGCTTTGAATATGGTCCACTCAGATTCCATGTCACCAGCCTCTCCTAAGATGCACGAGAAATTCTTCTGGAGGTGGGAGTTGAAAACTTCACAGACAGGAGTCCGCGCAAGACGTTTTGCAGCTCACCCTTACTACAGATTTAGGATTACCAGGTCTGTCCATCAGCCTCTCCTGCCATCTGATCCAATTCACCACCACATGGTGATCAGTTGACACCTTTGCTACTCTCTTCACCAAAGACATACAACAGCAGGTCTTATGATACCTAAGGTGTTCGGGTACCAAGTGCATTTATGAAAGCACCTTATTCTCAAGCATGTTGTTTGTTATGGCCAGTCCTTAACTAGCATAGAAGTCCAACAACAAAACACCACACTGGGAAGTATGGCCTGCTTGAGCTGTACCAATGACCCAATATCTCTATCATTTACCACATGAGCTTTGAAGTCTCTAAAACTAGAGAGACCCTAGACAGAATCCTTTCCAGGATGCTACCCAGAGACTCCAAGAAGGATAGGTCCTCTGAGCTGCTGTTCGGTGCATAAGCACACACAACAGTCAGAGCCTTCTCCTCAGTGACTCGCAGTCAAATAGAGGTGACCCTCATGGAAAAGAACCTCAACACAATGGCACTCAGCTGAGGGCTTGTGAGTATCTCCACATCCTCTGACACCTCTCAGTTTGAGCAACTCCAGAAAAGGAGAGTCCAGTCCCTCTCCAAGGTTTGGTTCCAGAACCAGTGCTATGTGTATTGTTGATCCCAGCTGTATATATAGTAGATGGGGGTCATTTCCTCATTCAGTGTCCTGGATTCCTGTGATCTGTGGGGCTTCCTCTAGGGGTGCTCCCTGGTTCATAATCACTTGTACTATCCCTTTCCCCCATCAATAACCTTAACCACAACCATTTATATTTACAGTGCCTAACCTTACCCACTCCCTGACCTCCCCATACCTGATCCCAACCTCACCCTCATTCTATAATGTATTCTACCCTTAATTTCCATGGGGTCAGTAGCTCACAGGCAATCCATGTAGACTTTTGTAAAAGCTAAGCAGGGCTAAGCCTGTTCATAACCTGGAGAGAAGACCAGAGTAATAACCCATTGAATGGGAGAGGCTGGATCTTTTTTTTTTATTTTCCCACACTACTAAGCCTTACTGGATTTTTTTAAAAGTTATTTTATCATTAGCAGAGTTTTTGTATTAATTTTACTCAAGCCATTGCACCTCAAGGTAGAACCTGAGGCTGTAGACTGTGTTCTTTTAAAGCTAAGCCTAACCTTCCCACTGGGCCACCCCACTTGTTAAAAATTAACAAATCACTGTCTGAATGTCTGCTGATAAAGCTCACCTGGGCCCTGAGGCTATAAAATCTGTCCCATGTGTGCACTCTGTCTTTCTTTTCCTATAGCTTGCATCTACCCTGCATTATAGTCTTTTTTTTTTTGTTATGGTTTGTGTTGACTTTGGTTTTAATAGATTTTATAGATCTTTTTATGTCAAACCTCTTGTATGGACTCTCTACTTGTCACATTTCCTGAGTCAGTTTGTGATAAACCTCTGCATAAAGACCCAGGACATGTGCACAAAAAGAGACAGTGTTCGCTTTTCTTAAAGATATTGATTTTTCATTAATTTCCTCGGGTGCTTTGGGTTCCCCCACCATCAAAAAACATGTATGTAAGATTAATTTGTCTGGATTTGGTCTCCAGACACTGCACAGTGGCTGCCCAGTGATCACTCACTGGTGAGATGTTTGTTATCCCAAAGCTCTTAAGATCTCATAGCTGACTTGTATCCTTTGGCTTACATGTATAGTGTTGTGCCTTTAACATGAAAGTGTTTTATAGTTGGGTATCATTTATATTGACTGAACCTGTTCTTGTCCTTACTGTTTTGGAAACACTTTAAAGCTCACATGAAAAGGCTAGTACAGTGCTAATTGCTCACATATATTACTTGTTTCCTGTAGAAACATGCAGCTAGGGAGAGACTTCTGTTGTTGTGAACATTGATTGGAGTTTGCGGTATCCAGTTGCACTAAATGTGCCTCATGCCTCTGAGCTGCGTAGCTATGGATGTAGGATGAAGAACAGCCTTTTTAAGTGACTATTTTCAGACTGAGAACTCCCAGTGAACTCGGCTGGACCAGGCCCAAAATCAGCCTCCGAGACAGGAAATAGGTGGCAGTACCAAGGTGGTTTTCTTGCCGGGGTTGGCTCCTGGGACCCCTGGGCTAACCTTGTCTTGAATGCTATGTTCAGTTCTGGTCCAGTCGTATTCACTGGGAAGCTGCTGAGCCCAGTTCCATTGCCAGTTAATAGTAGCTAACAGTCATGGTTAGCTATTTTAGCAACAATTAAGCTAAAGCCATCTGTCCAATGGGAATCTCCAATAAATATTTCCTCCTTAAACTATGATCCAAGTTGTACGAGTAATTCCTTCATGAGAGAGAAAGCACTTCATTAGATGTAAATTTAGTCTACACCGCTTAGTGCAGGATGTATCATCAGAATTTTGTAATTTTCCAGGAAAAAACTCTAAAATGCCATTAAGATCACCCAAGAATGGCCACAAAATGACATCTTTACCATTGTTGGGCCACATACAGGAGTACAGAGTGATAGAATGATAAATAATAGTGTGACTGAATGTTTGCACTTTGTGGGTATAAGCCTGACATTGGACTTGTTTCAGTCAGCATTAAAGCCTTCACTACCTGTGTTTTCAATAAGAACCTCCAAGATAGTAATCCACACACTGAAAATGGCAAATTAGCGGCTGAGACCCTAATGGTACAAATGTAAACAAGCTAACAGCTATTACAGTGATTGCAGTGATGTAGTCATTTTAATGCCTGGACTAAGAGCAAATGTTTCACCAAGACAAGTTCCCACTTGTCACTATTTTGCAGGGGCCTGTCACTGCACTCTGGACTATCAAAAGATGATTGTGATTGGTTTAGAGAAATAAAAACAAGGCAGCTTATGTTTTCCTTTGTAGCAGAATGTGTATGTGTGGAACCAGACCAGCCAACCAGCCAGTGATAAAAACACTCAAACATTTTGACTTCATGGAACTCTAAGTTTGTATGTACAGAGATGTGCCTTTGACTTTAATATAATTAATGTTTTATAGTTACTCATTATTTATACTGATTCATCCAACAGGGCTTCTTGTCCATGTGTGTTTTGGGATCACTTTAAGAGCCAAGCAACAAATTGGCCAAAACATTCATTGCCAGAACTCTGGTCACCTAATATAACCCTGTCCACTTCACTGCTTTATAACAACAGTCATAGAGTCTGTTTATATGTTGGTGGGGATACAGTGACTAAAGGGGTATACAGTATCTTTTCCTTTTCCATCCACACATTTCTCTCTCAGACACACTGCAGTTATCTCCTCTGACTTGACTTTTATCATGGATTTTCTCATCACTTTTATCCAGGTCATCTCTGATTAGTGTGATATCTTTAGATTGAGTTTTCAGTTCTTTCAGATGGCACACACCACACACACACACACACACACACACACACACACACACAAGCTCCTACACACACAGGGTCCTACACAAACACAGATAAATGAACACAATCTATACAGAGCGATGCACACAAAATGTTAGAAAATGTATGCAAATCCCAACAGCACACACATTCTTCACATGGAACTTTGCATTTATAAACTTACAGATACACAAACTGAAAATGAACACATACATATGCACAAATGAGGAAACAACACTAAAATCCCTTTCTGCATGCACACACAAAAACCCACACTCTGAAATAAACTTTGTTTATGGGTGCTAGCTTCTATGACTGTTGGTAATAAATAATAAAAAATATAATAATAAAACAGTGAATCCCACTGGTGTTGATCTGTGCTATAGCCAGAGGATAAAAACAGAGGAACACGGGGGCGTGAGTGAATGAGTGTGTGTGTGCTTTGCCATAACCCTGTCAGTTTAGACTCAGGAGGCTTGACACAATAATAAGCCCATCCTCTTCCCAAAGGCCCCCAGTCATATTATTATTCACTGGTCCAAATATGGAAATACAGCCGGTACCTCAGAGATAACACGGAGGGGGGGGGGTAAACAGAAGGCACGGAGTGTGTTTATGTGTGTGTGCATTCATACTCAGTGATGCTCTGCCAATCAAACTTTGAAGAGAGGATGGAGAGACAGAGAGGGGAAGAAAGTGAGTTAATTTGGTCCCACTTTTGGTGGGGTTTCTTGGCTTTTCTCCCAGTAGAAAACCGCTTGTGTCTATTGATGATGTGAGCAACTACTGACACAATAAAGTCAGATACTTACTCTTCTATGCACGGTAACTGTGCTCTGGCAGCCCCAAGTGGCAGCTGAAGATAACATTTCAATATTTTAAAAAAACTTGCGGATTATTAGTCCAAACTTTGCTTTGTAGAAGATACTCTTGGATCCTTTCTTTCCTTTCTGTTAGCAAGATGACCATAATGCATCCCCTCATCAACCTGCTATCCCCCTTTCCATCCCGTAGAGAGAGTGCAGGGGCAAAGGAGTTGTTTAGCTGAGCCTTTGATCCTTTATTTGACTTAGAAGTTAGAATCTATGGCCATGACCATGCAGGAACAAAATGAGCCAGGTTAACAAAAGAACTGATCTTCTCATCACCCCCCTGTAAAAAATTAACAAATCTCATACACAGTAAAAAACAGAAAAGAAAAAAAAAAATTCAGCTTGCTTCAGTAGAAAAAAAAAAACATTTCAAAGCTTGTTGAGTAAACTCATTGAAGTGAAAGCGAATAATGGTTAATAATTTAATATTTCCAACTGCAACCAATTAATTTTCAAGCATAAAGCCAGTGACCAAACTGCCAAATTGAGAGATTTGAGCAAGAACATGTTGACAAACACATAAGTTTATGAAATCTGATAGTTAATGAAGGACATGGTTAGCTTAGCTTGGCACAAAGACTGAGAGACAAAGGACAAAGGGAAAAAGCTAGCCTGACTCTCTAATATGAAACAGATCTGCCTACCAGTGCCTCTAATGCTCTCTAATTAACTTGTTACATTTTCTTTGTTAAACACATTTAAAAATTGAAGTGTAAAACTGTGGTTTTCTTTTACCGTTCTATGTGTAAGACTTAGGGGAATTCATTGTCATTTATGACAGAAATGGAATATAATATTCACATGTATGTTTTCATTAGTGTGTAATCACCTGAAAATAAGAATCATGTTTTCATTACCTTAGAATGAGCCATTTATATCTACAGAGGGCACTGGTCCTCTTCCACAGAGACTGCCATGTTGCATGACCATCTTTCTACATTAGCCCAGAAAGGACAAACTAAAAACTAGATATGACCTTTCACGTTTCAGTCCTTCAACTGAAGGTTCTCCCACATGCTTGGAAGGGGAGGGTGAAGGCAAAGTGTTTTTATTCTGCACCTGCTCACCAGTAGATGCCACTAAATCCTACACATTAGGAAGAAGAAACAAAGTGGGGTCATACCAACAAGTGGTGACTCATCATTTACTTTGTGCTATTTAATCCTCCAATCTAACAGGAAACTGTGAGATTTAATAGGGAAAACAATTACATAATCTTGGCAGCTATTTTTAATGGCACCAGTTGCTTTGCTGACTTTGCAATGTGTCTGTTAATTTAAGTGAAATGTAAAGAAACAAGAAAAATATGGTCTCTCTTTGTGCAGTCATTTTTTAAAAGGAGGGAAGTATGGTGATAGTGGTGTGATTGATGACAGTTTCTGAAGCTTTTATGTATTCAAATCCTCTGTAGACTTTTGGGCTGCTGAACTGTTTTGTCTCCATGATTATGTGTGCATGCTTGTCTGCACAAATGGTATTATCCCTTTAGTTTATTACTGTGTGTGCACATGCATCCCCACATCCATGTGTAGGGTTAATCTATCTGTGTCTACTCCAACATTTTTAAAATGAGCTTGATTTGCTATTAGACATGCAGAGAACTCACTTACTCTCTTTGCTTAAGCATGAAAAATGAATGGGGCTCTGATGTTGATATTCAGATGAGGAGGGTTTGCACACTACATATGCATCAATGCTTCAGTATGTGTATGCATCTATTTATGCATGTGTGTCTTTGTATGTGTGTACACAACAGACTGTTTGTCAGCATCACAAATGACTTTCCTATTAATTAGGAATGATGCTGAAACCAATGGAGACAGCCGGGAGAAAAGTCAGAAGCCAAAAGTTCAAAAAGGTAATGCTTCAATTAAAATATTCATTAAGACTACCCTGTTTACTCAGTCATCCGTGACAAATGACTCGCTGCCGCTGCTTGGACTTCAATTTGTCCCAACACACAAGACCTGAGTCACCGTGACTCAGAATAAAGGCAAATCTGCCTTTTTGTGACGGAGCAATCTGTCAAAAACGAGATATGTGACTGAAATCAGCGAGGCTCCTATGTGCATCTAAAGTGCTTGTTGTCAGATTGTAAACTGTCCCGAAGTGGGTAAATGAATAATACAGTTGTCACAGCTTCACAAATCCTCTGAGTTATATTAGGTACTTTGTAACTGTCATTTTGTTGGGGTGAAATCAGTTTGGTTGCTCTTCAGTGCGCGGCCAACACAAATGATGCCTTCTCTGTATCTCTGTTTGCCTTTCACAGAGTTGGAGACCTTGGAAATGAGATTCTAAGAAGTGTACTGGCTGTATAATAGGATGTCTTCTGACAATGCTCCTCGAAAATTACATTTAAATTCATGTGAAAGAAACAAGGTTCATCAAACACATTGGAAGGCTTAGACAACATGTAAAGTCTTCAAATTGAAAACTCTGCCTTCGACCTGCACAGGGCTATGTTTGTGTGCTCTCCGCTGTAAAAAAAAAAAAAACATTCTCATGCATGTGTGTCTCATAAGAAACAGAATTTGATTGATGAGGTCTCATAAATGGTATATTTTATGTTCAATGTGATGATAATCAAACATGATATTCTACATTTGCTCCTGAAATAACACCAGAGGCAATGGAATAGTAATCCGAGTAATGTTACAGAAACAGACATGAACAGTCAGGGTCCACAAACCTGTTGCCCTGGTGCATGCAGGGGAAGCTTCCCACTACATCTCCATCTATATCTACAAACAGAGCTGAGACCAAGTCATTCTTCTACAAGTCAAAACTTTGTTTCAAATCCTAAACAAGTCGTAATGTAGCAGTGAGTTTCCAGCCTCATTGATTTAAAAAGTTACTGAGCTGTTAAGCTAAAATTAGCGAACAATTTGCTTGCTAACTATGTCACTATTAGCCTCAACTTACCGTTGTTTGCACAACTTCAAATGTCAAACAAAGTTGGAAGTTGCATCTCCAACTCAACCTACATGTTTTGCATACAGCAATCCAGTTTATGTTTGTTTGCTTTCATGGTTTGCATGTTTTGTGCATGAAGAAAATAATCTTTGGGATATTTTTTTTATTCCAACAGGAAGTCAATAACAATAACAATAACGTTGTTCTCGCCTACAAGTTGAAAGCAGTTGGAAAAAAATTCTAAACATAGTGTACACAAACGTTAACTGATACTGATTTTTTTAGGTGCACTTTTTTTTTGGTGCTGACCCTGTCCACAGCTGCATAGTGTCCATCCACTGTAGGTACACAGATTATCAGATTATCGATAAGTACTTCATACAACCCCACTTCAAATTATCTGAACTATACCTTTAAAGTCCAAGTCGAGTTGCAAGTCTTTTTGATTTTGTCAATATGAGTCTAAAGTCATCAAATGAAATACTTGAGTCTGACTCAAGTCCTCACCTCTGCCTACAGATCCCTGGGACGCCACAATGTAGTGAAACCAAATGCATGGAGCAAGGGCTATGGCAAAACTTCAGTACATTTTTTGGTAGCAGAAATATTAAATTGATGAGCAAAAGCAGACCTTCCTCTCAGTTTGCCTATCAAACTCTGGTTTGGACCAAACAAGCAGACTGGGGCCACTTAAAAAGGTGCATCAGGTTCCAATCAAATTTTGCTGCAGTACATTTATGTGGTAAAATCAAGGATGACCAACCAATGCGTGTGTTCAAAACAGCCATTCTTGTCTTCCCACAAGAATTAAACTTCCTACAATAAACACTATTCGAAAAATTAGACAGGGACAATGGATAAAGGTAACACACCTCTTCCACCATAGAAATACAAGAAGACAAGACACATACTCATAGAACTGGAGTTACATCCAGTAAACACTATTTTGTTGATACCACACCAGTCTGTTCCGCTCAGCTGCTGTGTGCAGGGCCAACCTGTTCTCACCCAACTTGTCACCGCGCCTTGGTGTCCACTTTGGGTAGGTTTAGGCCAATTCTAAGTTAGGCCAAGTTAGGCCAAGACAGGGTGACAAAACAATGAGTTGGGGAAGGGAACAGGCTGGCTGGGCTGTTTATGAAAGCAAGCCAGTCATGTGGTTTGTTGTGTTCTGTATCAGTAGTTTATTTGTGTAGATGTTATTAAGATTACTTTTTTCAGTTGAAAGGATTTTTAACAAGTTACGGATATAGATAACGGGAGAGCGTTTTGTTCTTCTATAGTGTTCGTAGGATGGTAGTCAGAAAGCATTTGGTAACAGCTAATGGGGATCAAAATAAATGAACAAAGCACAGGATGTGTTAATAGTGATAATGAAGGTTTAGCACGAAATTAAAATTTGTCATTATTTAAATCATATTTGGTCCAGCTGCAGTCTTTATGACTCCAGAGAAGACTAATAAAAAAGTATATAAATAATTAGAGATAATTTTTAAAAGCTAATATAATTGATTTGTTTTCTGCAGTGAAAAAAAAACAAAAAACAAATAAATAATTATAAGGAGAAAAAGCAGATAATAATGCCTTTTATGAATTTAAATTACAATTAGTTTTTAAAGCATGATGAGCCATGGACAAACAATTATAGCCCAGATCAGGAAAGATGATAGCATAGCCTTATTAAATGGATGTTTTTTGTGTATATACTATATATATATATATATATATATATATATATATATATATATATATATATATATATACATATATATATGTGTGTGTGTGTGTGTGTGTGTTGTGTGTGTGTGTGTGTGTAGTATGGATTTTTTTAGTGAATATAATAAAAATGTTTTCAGACTTCCACCTCAGCTGAACTGTGAGGTTGCAGAACTCATCCATCTTGAAAGTGAAGCATACAAAAGGTAAATTTCCCATTAAAATATTAATTAAGTTTAACCCATCTACTCAGTCATGTGTGACAAATTGCTTGGTTAGCGCTGGACTTGCTTCAACTTCTCCTCCTGCAGTTCCCTGACTCATCATGTGTTGCAGTGTGCAAAGCAGGCTCAGATCAAGTCCCACTCCTCCTCATTTGATTTTTCAATCTGTGCCATGGTGGAAAGTGTCCACTGGTACATTTTTATCTTTAAGGAAACACTGCTGTCTGCTTTATAATTATCTTAGTGCGTATATCTTAAATTACACATGGAGGAAATGACAGTAAATGATTATGGGAGCTGGAGTTTCATGAACGGCCTTTGATTTGTTCAAACACCTGGTCTGAATTAATAACCAGCTTGGATTCCGGAACAAATGTTTTGATGCTGCTTTCTAAACTAAAATGCGACTTGTAAAAGTAAAATTTAATAGATAAAGAATCCATACCATCATACTGTAATGGGAATTGAAAACAAATTAATTACTACAAAAAGTTAAAATCACATCACCTGGTTGACAGTAACATACGGTGAAATCTTTGCCAAGGTAGGCAGTGGCCCATCAACGTAGCATATGTCTGCATTTAATTAATGCAACTGACCAAGTGTGCACACATTGTAGGCTTATACAACACAATAAACAGCCACGATAAGCAGCCCAAAAAAAAAGTAAGGAAAGTATGTTTTGGAAGACCTGAAGATTTCTGGCCAAGCTTAGGTTTTTCAAACAGTTGTTGAGCAGCTACTTTGTCAGACAAAAAGCAAGAGAGCAACTGCTGCTCCTGTTTTACAGTGCAGCCAAACATGTTGTTTTAACTTTAAAAACTCAGTCGATAATTACACGTTTTCCGTGAGCAATGACAATTTTAACACTGTGCACAGCACAAGTATTTTTTCACAAAACAGCAGGTCACAGTAAACAGTTTGGTGAGAGTTTGGTGAGAAGTTGGAGGAGTGAAGCCTGTCGCCTGCAGTTCTTTATCTAACAGCTTACTGTGGCTGCTCCCCACTGTTCTGTTACTCTCTGCAATATTTAAAAGTCATCCACTGTCAAAAACTGCAGGAAAAAGGCCGTTGTCTTGTTTAGTAGACACATTTTTGATCAAAGATTGTGGTCAGCACTAAAAATATTATTGTTTTCTATGACTGTTTCACCAGTTGAATGCTTTAAATGTAGGAATGGCTGTGATACAGCTGTGGGAGGGTGAACAGTAAACAGTGATATCAATGAGATGATACATGCATGAATTATGTAATGACAGGCCCCTGGGCACAGATGCTTCAGAGGCCTCCTGTCATCACTTGTATACCCCAGACACACATATTTCAAGATTGTGTCACAAAGTCGTCAGTATTGTGACATTTTGGATTTGAGGTATAGGGAGCCCTTGACTCTTTTGGCCCCTAGAGCCTGTACTCTGCAGGAAACATTCGGTATCTATCCATGCATACATACATGCATCATTTACTGTGAATCCCTCGTGTGTAGGTAAACAATCCAATCTAATGAGGGAATGGCGGACTACGCCACTAACAATGAAAACAACAGGAGTTCCCATTTCTGTAGTTGGACAGCAGTGAAAAATCTCTACAAACACACAGCGACTTACAACAATTGCACATCATTTCCACTCACTCTAAAAAAAGGGGGAGAAACAACTGTTAAGTATAAAAGTGGCCGACAGCAGAGATCTTCATTATGATGGCGTTTTTCCCTGAAGCCTCTTAATGTTTTCTATTTTGACATCACTGTTCTTTTTTTTTTGGTAGTTCTGCTGTCACAGCAGCTGTAGATTAATTATAACCTGTCAAAGATGACTTCCTTTAAAAAAAACAATCTACAAACTAAAACATCCGGAAAGACAGTGTGAGTACGAATAATGAAGTGTAATGTGTGTGTATGTGTGTGCTTCTTTAAGTGGATACATGCCTGTGTGTTTGTGTGTGTGTTACCTGTAAACTTGCATGTACTCTTTAATGTGTACATGCATGTGTATATGGAGTCTTTTAAATACCTAAATAAAAAGAAATCAAACACAGAAATAAAGTGAAATGAATACAATACATGTTGATATTTGTATTTGCATTTTATATATGCATTGACCTTGTCATAATTACCTGAAAAACACATTGTTTTCTTTTTGTTGTTGTGGTCTGATTTTAAAGTTCCACGTACAAATTCATGTTGCAATGAAAAACAGTTCATTCAGTTGTTAAAAACAAAAGAATATATATATAATATATAGCACTGGGCATGTTATGTATGTATACGTGCATGTAATTTTCACACATAAATGCATACACAAATACAAACACAAACTAGAGGAGTACATTCAGCAGAATGCAGATCTTTGCTAGACAACAGATGGTGAAGCACCAACTGCAATGCCGCCACAAGTCAGATACGACCAATGGAGATTTGCAAAGCTCTGACTAAAGCTTTTTTTTTTATAGTAGGCTGGAAATAAAGTGTTTTTATACAGTTTAGTTTCAGTTTTCTTAGTATGGTGCATATCCATAATAGCAATAACCCAGGATTCCACGCAGGTGCACTTTGTACTTTTTGGAACATTGAATTGCCCATTAATCATTATTTAAACTTAATATCAAAATGTGACCTAAAGACATTTGTCAATAAACTATATCATTATTGATGATTTTTTGAAATGGTAGTGGCAAATCACTTGAGGATTAGAGCCAGCTGGTGCAAAGTAAAGTGTTTGAGGCTTGTGCATGTAGTCCCTGACCAGGCTTCATTACCTATACGGTAGTTCCGCCACTGCGGTCACTACCAGCTGTTTAAAAGGAGTGAGGAGTCAGCAGTCAGTATAAACCCGAGCAGTCAATCAGTTTTTGTTTTTTTTAGAAATTGTGAATCACAACATACAGTCATAGATATGTACAATTGACTACTAGGCTGACGGGTCCAGTAGCATGTGAGATTAGCTCACACAGGCTAACAATGTGTATAATATTTTGCTTTATTTCTGTTTTTGATTTCACTTCGAAGTTTAAAACATTGAGTGTGTGTGTGGGTGCGCGCACACTTGCTGGCTGAGCCTAAATGAGGTGAAGTTAAGCTCTAATTAGGGACTGGAGGGAGGATGGATTGAGAAAAAAGTAAGAAAAAGAGGTATTTTAGGCTGAAGCAAAGAGACAGCTAGAACAGGCAAATTGTTTTTGACAAGTGATAAGTATTTCTGATTCCCAGAAGCATCATAATGATTTCAAGGTGGTTTTATAGTCTTGAAATAATCATTTTTAGTGCAACCTTTAGTTATAAACAGGATGAAAAAACATCTATATATGTAGAAAAAAGTTATTTGTGAGTGCAAAATGAGACGTCTGACAATTACTAAATATTTCTGAAAGGAAGTGGGTCAGAGAGAAGAAGAGGTAGCCAAGACAATTAAAATGATTCTCGACTGCTGCTGTCAAAAGTGGGTGTTTTATAACAGCTTATACTTTCAGATGTGTAATGGTCATGATGGAAACTAGGTGCTAGACATGACTGATGCCTATTTGAGCCCGGCATTAATGAGACATGGGGGGATAAAGTTCAGGAATAGATTGAGTGAAAGAGTGATAAATACAAAATGTAGGTGGGCCTTGAAATTTTAAATGTCATCATCCAAGAGAACAGGAGTAAATCCAAAGCATCTATGGGGAAGGGATCATTGCAGCACTGTATTTCTAAAAGGCCAAGATAAATTCTGCATTTCTTCTTGTACAAAGTACACTTGCAAAAGTATAATTATTTACCACAGTCCTGCAAAAACTATAATCTTCCAGGAGCTATGAAATATTTCCGCCAACATGTAGGTCCAGTAAGACAACAATCTTGAAGTCTTAACAAACAATGACCATGTCACCCTCTTGCTTCATGTTTGTAAGTTTGTAACTCTGAAATGGGATTCCATCCAAATGTAACTGAAACTCTCACCAAATTCGACAAAAGATAATTAGAATTCATGCAGTCTTCCACACTATTGTAACGCAAATATTAGTTGATGAGCAATGGGAGGAGCTAATCCGCCAGTCAGGTGCCAATATACCTTCGTAAAGAAGAGGACACAATGAAATGACATAGTTGACGAGAGTCAGTCTAACCTCAAATGTTGGGGAAAAAAATTACAATGCATTACAATCTCCTCTCTTTTAGTCATGACACATGTCCTTTTAAGGAGCTAGCTTGGAAAAATATATGGTAAAAAAAAACAGCCTCAAATTAAACTAAAACTATGAGTATATTATAAATAAAATATTATACTCTCAGTATATATTGTGTAATGATAGAGTAACTGGTAGTAGCACAAGTAATTAGTAGAAAGTAATAGACAACATGCATTTGTATATTATGGCGCTTCATTGAAATTGCATTTATTATTGTCAAAATTTACTGTGAACAAATTAAGAATATGTGAGTATGTAAACAATGGTAATGTAAATGGTTATGAATAAAAAGTAAACCTTAAACTCAGCATAAAAAGTGGACCCACTGCTCAACATATTTACATTCAACGTAGGCTGTGCAATAAAAAATGTACAGTATATCAGACGCAGGGTACAGTGCTAGTGGTGCTTATAATTTCCCTTTTAGAGATTAATAGTCTCAATCACTCTGCTAATTAATTGTGATAACAAACAGTAAACAGCAGGATATTGAAAAATGGAAATTGCCTGATTGATAGCAATTAATTAAAGTCATTTAAAGTTTGAAACTCATCCTATTTCTCTAGCTCGATATCTGGAGGCGTCTGTGTTTTATTAATGGAGGGTGGCTGTACTTGGTCATTAATTATGATGAAAATGTACACGCTTCTTATTATTGTATGTGTCCAGCACAGACAGGGTAGTTCTATACAGTTTGAATGTAATGTCCCACATCCATTTATTCATCTAGAAACTATCAGAAATTTAATGTGACAGTTAACGTCTGTAGACTCGCTTTGTGTGATGATTGGGGTAGCATGTTTTTCATTTTCTCCAAGCCAGTGTGTGTGTGTGTGTGTGTGTGTGTGTGTGTGTGTGTGTGTGTGTGTGTGTGTGACTCACTAATTATGCTGTACACTGGCTCTTTGAATGCTTTCCCTGTGCAACGAACGCCGATGTGTACAACTTCTGTCTTCCTCTTCCCTCTGACACGCCACTGGGCTGACATGATACACAAAACTGACACACACTTCTTATAAGAGACATGCAGCCTGTTACGTGCCACTGTGTGTGTATGTGTTGTTGAGCTCTCCTCTGCCCAGGTACTGCACCCCCTCTGCCCTGGTAGTGCCCTCTCTCCTGCAAGCAAGTCACTCGTTTTGTTCTATGTGTCTTGCTAGCTTCCTCAGTTAGCAAGATATGTTGGGTGTCCCAGTGCCTTGTGAGCTTCACTAACTTACAAGGGCACTCTTTTTGTCCATGTGTCTTTGTTTGCCACCCCAGCTAGCAAGGACACTCGTTGTCTCCTTGTATGTGCTGTTAACCCTCTATTATCCCAAGTATTACCTACACTTTTACTTGGGTCAATCTGACCCCAGGGATATTTGCCTCCAGAAAATGATTTACAGAAAATTGTTGACCAAGTTTTTGTGTCAGACACTTTGTTTATTTGTTGAATACATAAATAACCCCTTGATAATGAATCCTTGACCTGTCCTCTAGCGCCACCATCAGGCCAAACTTTTAAATTAGAATTAATTTATCTTGAAAAGTTTTCATCCAAATCTTCTCAAATTTACTGACAACATTAATGACCACAAGAGTATGAACCCCATTGGTTTTGGTGATGATATGACTTTTCCGTGCAGCGCCACCATCAGGTCAAACTTTCAGTTTTAGAGTTAGTGTATCTTGAAAATCTTTCATCCAAATCTTTTCTAATTTGGGGTGCACATTCATGACTCTCACAGAATGAACCATACTGATTGATGTTGGTGACCCCCCCTTTCCTCTCATAAACATATTTATTTACTTATTTTTATCTCCTTTTTTTGTAACATATTTGTGGTTAGTCACTATAAAGTCTCACTCACCCCTCCTCTTTTGTTATCTGGGCTTGGGACCGGCAGTGGCAGAGTTAAAGAGTTTTTTTTTTTTGTTTGTTTGTTTTGTTTTTTCTGTTTATGATTTTTTTTAATTTGTTTTGTTTGTTTTGGGTTTTTTTTTTTTTTTTTTGGTTGTTTTTTGTTTTTTTGGTGTGTGTGAGGGGGTTTACATGTTTGAAAATTCACCCATTTGTGAAACAGAAAATCATAATGAGAACATCAGTCAGATAGTCAGAACATGGAACAGTTCTTTATGCCCACAGTCAAGCTTCGAGTCTGCACTACTTTACACAGGATGTGCAGAGAGTGTGTGCATGCTCCTTGGCCCCCATGTCATGTATCAACTCAAAAGTATCAACTCTGCACCTGCAGGTGTGGGGATGTTAGGTCACACATGGGTCACACACAGACAGACAAGTTTTACACAGCTAAAACAGCTTGGGGTCAAATTGACCCCAGAGGAACACCAATGCATGCAATATGTGTTCAGCACATTGAAAAAATATCTTCATGATAATTTTATGCTTAATCAATTGTACCCATCAAATTAGGAAAAGTCATGAAATATGAAGCAAAAAAAAAAAAAAGTCAACTATTATTT
The DNA here is from genome assembly GCA_034769285.1 of Lutjanus argentimaculatus. Lineage (NCBI taxonomy): Eukaryota > Metazoa > Chordata > Actinopteri > Lutjaniformes > Lutjanidae > Lutjanus > Lutjanus argentimaculatus. Next base: position 38,699,609 of record JAWZSL010000006.1, read on the forward strand.
TTTGAATGATAAACATTGAATGGGGTCAAATTGACCCCAAGGATAATAGGAGGGTTAATTTAGTAGCTGTTATGTTTTAGTAGGTTAACCACTTTCTTATTTGCTTTAATTAATTTTACACTTAATTTGTTAAATAAAAGAACCTTTATTTACAATTTTGCCTCAGTTCTCTCTTCTTCCTTTTTCTCCCCGGGTAAATTTATTTATTGTTACACCCCTTATCCACTAGCCTAAACTTGGGGGTCGTAACACAGCCATGCAAAACACACACACACACACACACACACACCACACACACACACACACAGACAGCAGGGTATTCCAGACGTCCCTTTCCATATCATTGTTTTCCAGCTCATCCTGGGCAATCCTGTGGCATTCCCAGGCCAGATGAAGTGTATTGTAATCCTTCCAATGAGCCCTGGATCTACCATGTGGTCTCCTCCCAGTTGGACGTGCCAAGAAAACGTCCAAAGGTAGGTCCCCAGGAAGCATGCCTAATCAGATGACTGAACCACCTAAGCTTGCTCCGTTTGACACGAAGGAACAGCAGCTCTTTTCCAAATAGCTGGAGTTGTTGAAGCTGTTGATAAGCATGCTATCCAAGATCACTGATCTTGAGGGTAAAATGAGTGGTATGTTGGACAAAAGGACTAAGAAGAATAGCTGCCTGGCAGTATTCTTGGCTAGGGACAAAGAGAATAAAAAACTTTGTCTGCTTCCAATGAGAATTTTCGCTACAATTTGTTCAAATCCCCAAGCCCCTTTTCCTTCTATTTTTCCAGCAAAATAACAACTTGCCTGTGTTGTTTCATTGCTGTAGAAAACTGTAACTTGTATTACAGTCAATACATCTAACTTTAAAAGAGAAGTACAGAGACAATGTTGAAGTGAAATAAATGTATAGTTAGGAAGCAACCAGCAAAGGTGCATAGACACTTTATTGATTTTGTGTAGATCTTTCTGACATGACCATGTCACATTTCATTTTTGGAGCATTTTACAGCTCAACAAGCTGTGCACAACCTCTAGCAGGGACCAGATACTGTGCAGCACTGCAGTTATCTAGAAAATCACAGAATTTCTCCAGTAGCTCTCAGGTTTTATCAGTGCAGTTCTTTCAGATCAAAGTTGTCGTTATATGTAGTTCTACAGACTTCCTCATGCAGCCACAGAATTGACATCTGACATTTCCTTTAATCTTATTGCTGCCATGAAAGCTTTAAATAACTCAGAGAGAGATAAAGTAAGAGGTTAAAAGGTTATATACCTCTGTACCTATGTAGAGATTTAGAACTCCACATCCCCATTCTGAACACCTCTGATACTTGTCTCTCCCTCTTTGCCCTCCTCCCACCCTCCTCTCTTTTATCTGAAGACAGGCTGAGTGCTGAACCACCTGATGCTTTCATGTGATGTGAAAGAATGGTAATTAATGTATGAGGGCATGTGTATGAGAGAGAGACAGAGTAAGTCTATCAATTAAGATGTAACCTACTGCATGATTGGCATGTATATGGAATGATTTCTGGAGGAAATATAGCGGGGGTATGATCTCTGTAATTCCGTTTTTATCCTATGCCATTATTCTCTATACCAGTGCAGCAAGCAAAACAGGCAAAGGGAAGACAGAGCATTGTGTTAGACTAAGAAAACTTAGAAGGTAGAGAGAATTAAGGATGGTATAGAAAGAAAAATGAGGCAACAGAAAAAAGGAGGCTGACAAATTGTTAAACAGTTGTAGAAAGAAAGAACAAAGCATCTTAACTTCCTCACAAATCTCTGAGGAACTAAAGAGGTTTCATCAGCCAGTCAATAGAGACCTTGTTTATGCTCAAACTACAGCATAAACAAGACTAAATATGTGACAAACTAAGAGAGATGTGTATCAGTACAAGTGAGGGCTAATGAGGTATTGGTTCAAATGGTTTACCTTGCCATTTCCAAGTCAGACATGGATACAGCAAGGTAACTTAATGTTTCTAAGTTTGGTGAAGGCTCTTCAGTCTGAGCAAAGCAAATTATCCAAATTAATATGCAAACGGTACCATGGCTATTGGTGGAAATAATTACTTATTATGCTGTGTAGCTTAATCTTTGTTTGAAAAAATCCTTCAGATGAGCCAAAAGTCTTCAGGTCCTTCAAAACATAATTAACGTGCAATAAATGGTTTCTTGTAGTTCAAGTGCAAATACAGCAAACCAAGGGCTGATCTATGGAGAGCACACTGAGTTAAGGCATCTGACACTTGCATTTTGAAGTACACCCGTCATTCTAAATGGCAAAACACACACTGAAAGCATCTTGATGTCAAACGCCTTGACAATCCCACTATGAACTTGTTTTGATTTTGGAGCATCAATTGAAAGCCAGAGATTTTCTCTGCACCCACAGTTCGTGTTTGGGGAGAGTTAAATTGAATAAAAAAGGCATGGACAAGGGGTGCAAGAGCTGATGGAGCTGCAGTTACCACCTGAAACCAGGAAAAAGAAAAAAGCCGACCTGCTACAGAGAGAGAGGGAGGGAGAGGGAGAAGGCGTTTGAATATGGACAGATGTGCCGACTTGATATAAAAACATTTTATGATCATGAATTGTAATGCTACTGTACAGTTCTGTGGTGCATGATTTTATTACTCCAAGTTTGATGTGCATACTTTTAAATACTTAATTACTTCATGCCGATTAATCATTACTGTGAGGGAGGAGAAAAAAGGCAGCAGAGAAGAGACAGGTAGGGGGAGTGTATGTGTGAAGTGCCAAGTGATGTAAAAACTTTTTTGATTAAGAATCCAGATGTTACTGTACAGTTCTGTGGTTTATACACTGCAGACTAAAATATCTGTCTCAGTGACAAACAGACAGACGCTCATCTCCTCCATGATAGTCTGTCACAGCATTGCATTATTGCAAACCGTGATGACGTGTCCAGGTACTGTCTCTCCCATTTCATCTCTCAGTGTCTGTTGGTGGTTATTGCGATGTCTGCTGTAAAATGTCCTCACTGATGTAAATTGTCAAAATGAAACTGATGTAAATTATCCTACTGCCTAATACAAAAACATTAATATTGCACACTGTTTATGCATTATATAGATTGACCTGAAAAAAAGGTGAGCTTTTTCCCCTCAGAGGACAATATTTTATTAAAGAAAAAAAACTATTATTAACAATAATGATACTAAACTAAAACTAAACTAAATAAACATTTACATATTAACAGCAACATTTTTTGAAATACTGCTGGTTCTTTGGTGTTGGAAATTTAAATCTGAAGCTTGCAGTTCACCATAGGAGCTTCAATAGACATGCGTCAATTGAAGCTTTTAGTGTGTTTTGGCCTTTACAGTCCTCCAGGACCTCCTCCTACTGTGGCACTTGGTTTTTGCTAGTTTTCTGAGGCTCCTCCACATTTCTCTTTAGAGGGAGTGAAGGAGGGTTATTGCTCAAGCACTTCTCTGATCAAACCAAAATGAAATATCTTCTTGGAGAAAATAGTTCATCACTGTGGAAGTCACATCATATGTCAGTGCTAAGTCCAGGGCTATATGATTCACACTGCACTTCTACTAACTCTGGGTTAAATGTCATTACAGTAATTGCTGTGAACATTCTAAAATGTTCTGTGACAACTCCCTTGATTTTTTTAGCCTCATTTCACATTTAGCCCTGGGTTTAGTCCATTTTCAGCAGGACAACCCTGCAAACCTGCGGCTCAAGCTAACCCTGCTCTGAAGTAGGGCCAGCTGAGTAAAAATCCTGTCAATTCCAAGATAAGATCTTCAAAAAGTGGCCCTGAGATAAAGACCAAACATAAATACTACAACACAATCACCTGAAACACCTCTATACAGGAAGCATATTGGGATGGGCTTTGAATCACTACAACAAAGAAAAGTCCAGTTACGGCATACCAAATAAAGATTTTGAGAAAACAAAACCTACTTTGTGACATAGAGTAGCTACTGAAACAAATTAGCTCACTTGTTTGTTGGCACATTAACTAGATTCATTGTTTTAGGCATCTTGGAAATGTGAAGGTACCTTTGTTGAGACAAACAACTCTTGTTCAGCATTTTCCGGAGAAACAACTGTGCTGAAACAGGTTAAATCGTAACATACTGGCAGCCATATGGTCTCCATTAAGGATGCTTTGCAAACCTAGAAGAACAATTAGAGGGAAGCCTGGAGCATGCTTTGGAAAGTGTATCTGTGAGACATACAAACTATGTAAATAAGCGGTAGCAGAAGCATAATCAGGGGTTAGAGATGCTGCTGTACAGCCAAACAGCTCTAGGTTTTTATCCTGGAATACACACCACCTGTTCATGGGTTGCACCACATAGAAGTTCATGTATGAATGTAGCAACTGAGAAACATGAAATAGCATGATAGAGTTCTAGCAGATTCATGATTTGTTTCACAGAGAAGAGTGTGATTTCTTGTAATATCAAAGGCCATATGTTGCAAAGACTTAGATTCCATCTGCTCCTGACTACAGCCACCTTATCTTTTATACTTTACAGTTGTAACTCATAATGATCACTGACTGTATTTCAAAATTTCAGTTTTTATTTCAGGGTCAAGTAAGATCAACTAGTCTGGTGAACTGAAGGGAAATTTTCTCCCTTGCCTAATTTAAAGCAGCTGTAATTTGGGGCCTCTTATCTACACAGCAGTTAAGAGGTACTTAAGATTGGGGGTTAAATTACAACAGACATTATTGGTCCCTGTGCAAAACTTCACACACAGGGTGGCGAGCCATTGCTCAGACAGACAGTGGAGATTTGTTCAAGAACATCGAGGCAGGACTAGTTCTGTAGCACTACATCCTTGAGTTACAAAGTATGTTGTTCATCATCCTTTTGTCATATCTGCCACAACTGAGTTTCACTTTTTTGATCCTGTTATCACTGTATACTCTTTCAATCTTAAAGATATTGTTTGGTATGATGATAATCTGGATGACAGCACTCTTGAGTATTTGATTAACCTCATTACATTTTTTTTTATCCACAAACAGAAGTTTTGCAGATCACTCCCCAAGATCGCACCTTTTGTTACAGAAATTCTCTGTTAACATCACTTACTTTGATTGACAACAAAGAGTAATAATTTTCTGGATATTGTTATGAAATGTTTTTCCCTGATACCTCAGTATAATGCATGCCCCCTGTACTCCTCATTATTTTATATTTTATATGTTCATTATTTATTTTTTCATGCCCACATTATGTTTTCTATATAAATATATTCATCATTTGTAATAATTGTTTGAACAGCCTGTTTTGTTTCTTGCTGTTGTCAATAAAATGAAAAAAAAAAAAGATAAAATTAAAAAATAAAAATAAAATAAAAACCCACCCACTATAAATTACTGCTACAATGTATTAACAGTATTAAATTTAAGAAACTGAGTAATTGGACAGCTTCAGCCACCTTTCCCTTACAATATAATAATCCCATAACTTTTGTCAGAGGTGATTGGTTTATCAGTTTCAAGGTCCCCCATCATCTATCTTGCTGCACGTGTGAAGCATAATCGGGCAGAAAGGCTGTTGCTTTAGACACATTGTGAGGAAATTTTCTGATAACTCCAAAATTAATGATGAATAGGTTAAATTATGATTGATAGACTGAGCCTGGCATATTGAGTTCTAATTGCAATATGTTACTGCTTCAGGCTGGTGACTGTAAGTGCTCATTTTGAATCTTATTTTTGGTTGAAGTTTCCTCCTCATAGGATTTTTAACACGGATAACATCAGTGTTGTGACCATACAAACCCTTCATCAGTTAGGATCCATTATTATAGTTTGACTAACTGATGGTGTCTGAAAATGGACTGGTGGTGTCTGAAATAACCTAAAACAATTCCTAGCAATACTTTTTTTTCAAACCAGATATTTCACAGTGCTAAAGTGTCCAATACAGCAGGAGGCAGTGCCCCTAAGCTTCAAACTATAATGCTGTTGCTACCCCTGTAGTGTCATTTCTGAAGGCATCCCTCTAGCGTTATGTCTTAATGTGGCATTGAAGTTAGGTAACATAGTATAAAAAGCAAGAAAAGTCGAGACGTTATGGCGTTATGGTCCTTATTGGTGAAAATATATAAATTGTATTATTAATCAATGTTTCTCATATCAAAAGATGGCCATAAGGTATTTCAGGAAGTCTGTGAGCTATGAAGGAAAATTTAAAAAATGTTACAATTGCCTCCAGTCTCTTCTCTCTCAAATAATGACTTGTTGCTCAATATTTTGAGATACTAAGTCATTATTTTGAGATTCTAACTCATTATTTTGAGAGAGTTTCTCATTATAATTGCAAGATCTTCTTTTTCACCCACAGGGTTGCTCTGAAGCATCACATTGCCGCTGGTACAATGACATATGTGTTTTAATCATTTTTAAACAGATTGTGGTTGTTTTTTTCACACATTTCTTTGCAGTTTTTACCTGGTGGAGGGCCGCATAGAGAGAAAAAAATAGATCTAGAGACGAGGAGCGCAATGGCTGCGTGGGTGTGAGCAGCTTCGTGGTCAGTGTAGCAGCTTCTGGGGCAGATGTGTCCCAGAGGGAGAGGAAGGCTAGAGGGAAGGGGCTTGTGCCAGGCAACATTTTGGAGGAGGGGACAAGGTGAGATTGTGTTCTAAACAATGAATGAAATTGAATTTGATTCAAACCTTTGAAAATGTTGCAATGACAAGCAGTTAAACCATCTAAAAAGTTTGGAATCCCAAAGGTATTTGAATTTTAAGGTGCTTAAGGTGTTTACTTGTGTGCCCCCCCCCCACAAGAGCCCTGCATGTCCCTTAAAAGTGTGTGTAAATTGTTGACTGCAACTGCATGTAATGCTGCAACAACATGTAGCATTGCAGGACTCGAGAAAGAAGAAATCAAGTCAGCAGAGACTGCAAGAAACATCCACTCAGCATGCAAACATGAAGCACAAAACTCTTTCCCTTTAAATGACACAAATCACATGTTGGCAGACCTAACCACTGTAATTTTCTCTTTGTCATCTCTATCATTGGATGATCATCTACCACATACACACACAAACATGTCAATAACGGTCTTGCATCCTTTTTTTCTTACACACAGTGTTCTCCTTTTCAATTTGACTTCCTTAAAATAAATTAAAAAAACACGTAACTGCAAAAATGCACCACACATTAACAAAAGAAAGTAATCTGTTCAGTCTGTTGTGCCATGTTTTCCCTTGTCATTGGAGTCCAAATAATAGAAAAGGCTTGTTTGTTGTGTCTCATTAGTATCTCAGGTGGTCAGGTCATCAGATTGTGTGTGTGCGTGTGTGTCTGCCTGTGTGTCTGTATTATTTATCTGCCAGACTTGTTTCCTCTTCTCTCCAATGACAACATGTGGGACCTTTTATCAGGATCACAGCCATCTGGCTAGTGGCTCATCACAAACAATAAATGTTTCTCTCTGAATGCTCTGAAGCTCCTGCTGGAATCGAAACTGTAATGACAGAGAGCATGTTGTTGATGGCAAACCAAGGAACTACAATACTGTAATTTAATATTGAAACTGGATGGGTCTGGCGAATGTTCAGAAGCAGGATGCCAGGAGCGAGTGTGCCAAAGAAAAACAAGTAGTTAACCCCGATTAGGGACTATTATGTTTGCAATGCGCCTCAGAAACAGACCATGATAAGAACAAAACAGCAAGCAGATGTGACAGCATTTGGTAAAGTGTGTCTCAGTCTGGAAGATGGGCAAGAATACATTATGATGGAGGTACTTGAAGACACAATTATTATGTTTTAGACCTCCTCTTTTGAAGACATTCAGCTCTCTGAGGATTCTCATTAATTGTCATCTTTATCTTTATTTCTCCTTCAAACATGACCCAAAAGATATTTCTACAGACACAACAAGGCAGAAATATACATCATAAAAGTCATGTCTTTTGAAGAAATTCAGGTCTTTCTGGATTCTAGATTATTTTCTCTTTCCAACTTTATTCTTAATTAAAGCCTGCAAAAGGGGACATTAGAACTACTTTCTGGAAGGGTGTGCTGTAAATATAGACAAAAAACACAAACACATAACAAAATTCACCTGCATCTCAACAAGATTTACAGTTCACATATACATACACAATAATACACACTTATTAACTAAAACAGTACATTTACCTGCATTTCAACAGGAGCACTCAGAGGCAAAAGCACAATGCAGCTACACTCAATTAACATAGAACATTTTGACTGTTTTCAAAATTGCATGTGCAAAAAAGGCAAAGGAAATATGATCCTTCCTCCAATCAGTTTTGACTGTAAGACTGAAACAGACTGTTATAACTGCAGCTTGCAGGGTTTAGTGTGGCACTGCCATCTGTAACGTTAATTTTGAATAATAAATGTGCTAACTGAAAACATTCTGACCTTTTCTGCTCCACCTTTCTGCTTTTTCTGCTGCGCCTGTCTTACACTATAGGTAGACTATTGGAAATTTTGGGACCATGTCACCCTGAATCAAATAGGCTGCTTATGGTGTGGCTGCAGTTTAGTGCAATAAAGTTGTCAACACTATAAGGCTGTGGCACCTTCTGCACCCATACTTCCAACATCTATGGCTGTTAATTTTCTTCCTGCTATATACTGCTATATCAAAATGAGCTTGCAGACAGGTCATAACACTGAAAGAGGTTTGTTGTTGTATATAAAGCGCAGATAGTGACCTGAGACTGTAACATTTTAAGGCTAAAGTAGGTCTTAACTGGCTGAGACAGACGGAACCTCTAAAAATAAGTCAATCCTAACTAATGGACTCCTATGGTGTCATCTGAGAGTAATTTACAAAACATTTTAACTTCAAAAGTTGCTCCTCAGTCTTCCTAATTTAAAGTTGTTCCATCAGTTCAGTGAGCAGTTAAAAACCACAAAGGAATCCTCATACTAGTAATATTATGTGGAAAAAGACCTTATTGTCATGAAACTGCCATTTTTCTGCAATTGGATTGTAGTTTCTAAAATAACTGTTTAATTGATCGTTCAGTTCATCCAGGTCGTGTGGCAACCACCAGACCTACATTTTTAAGAGGTGTATTGAAATTGAAATACATTTTTTTACCAACAAGTAACAGCTCAGTAAACAAGTTTTGGATCCAAGAGAACGACTCACAGGCAGAGCAGTAAAATAAAAGTTCAAGTTAGACAGGCAAAAGTCAGTAAAGATCAGGAAAACTAATCCTAAAGGGGAACAGGTAGATGAGCAGGGATAACAGGCAAAAACTGGCAGGGGAAAACAGTTGAAAGGTTATGGCAGGTTAGGCAGGCTAGGTGATATGGAGGAATGGTGAGAATGGGAAGCAGATATGGGATACCATAGCCACATTCAGCCCTGACCAAATGTAGCAAAACAGATAGTTGTGTGTTGAACACCCTGTTGCGTATGCAAGCACACTGCACTGTTGGTGTTTATATCTACACTGCTGCTGATTGGGTAACACCTGTGGCACTCCCACCAAACGAGAGAAAACTCTCAAAGCCGACTGTTGAAAGTGCCATTCAATCTGGAAACACTAGCAAAAGGGTGCACAACATTTTCAGATTGAATGTGCCCCATGTTTGAATAATGTTTCACATCAAGTCATATAATGATAATGAATATTCAATGTCCAGGTAGACTTTCAAAATAAAGGTACAAAAATTACTTGATTAAGTTTCAGAATATTTGGGTATAGTAAGTTACATAAGTTCACACATGTAATGTAACTTGCATAAGTTTACTTGCATAACGTTGCTGTTGGGCAGAAACCTTGTATGCCCAGAACTGTTACTTTTCAGGAAATTAAAAAAAACTCTGTATTTTTAAACTGATTGAATGCTGTTTACTCAAACCTAATAGCTCTTTTCAATACTTATTAATGGTTAAATATTTGTAAAAACCCACAAACAGACATAAAGGGTGACCAATAGCGCTGGTTTCTGGAAAAAAAAAAAAAAAAAAAGTCAAAATATGGAGATACAAGGTTTGCGCCTGACAGTGATGATAAGTTCACTTATGCTGACAATTCAGTTCACACAGGATATGAACCAGTCTCCTGGGTGAAAGTCCTGTGTTTGTTTTACACATCCATGTCCCCCAAATCCTCCTCCATATGCACACTTTACTGCATCCCCCTTCAAGTGGATCTGCACTGCAATCAGCAAACCATCATGTTACAATCAACAGTTCATTGATACAGCCTGGTACAAAAACCTGTTTTGGTCTCGATAGCCAGTTGCTCCATTCTTGATGACTGTACAGGGGTGAATTTTTATATAACCCTTTTCAAATAATTTTAAGGCTTAAAGATAAAACTGTAATATATTTACTGTAACAAATCATAAAATGTCCACAATGTGTCATTAGGGATCAAGGAAACATGTTAAGTTGAAATAATCGCTTCACTTGACAGGAACACTACAGCCACAGTATCCCTTGTTGAAATTTCCATTAACTGGAATAACTGTTTTGTATATCTGTTTCACATTAATCAGAGTTCAAATTAATGCTGATTTTTTTTGCCAAATGACTAAGTGTCTGTTTGTGAGTTGTAAGAAATCATTCATAACCTTGTTGAAGGCGTAGATGTTTATAACTGTTAAATTGAGGAAAATGTTAATGTAGTCTGGCAGGCAGTGAGACAGGCAGCCACTTAATTCATCATCCAGAGTGTGTTATTTCAGAGCAGTGGGCTTTTGTTTTCAGAATAATAGACTTAACTTTACATGGACACACAACTGACAGTTATAAACAGCTGATCAACTTACACTGGAGGACTTGTCACTTCTTATTGTCATCCTGCACTCCTATGGAACTCCTGCAGTCTGTCTGTATCTAGTGGGCACGAAGAGCCATTCTTAAATGCATTATGTAACATTTCTGAAAAACGACTGGACTATATGATATACTTTGTTGAGTTGTGTACTTGTATAATCCCAAATATTTCCAACAATGTTTAAGCCCAGAGAAATCCATAATTTAATTAGAAGTTCAAGGTCGTGCTAATTTATGGAGAAACATGAGAAAGGGCTCCACTATAGTGTTTACCATATTTTGTATTGCTCGCTCAGGATGGAGCATAATTGTTCAGTGTTTGCTGCATCCTCTGTTTAACACTGAATACAACAACTTCCATGATCCCCTTCACTTCCAATTCTGTGAGAAAAACCTAGCAACAGAAATTACTTAATGTGTGTTTAATAACACGTCTTTATCTATGAATATTTCTGGATTACATATGAAATACAAAATTCCTTTCAAAATGTGAATTTTACTGGCATTAATGTAGTTTTTGGATTGAAATTCTCTTGTCATCCAGACTGGGAGAAATTCTCTCCATGTTAATGCATACAGATGAAGTGTGCTTGCCTGACAAGCTGGCACTGCGATTGGAATGTCAGGGGTTGCAGCAAAGAGAACTTAAGCAATAATTGCTGTTAGAGCCACAGTGTTCCAGTCAATAATATTCTTTTCACAGCTCCTGGGTACACTTATTGTTTTTTCTAAAGGCTTTCAGGAAGCCTCATAGTGATGCAGCACCTGCAATTTCAACCTTGAGACAAAAACTGAGAGAATTTTAAATACTCCAGTGAGACTGTGCTACTGCATGAAAAATTACGTATCAAAAAGCAAAAAAGCATTAATATTGAAGACAGTGAGCATTTCATATGATGCTTTTAATATAGCATTTTTCATATACATATTATACTGTGAATGGTACAAATTTAATATTTATAATTTTATTTATTTATTTAATAAATTTAATTTATTTAATTTCATATTCATTTGTTTTGAGATCAGCACAGAAGGTCATATTGCATTTTGAAAACTGTAATTATCTAATTGAAGCTGTGGCCCATAAGATGACTGAACTCAGTGTAAATATTCCATTCATAGAAATCACCACAAAACAAAAACTGAATGAAAACAATAACATGTAACAAGGGTCTCCAGCCAGAATCAAATCATTATATGGTACACTTCGTTGCCAGGTGCCACCATATACATTAATAAATTAGAATTACTGCTATAGTAAGTGTTTTTTTGTTTGTTTGTTTGTTTGTTTGTTTGTTTGTTTGTTTGGTTTTTGGTTTTTTTTTTCTTTGAACCAAGGAAGTTCTCACTACACTTAGAGACTATTTTTACAGAGAAGGACAGAGAACTGATAGAGAGCTTAACATTATGATGTTACAGCAAAGCTGACTTCTGAATATAAAATGTCATCACCTGATCATGTTAGAGATATTGATCATTTTTAAGATAGTTTTGTGAAATGTGCCATAACTGGCATATAGATTCTTAAGTCATGACCAAGAGAAGAGGATGGATGTGAGGTCACTGTGACCTTGACCTTTGACCATCAAAATCTATTCAGTTCATGCTTGAGACCAAGTGGACATTTGTGTTTAAAGAAATTCCTTCAGCATGTCCTTGCATACTCAGCTCTAAAACTGGTCTCACTATAGGTTACAAGGCCAATCAGAGCCACATCATCTGCAAATTTTATCATTGTAAAGTTATCATGCTGGCTAACACAGTCATCTGTATGCAATGTAAACAGCAAAGGTGAGAGGACACAACTTTGTCATACCCCAGTTTGATTGAGGGCTGATGCCAGATGACTGTCCTCCAAGGACCTGGACATTGCGCTGCCTCTCAGTAAGGGAGTTGTATATCCAGGGTATGATTTATATCTATGCTACCCAGCATCACTGTCAATAGATCAGCCTGGACTGTGTTAAAGACAGATGCGCACAATATGCGCACATCAGGAGATGGGGTATGGCAGGGACTAAAGTTACCCTGACAGACACTTTCAGAAGTTGGAGGAAGTCCATAATCTCAGGCTTTACTAGAGCTAGGGTAGCTAACCTGTACCTTCATAAATTTAAAACAATGATGGGTAAGGTCTCATTCGCTTACACTGGAGGCATGGAGTGGAACAAACTGCCTCAAGGAGGTGCAGAACCCACAATCCTCTAAGAAAAAGGTCAAACAGTGGCTGTTAGACAACATCTCCAGTCAGTCATGGACATTTTTAATGCACTATAACTAGGTTTAGAAAATACACATGAACTGAAATAAACTAAACTAAACTAAACTAAAGAGTTTCAAGGTATTTCAAACTTTTTAACATGCGTGGCACGCATAGAGTTCACAGTGCACTTAAGTGACAAATTCACGATTTGTCAGACAAAAGGGATTTAAAGGGGATTTAAATTTCATACCAAGATAGAACTTTTTTTTTTTTTAAACAAAGATTATGACAAATGACATTGTTTATTTCAGCACAGGAAACAACATAAAAACACTTAGTTCCAAATTGTGTGGTCTTTCTGTGCACAGTTCACTCTCTAGGTTCTATTTGATTAGACAAGAATGATGACAGTAAAGAACAGCACAATGTGACCAGTGAACAGGTACCAAGAGATGGATCAAAAAGGAACAGCAGGAAGGTATTGGTGTTACCAGGGAACTTGTAAAAATGTTGTGTGTTGTTATATTACAACTTGCATGCACAACAACACACATGCACAGTTTTCCTCTTACAATTTCAAATCCACTTTTGTGTCCTAATATGAGTGAATGACTGGCTGATTCACAAGCCCACTGATTGGCTGTGTGCTTGAATGGATGACTGGTTAAATAAATTGGCCAGATGACTGGCTGACTGAATGCATGCACTGAACAAATTGCAGAGTGGAGCACCACACAGCATGAAAACAGACTTTCCTCTTGGGACAAATTAATACTTATTTTCCATTTTGAAATTCTGAATTTCTATTTTCTATTCAGCTTCGTCTAAATTAGTATGAAATTATTATTAGCAGTAATGTATCCAAGCTGTGGCCTGACAATATACTAAAGTTGTATCAGGTAAATGACATGATGGGGTGGGTGGCCTCCCTCCCTCCTGACTGGCTTGACTGAGTTTTTAGATTGACCTTGTTTCTGTCTGAGTGAAGCAGCAGCTGGCTGCCTGATTGACTGTCTGGAAGATTGACTAGGGGGACTCATTGATTGACATTTGACTGCTTAGCTTAACTGATGGATGGATGTATAAATAAACACAACAGCAGATAAGTTTCACTCTTATAAGAAAAAACTTTTCTTGTCATTTTTATCACTGTTTTAAAGTGGAAATGTAACTTTTTTGCTGTAACTCATAATTATGAAGTAAATGCTAGTTGTACAGTGTAACAGCTATAAAAGAATGACACCATCCAGGTTTAGACTAGTTCCCTATAAGGCTCGACTTTGGGAAGATAAGGCCCTTGGAACATGGGACCCTCTAAACATAGGACCCTGAGAACATAGAGCCCACGTAACGTAGGACCCTGGTAACATAGGAACCTGTGAACATAGGAGCTTGGAAACATAAGGCTCTGGGAACACGGGACCTTGGCAACATAAGATGCTGGAAACAAGGGACACTGGAAACATAGGAGCCAATGCACATAGGACCCTGGGAGCATAGGACGCTGGAAACATAGGATACTGGAAACATAGGACCTTGGAAATAAGGGAACCTTGGAAAATAGGACCCTGGGAACATAGGACCCTGAGAACATAGAGCCCACGTAAGGTAGGACCCTGGGAACATAGGAACCTGGAAACATAGGACACTGGTAACATAGAACCCTGGAAACATAGGACTGTGGGAACATTGTGCCATAGGAACATAGGACCCTGGGAGAGTACATATGACCCAAAGAAAATAGGACCCTGACAACAAAGAACCCTGGAAATATAGGATCCTGGGAATATTGTGCCCTAGGTACACAGGACCCTGGGAGAGAACATATGACCCTGAGAACATAGGGCCCTGAGAACATAGGACCCTGGGAACATAGAACCTGGAAAACATAGGACCCTGGGGACATAGGACCCCGAGAGGCATATGAATGACCCTAAATACACTAACTCTTAAGGTGCTGATTTTCATGTTTTATCTCTTTAGTTGGTCGTCCTTGATATCTGAAAACCCTCTTCAGTTCTTTTAGACAACCTCAAAAGAACACTGTTGCCAAGCTTGACAAGGTTGTTGTTTGTCTTTATATGTATGTAAGTGTGTACATCTATGTATACACATCTATAGGTTTGTGTTATGTTTTTGTCATGACTTCTTCATCTCCACAATCATCTTCCTCTGATTTGTCATTTAAGAGCTTGACATTCTTTCCCAGTCACCTCATCCTTTAACTACCTGCACACCTGTCCCTAATTAACTCATTAACTCATTAACTCGTTAACTGATTATTAACTGACTGACAGTATTTAGCCACAACAGTTCTCCAAGTTAGCTGGTTTTCCAGCAGACAATATGTTAACACATTTACTCAAGAGGAGCGTTTGTACCACAAACTCCTGTCTTGTCTGAAAACCAGGCTCTTTGTGGAGCAGTTTGTACTGAGAGGGCAGAGTGGGGCCATATAAAAGGGGTGAAACTCAGCTAATAAGCTATGATAGCTGCTTCTGTTTTGGACTCTTCAGTTGCTCAAAGGTCAGCGCTGTCAAGAGGGTGTGCTGTTGCTCAAAGGCGTTAAAGTGTGTATCAAAGTTCAGCAAAGTTGAAAAGATTAATGCAGATTCACACTTTTGCCCCCATGAACAGAACTGTGTATCATAGTGATTTTAATTAAATAGAATAGTTAAAGAAGTTTACTGATTTAAATGCTGGGCTGATGAGCCCATAGCTCCAGTCTTATGGAAAGATTACCTATTGTGATTCCTACCGACTCAGTTCCTGCTTCGTTTCCAGCACTGTCCTAAAAAGAACAGCCATATAGGTTGTCTGTGCATGCAGCTTATCATGATCTATATTTACATTTCATTGTTAGGCAGTGACCCCTAGTGGCCGTAGTACTTAGGTCTATAAAGTCCGTTTAGGGAGGATGGCAGGGTGGATGGATGGGTCACACACAGGACTTTTACCAAGGAGACCAGCATTGTTGTCTTGTGTGAAACCAAAAGTAAATGTTGACTTTTTAACAGTTTTAAGTTAACCAAGTATGCCATGTTACATCACTTATGTAATGTAACATGACATATTTATTTTAACCCAAACATCATCTGTTCCTAAACCTAACCAGGTAGTTTGGGTGCTTAACACTGCATGAAGAAACAGATTTTCAGCCCCATAAAAGCATGCAAAGTGTCTGAAACCCATCACAACCTCTCCTTTAAGTGAAAGTTGTTAAAAAATCAGAAACTGAAAAAAAAAATCAAAAGGCTCTGGTTAGCATTGGAAATAGAAACTCTACAGTAAAGATATATACATATACACAAATATCCTTCAGTTGAAGAGAATAATCTTGGTGCATTAAATCAGTGATTGATTAAGGTAGATGCAATGTTGCAATTATGTCGAAGTAATCATTGGAGCTGAATAATAATGAGCAACTTGTAATAAAAGAATTGTCCATTTCCAGAGCATTATTTGTGCTTTCAAAAATAATGTATTTGGATTTGGGTGCATCCCTAGTTTCTGTTACTTATTTTAACCTAAACCGTAACCAAGTAGTTTTGGTGCCTAAAACTGTGACTGTTTGACAGTGTTAACCACATGTTTAATGTCATGTGACTTGCATAACATACTTAAGGTCTGGTAAGCATGTGGTATGTCAGTTTGGTATTTTTTGGCCAACTCATTCTATTTTGTTGTTTAAGTATGAGGATGTGTTACTCCATCTTGTGTTCCTGCTTTAGTGACTTTAACCCCAGCTAATTTTTAGACTTTTGTGTGTCAGTCTGACCTTTTGTTTTTTTGTTTGCCTCTGGTGTAAAACAAAGTAAAGCCTGCTGTCATTCTACTGTTCAGGTCTGAGTCTTTTGTGGAATCTTAATTCAGAACAGTGAAAGATTTGGGTTTGGGCCCTCTCTAGAGCCTGTGTTTAGTTTGTCCATTCTGGGCTACTGTAGAAACATGGTGGTTCAACATGGCAGCCTCTGTGGAGAAGGACCAGCGCCCTCTATAGATATAAAGAGTTTATTTTAAGGCAATGACAACACGATTCTTATTTTCAGGTGATTATACTTGAATGGAAACATACTCATTATATTTAATTTCTGCTGCATTCTGCCAATAAATCCCCCTTAATTTTACACCTGGGTCCTTTAAAGATGTGAAATTTCAACATATACATAATTTAAGAAATAAACATGTATGCATAAAGCAATACTCATAAATATAATATTGTTTTGACAACAACCTTACAAATAAATAAGCAGAATCTGCTCCTTCCTCTGCTTCCATGTGACATTTGGTGTATTGGTCCCATATTTCAGTTGGAACCAGTGTGTAGCTCATCTACACAAAGCAATCTTTCTGAAGCAATCCAATTAATTCTTTTGTGTCTCGGCAAGAGAAATCAATGCTTCAAAAGGAACTGCTCACGATTCAAACAATAATTTATTTAAACAAAGTCTTGTCTGCAGGCTATAACCCTTGTAATAAGACTGGAGTACAACTGCAGCACAGAGCAGCAGATCATCGGCTTGCAGAAGTGGTTTCAGTGCTGTTTGTTAAGGGGAGCGCGTTATGAAACAGCATGATGTGTTGATTCTGAATGAGGCACAAATGATGCGTTATGTAAATGTGTACCAGGTACTAATGGCAATTTATTACTTGACAGTCAATTTTATTGTTTTATCCACTTACAGACGCTTTATTCACATATTTTTCTTTTGAAAAACAGAGACGGGCAGTGTTTCGTCTAATAAATATTGTCATTTGTAAAATTTGTGTATTTTAAATACTCTCAATTCATTATTGAATTCCATTTCATTCTCAAATGAGACACATTTTAAACCCTAGGTTTAAAGTGTAGAACACTTCAACTAGAGGCTCTGGGATCCCTGGGGGGTCCTCAGAGTTATTACAGGGGTTTGATAATTTTTCACATTTTTTAAATTGTTTTATTTAAAATATGGCTGAAAGTTCACACACAATTCCATAAATCAAACACATCAGTCTATTTGTAAAAAAAAAAAAAAAAAAAGACAAGCAAACACTATACCATGAATCCATAACAGATAAGAAGTTAGCTACATACAGCACTGTGCAAAAGTTTTAGGCAGGTGTGAAAAAATGCTGTAAAGTAAGAAAATATAAAATGTAATTGTTTATTTTTAGCAATTTACAAAATGCAAAGTGAGCAAACAAGAAAAATCTAAATCAAATCAATATTTGGTGTGACCACTCTTTGCCTTCAAAACAGCATCAGTTCTTCCACGTACACTTGCACAAAGTCAGGGATTTCATAGGATCATAGTCGGGTGTTTGATTAGCCAATTATACCAAACAGGTGCTAATGACCATCAATTTCATATTCCGACTGAATCCTAATGTAGGAAATTAGCAGAGCTTTACAAGGTCAGACCCATATTGTTAATGTAAATGTATTAGTTTGTATAGGATGTTTTTTTTTTTTTTTTTGATGAACAAGTATTTGTAATTTGTTATAAGATACTTTTTGGCGTATTTGTGTCCGTCTCTGTTCAGAAAGTATCAGAACTGCAGCCGGAGAGAAGCTACAGGAGTTGCTGCTGCTGATGCTGCCATTTCAGAAATCTGTCACCATTCAAAGTCTTTTATAGCAGACACAACAAAGAGAGATTGTTCAGCAACAACGCTCTGCTAGTCTATCTGGGTTCTGTCAAAGGAAACACACACAGGAACACACATTTTTGTAGAGACTCAAGCAAGAATCCTACCAGAGAGAAAGCACGACCGCAACAACAAAGGACTGATACTGTACTGGAGCATCAACGCACACCAGCCAATGAAACATGATATCAGTCAACCAGTCATTTAGACTATCCCCATAGACTGGGAGAGGTACACACACCTCAAACACACAAATGTGGAGTGTTTTGTCTCACTCTGATGGTCTAACAGTGTGTGTGTGTGCGTGTGTGTGAGTTGTGTGGGAGTTACTGTAGTGCAGCCAGATGCTGCTGTAAGAATTGACAAGCTGATCCTAACCCCTGAGACACACACATAAATACAGAGAGACAGTGGGTGAGACTGAGAGGGGAAAAAAAGAAGCGAATAAAGAAGAGAGGGAGAGGTAGACAGACAGAGAGGGAGCTTTGTATGAGAGAGCTGACAGCTGTCTCACACACACACCGCTCTAACCCGTCCCAAAGGAAAGTGCAATTTATACACCATTTCCCAACCATCCCGAAGGGAAAGCATCATTTTCCGCGGCATAATAAACAGCAGAGTGGAGGAGAGACAGCAATAACACTTATTGAATAGAAATCCCATTGCTGCAGGATGAGCTTGGCTGTCTCGATCACTCTCACACACGCACACATACACAAACACACTGGGCTGGCTACACTTGTGAGTTCTTTCAACATTCAAGAAGGGACTCTGCAGCCCAGAAAAAGATGAGGGGGGGTTGATTTTTACTTTTTGATTCTAAATACATAAAAGGGCCAACCTCCTAGTTATTAAAGTTTTTACTAAATGTGAACATGAAAATGGAAAATCTGTTGGAGATGACGTCCCTTACAGACCCTAAGCAGTAGTGAGTAGCCATTTTATTTTTTAAAGTTGCTCAGAGTTCTCTTAATGCGAATCGAAATACACATTTTTAAACCACAATTCTTATTTAGTTGTGGTTTAGAAGGGCTATGGAGTTGACATGTTATAGTTTAGACACATCTGATAGCAATATTATTTAATGAATTTGTCAAAAAATAGAAAATTCACCAGTGTTTGAGCAGTATTCACACCTTTTTTTAAACCCAGAAGTAAGAAAGGGGTCCTTATATATAGCTTATGTATAGATAACCCTCTCTAACCCTTTTTATGCCTGATTAAATCATGTTTTTTGAAAATGTCTGACAGAGCTGATAGAAATCTAGGACATTAAGAACCAACATTTCGTTTAAAAAAAAATTAAAACAAAGATGATTATAACAGCACATTTTAACAACTATGTTATCAGTATTGTTAGTTTTAGATTGTGAGGCTTTTAAACCATTTTTTAATTGTTTGAAGTTGTGAATTGTTGTCGGGGTCAAAGGTGTGTTCTGGCACAGAGCAAAAAAAAAAAAAATAAAGCAAACCAAAACATTTAATAACATTAAAATAATAAACTGTCTTGAAAATATTGGAATTATGGTGTTGGTATCAACATTCATTCATTCATTCATTCATCTTCTGTAACCGCTTATCGGTGAGGGTTGTGGGGGGACTGGAGCCTCTCCCAGCTGACATTGGGCGAAAGGCAGGGTACACCCTGGACAAGTCGCCAGTTCATCGCAGTGGTATCGACATTTTTTTCAATTTTTTTATTTTTTTCCCTTTTCTTTCTTTTTTTTCGTGCGATGGGATTTGTTCCAGTTCTCAAGAATGGGTGTTGTATTTACACTTTGAAATGAACAGCAGAAGACATTGCGGTGGTGGATGCACGACATAATGAATGTGTGATCTCATCTCAGTGCGACAACACCACAGCCTTCACAGCTTTGTGCAACATACTGATCAAATCAGTGGCTGTATTGACTGATGCGTGTCACAATTTGACTGATTTGAGGGAGCTTGTTGAGGGTGCTTACAAGCAATCAACAGGAGTGAATTGATTCCTACAGATGGCCAAAGTGCACGAAAAGCGAGCAGTTATAGACTAATCTGCAGGCTGATTACACGGAGGCTAGCATTATAGGGATCATATAGAATGGAATGAAATGACAGTCAGTCATTGATTGATCAGTCTCTGATCGATGGGACACTGATCGATGCTAATCAGAAGACCCATTCAGGGGCCTCACTTATAAGATAATTTTTAACTGTGTGCTTAGGTTTGATTTATTAAAGATACTGAACATTGAACATACGTTCAGAAGCTCACGTATAACTTTCCCATTGTTGTCTATAAATCTCAAATTTTCTTGCCTTACAAGCAGTGATTTCCCCTTATATAATATTGACACAAAAAAGGGTTTCATTAGGAATAGCTGTGGATCAAATAAAAAGAAACTAACTTTCTGGAAGATGAGATCACAGCAGTAGTAGAGGACATTGAAGTCATTCAACATGCATCCTTGGACTAAGGAGGTAGTAATTGAAAATACATATTTAATAGAAGACAACTCCACTTTTGAGATAAATCACACATAAGCACAACACTTTTTGAAGGTTTTGTTAATGTCATCCCTCTCTATCCTGCTAAGTGGCCTGAACCACATACACTATATTGCCAAAAGTATCAGGACATCTGCCTTTACATGCACATGAACTTTAATGACATCCCATTCTTAATCCGTAGGGTTTAATATGGAGTTGGCCCACCCTTTGCAGCTATGACAGCTTCAGCTCTTCTGGGAAGGCTTTCCACAAGGTTTAGGAGTGTGTTTATGGGAATTTTTGACCAATCTCTGAAGCGCATTTGTGAGGTCAGGCACTGATCGTAGGATGAGAAGGCCTGGCTCACAGTCTCCGCTCTAATTCATCCCAAAGGTGTTCTGTAGGATTGAGGTCAGGACTCTGTGCAGGCCAGTCAAGTTTCTCCACTCCAAACTCACTCATCCATGTCTTTATGGACCTTGCTTTGTGCACTGGTGCGCAGTCATGTTGGAACAGGAAGGGGCCATCCCCAAACTGTTCCCACAAAGTTGGGAGCATGAAATAGTCCAAAATGTCTTGGTATGCTGAAGCATTAAGAGTTCCTTTCACTGGAACTAAGGGGCCAAGCTCAACCCCTGAAAAACAACCCTACACCATAATCCTCCCTCCACCAAACTTTACACTTGGCACAATGCAGTCAGACAAGTACCGTTCTCCTGGCAACCGCCAAACCCAGACTCGTCCATCGGATTGCCAGACAGAGAAGCGATTCGTCACTCCAGAGAACACATCTCCACTGCTCCAGAGTCCAGTGGTGGCGTGCTTTACACGACTGCAGCTGACGCTTTGCATTGCACTTGGTGATGTAAGGCTTGGATGCAGCTGCTCGGCCAAGGAAACCCAATCCATGAAAGCTCTGTACGCACTGTTCTTGAGCTAATTTGAAGGCCACACAAAGTTTGGAGGTCTGTAGCTATTGACTCTGCAGAAAGTTGGCAACTTCTGTGCGCTGTGTGCCTCAGCATGCACTGACCCCGCTCTGTGATTTTACATGGCCTACCACTTCCTGGCTGAGTTGCTGTTGTTCCCAATCGCTTCCACTTTGTTATAATACCACTAACAGTTGACCGTGGAATATTTTTGTAGTGAGGAAATTTCATGAATGGACTTATTGCACAGTTAGCTACCTATCACGGTACCATGCTTTAATTCTGTGAGCTCCTGAGAGCGACCCATTCTTTCACAAATGCTCGTAGAAGCAGTCTGCATGCCTAGGTGCTTGTATTTTATACACCTGTGGCCATGGAAGTGATTGGAACACCTGAATTCAATGATTTGGAGGGGTGTCCTGATACTTTTGGCAATATAGTGTATAGTGTAGTCACTTTTGTCTGGTGAAAATGAGAGCTGCAGTGCCGGGCCAGTCAATGAGGTTAGTGTATGTCTGTAGGAAACCCAGGTTAGCTATTGATGTTCCATAGTAAATTACATAGCCCTGTCTTAGACTGATTGAAGTGCAAGTTCAAAGCGCACAGCACAAAGGTTTTAATATATTCAAGGCGTGTCCTAGTCCACCATTGCAATCCTGCCCCCTGCACTCCTAGCACACACATGCACCTATATCAGCTGTGCACAAGTGCTTTGTTTAATTCATGGGTGTGTTTTAGGCTGCATGGAATAAACCAATCAGGAAGTCAGCTCTCATCAGTTTTAAGAAGCAGGTGTGCACGGGGTGCAGACTGTGGCAGCATGATGGTGGATTTATCAGGAGGAAACAAAGAGTAAAGATTTTCAAGTGATGAGCCCAATCTCCTGGTTCAAGAAGTTAAAACACGTGAGTGCCCAATATATGAAGACAGCAGAGTGCCTTCAAAGCAGCTTCATGAGTAAATTGTTTATTTTACGTAAATGCTTCTGAAAACTAATACAATACATGAATTGTAAGAGTCATGATATGTAAATGGTTATGTTTTACAATGAAACACAGTGAAATTACATTGTATTTTATAATTCATTATTATCATCATCATTATTATGCAGCTCTGCTGGCTGAAGATTCTGAAGCAGGAGCCAGGGAGAGTGAGGAGTGAGGGAGAAAGACGATGTGGTTGAGGGGAGAGGCAAGTCAAACCTGACCGGCCATGGAGCTGCACTTCAATCCGGCTGAACATCCACCTGAGCTGGACTGAGGTGCAGCTTTATGGCCAGTCTGGGAAATCTCTCTTGAGCACTGCCATGCTCCTGTGTCTCCGTCCCAGACACCCGTTCTCCTCCTCCTTCTTCTCTTCTTTCTCCTCATCCTCATCTCCTCCACCCATCCTCCATCCTCTGTCCCGCTCACACTACTGTGGGTGGAGGAAACAGAACCAGAAAGCATTTCTTAAGTTTGAGGGAAGAATTGCACATGAGTTATAATGGCTATATCCAACTAGCATCAGTCTTTGACAGAAGCACACATACCTTTTTGTTCCTGGGTTGTGTTGGTCTCATGGTCAGATATAACATCTTGTTCATTTTGTATGTTATAGATCATAATTGTGTAATCCTTGTTTTTCTGGATCCAAATAAACACACAGCCACAAATACTGCAGCTGCTCCAGCTGTCATGCTGACTGATCTGTTAAAGACAATCTGACAGCTGTGATCCCGTCCCATGGGCACTTGCAGGTCTAGTGAGATTTATTAGGCTTTATAATTCTAATAATAATTCTTTATTCCTTAATAGTGAGAATAGGCACAATTTCATTTGCTATCTTGCAAATGTGGGAAAAATGACAACTGCGCTGGTGTAAGATGACAATGCCACCTGCGCCACACCCACCATCTGCTTTCCACCGGGTCTAAGATAGGGCCCAATGTGTGCAGTTTGTAAACAGTCTTGACTAAAGTTCCATCACCACTTACTGTGAAAAAATATGACCCTACCATGAAACACCTGCTTTTAGGCTGGAGTTTGTTTTAACAGTATGTCCACTTGAAAGGCCCCTGGAAGCAGGGGGTAATATAATGTGAATGATTCACATAAATTGAGCTGGCCTACCTTCTAATAATTAATCTTGTAAACAGCAAAAATTAATGTAGGCAGTGGGGCTAACTGAAACTGCAATCAGTGTTTCATGTTCGTTGATTGCAGTTTGATCTCTTAACACCTTATGAGATCTGTGCCCTTGAAAATACTTCACCACAGGCCTGAGTGCATGTGGGGCTCAAACTGCTGCACCCCTGCCTAACCAGCAGGAAAATTAGTTGCATCAAGTGTAGACGTTGCTTGGAGATAACATCACTTATACATGGTTTTCTTACTTAAGATCAAACTTGATTGTAGGTCCAAAAAGCTGACAGCTGCTTGTTGTGTTACAGGACAATGAAAGGCACCTTCTTGCTCCCGCAGAAGGCTACCTCTGTGCACAGTGTACAAGTGTAGATATCAAGCGGCTTTTCAGCACAGCAGGGAATATTGTAGATGAGTAGAGAAACAAGCTGTCTGCCAGAATGCAGAGATGCTTATATTTATAAAGGAAAATATGCCATTGATGCTTAGGAAGTAAGCTTTGAGAAATATGAATCATACTGATCTCTATCCCCCCTCTCTCTCTACCCCTCTCACTTCCTCTCTGCTCCCCTCGCTACCTCTCTAAAAGGACACAAACACTCTCTCAGATTCCCAGAACAAAAAGCAGCTACACCAGAAGCTTATCATTGACTCATGACGCCAAAAGCTGTCATGTCAGTGAGTATTTGTTAAGCTCCACGCTGCTCCAATAACCAAGTGTTGGCTGCTATAGTTTAAGTTGTGTCTTGAAGACAAAGAGTGGTATATGTTGCACTATGTCGCACGCCAATTAACAAACAGTTGTCAATTAATGATACTTTATAATTTCTTCATTTTAATACTAGTATACGATGTTATAAGAATAGTTAAATGAATAAATACTGTGACACAATCAAAAGAAGATTTCAAATAGATCTCATGATTGTGGTCAGTATCAGATGATACTGCTTCCAGCAATTGCTGATTGGCCACAAAAATCCTGATCGTAGCACCCTCATTTAGGCAACATCCCATCATACCTAAACACCAGAATAAGTGGACAGCTGACCAACCTGAACTACGCTATTTAGCTCATGTGACATAACTCAAATGACATTACACACATGGTTTATGTTGTGAAATGGCCACAGAGAGGTTAGGCTTAGGCACAAAAACTACTTGGTTTGGGTTAGGAACATCATGTCCTAACCCTGGACGTCATGTCCATAACAATATGGACGTCATGTCCATAACAATATTTCAAATTGCTCGAAACTTTAAATAACTCTGTTTACTTTTTCCTCCACACACTCAAACCAAAGTGTCCTGGGTTAAAATCCTGTGCTTATTTGACTCATCCATCCATCCACCCCACCTCCCTCCTCCAAATGTGGACTTTCTCAATCCTTTTAGTTCTCCTGCCATGTTCACTATGTCCACTAGGGGGGAGTTGCCTAACAATAAGATATCAGCCAGTGTAAGCTACACGTTTTTCTGGTGAGGACAGGCTTATGACAAAGGCTCTAAGACAGGTTTAAGATGGAGCATGAGGATTTCATGAACTTGTGATTAGTCTCACAGTGGTGTTTAAAATTTAATTCCTTGAGCACCTTCTGGTGCGGCATGGGACACATCTTTTCCCCTGGATGATGAAGTCATGACCCGTGGACATAACTTCAAGACTTTGCTATGCTGGGAAAAAAAACTGTGCACAAGACACACTTATAAGTAGAGAAATAGACCCAGTGATGAGAAGCATAGATATAACACTAGATGAGACATTCCATAATGATTTCACATTTATATCTATGACAAGGAGACCACTGGTGATGATGACAGCAGCCTTCATCAGGTTAGATATTATCATCATATTTCTGAGATTGAAGCTAGAATTTTTATTAATTTTACTGTTGTTAGTACTGTAATTATTACTTAGTGTTCAGTTATTGTAGCTGGATTAGGTTTTATGTGGTTTATAGTTTTATGTGAATGTGTTCTGCAAGTATAGCAAGTATAAGTATAGCTGTTCTTTCTTGTTAGTTACCATCAGTTTGTGCTTTTTTTAAAAAAAAGTACCAGTTTGGGCACTGTTCAGGCACTGGTACGGCTTTGAAAGTGTCATTTCGGTTCCAGTATTGGAAAACACCCAAACAATAACCAACCCTGATGGTCTAGGGGATTTAATGAATGCGTTCGTATTGCCATCAACACAAAAGGATGCAGGCCTTACCTAAACACAGTGTCCAGCATCCCCTTGTAGCGCTGTCCACTGAGCTGGGCGTTGGTTTCAGTCCATTCAGGTTAGCAATTAGATTAGGGATAAATGAGATGTTATCAGAGGAGACAGATACTATCTCGGAGAGGCAAGATGAGGCAAGCGCTCCATCCTGGACTCCAGGTCAGGATGATTTAGGAGAACTAATGATGAGTAAATACATCATGGGGAACTAAAGTGACTTTTTTTTTTTTTTTATTTATAGGTCTGTCCAGAAGAATGAGTCATTCTAGGCCGAGCTGTGCCATGAGCACTTGGTCTGCACAGCACCAGGCATTTTTGATGAGAATGCAGAGCCAGCAAAATAAGTGGCTGCAATCCCATATCCAGCAAACCCTGGAAAGGGAGGAGAAGCTTCTCTTAACAATTACTGAGATGAACAGCCGTTCCAGTGAGCACATGGTATCAGTCCTTTGGGCAGGTTTACAAAGAATTGAGCCCAAGCCACCGTCACCCCCTATGTTTGTCCCTCCCCATCAAAAGTACCACGAAGTGCCTAAGAACCGAAACACAGCATGCACACTCCTGTTGTGAACACTCCTGTGTTCCACTTATGATCCAGTGCCGAGGAAAGAAATGGAATGTACTCATCTGTAGTTAGTAGTTCTTAGATTTATACAAAGTTAATTTATTGAATGCTCTATAGGCGCTTAATAGTCTGATTTTGAGTCTAATTGAAAGTTTTGTTCAAGTCTGTTCAGTTTCAACACAACTGTATAATAAACTGTGACTCAACATCTGCCACTTTTGTTTACAGACCCTGCAGCCTTACCTTATGTTCATGTCTGTATAGTGGACTAAGTGGTTTCCAATTACTGTATTAACTTCACTTTGAAGCTTGTTATTATGTTGAGAGAACAGAGAAATAACTATTGAGGAGAGCTGAGGTATTTGAGTAGTTGCCCATTTTTTCTGCAGTTCAGCACAATAGGAGAATAATACAGTACACTGTGTACAAGACAATACAGTACATTATACATAATAAACGTATAATAATAAACTGTATTCATATAGCACCCTTCAAAACACAGTACACAGTGCTTTATAATAAAAATGGAATACATTTAAAAGAAAACAAACTGACCTAAAATACATAAAAACCAAACACATTATAAACACAAGGAGAGTAAAACTACAGAATAAATAAAAAGACATTTTAAAAATCATTTATGACATGAGACAGAGTTTGCTGCCCTGATCTCTTCAGGCAGGTCATTCTACAGTCTCAGAGCCCTAGTTGCAAAGGCACTGTCAGCTTTTTGTACAAGTGTCACTCTAGGTACAACCAGCAACAAAACATCTGAGGATCTCAATTACCAGCAAGGAACATAGGGAACTAAGAGCTCAGCTATATAACTATGGTGCAGGCTTCTCAGGGCTTTGTAAGTAATTTGTAATATCTTAAAATCAATTCAGAAAGCAATGGGCAACTAGTGGAGGGCAGCCAGTATGTTTGAAATTTAAAAGAGAAAAACTGAAACATGAACTCTTGTATGCCACTGCTTACAAAAAATGAATGTTCATACATTCATGCAGATTAGATGTAGCTGCTCATCAGCCAGTCCATCAGTGGGTAGGCCTGGTCCTGAAGAAGAAAGGCATCCACAAGTTGCTCCTCACTCATCCTCAGTTATTGCAAAATGTGAGATGTGCATAAGTTGTATGCATCAGAGTCTCATGGCTCATAGCTCCTCATAGCCCTAAAAAGAATGGCATACAGAACACAGTCTTGCAAAACTTGCAGAAGGGTGACAACAAAGGTATATTCCCCTGTAGGGCATAGTCATAGGATGTACACAATTCAATTAATTGGAATGTGCTTGATTGCATGTAAATGGTATTATAAGTGGAATATTCATTTTCATTTGCCATGTAAACAGTTTGGTGGGACTATTGTCTTTATGGGAATATGGGAAAAACACAGAATATTTTGTGCATGTAAACATAGTCATTGTCATGCTTCTGCTGCCTTTGGTCCTGACAGTCATTATCAGTTATTATCTGCACAGCCACAAGAGGTCGCCTGCTAGGAAAACAAATCAGAAACAACCAATGCTTTTTCTGATGAGCACAGTCTGTCTGGAGCAGATTCTAAGGGATTTATTTCCTCCAAGATTTTATGTTTTCCACCATTGTTGAAGCAGCCAATAACAGCACACTGCAGTCCAAATACAACAGACAAACAAACAATAAAAAGTGTTCAAATATTACACTGTATACAGTATTCTGTGTGCATCCAAGGGAAAATCATTTGGACAAACACTGACAAGTAGAAACTGTGACCTCAAGTTATTAAATGCAGTAGGAA
This sequence comes from Lutjanus argentimaculatus, assembly GCA_034769285.1. Lineage (NCBI taxonomy): Eukaryota > Metazoa > Chordata > Actinopteri > Lutjaniformes > Lutjanidae > Lutjanus > Lutjanus argentimaculatus. Next base: position 38,728,320 of record JAWZSL010000006.1, read on the forward strand.
ATGTATTGGCTTTGGTTCTGTTCTGTTACACAACTGTGTACAAGCTTTAGAAACATGGTTCGAATTACGGGGGAGCTAGAGGGAGCTGGGCTCACCTGAAAAGGGCATGAGCTCCCCTGAAAGCCTCATTTTAGACAATTGAGGGGAGCTCTAAAACATGATGGTCCTGAAATAAATAATAATAGTGAAAATATACCAATATTGTGTGTGTATTCACACATTATATTATAATTTCCGAACATGTATCTCCACTAATTAATACCACGCTGTGTGCACTGTTGTCTTTGGCGACCTGACCGTTGCGCTGTCCGTGGTTCTGACACAGAGCAGAGGTGATTGATTGACAGACAGAAAGACTGACAGACAGAACGTGTTTACTTACTTCGGTTCCTGTTTGCTTTTCATTGTTGCAAATTGAACTTTCGGCCCTAATTCACTTTTGCCCGATTATAACAATTCGCAGACAGTAGGGAAACAACAAGGAAATGAAGGGACAGTCAATGAGGAAAAACTGTGAGTGAGACACACGCAGCAGAACAGCTCTGTCTATGTGCCCATGATACTTTATGAAGTTCTCCCATGTAAAAACAAATGTGATTTAATTTTGATGTGAGAACTCTCACTCCCACATTAGTTAACATTCACAAAGATCAGATTATGATGTTGATATTAGGGTCAAACGCACTAAGTAAGTACACCCTAAATGGCAAAATGCGCACTGAAAGCATCTTGACACACATCAAAGTACTTTGACGCTTCCACTTCGAACTTGTTTCAATTTTGGAGCTTTTTCTTCTGCACCCGAAATATGTTTGGGGAGAGCTAAATAGAATTTAAAAAAAAAGGTACGGACTTGAGGAGGGAGTGCTGATGGAGCTGCAGCTCCACCTGAAACCAGGTAAAAAAAAAAAAAAAAACGACCCGCAGCAGAGAGGGAGGGAGAGAGCGTCTGAATATGGACAGATCTGCCGACTTGATATAAACACTTTTTATGATCATGAATCATAATATAACTGTACACTTCTTTGGTGCGTCAGTTGAAGCTTTTAGTGCGTCTTGGCCTTTATATTAATGAAGGTGTGTGTATGGGAGGCAGAAAAACATTGCTTGTGTCCCCCTGTTGATTTTCGTGGTTTTATTTTTTGTATTTGCTCTGATTGATAAATGCATTCTTTGATTTTTGAAACAGTAACATCCTTAACTTGGTCGCGCTGACGTGTCCTACCATGTATGGTATGTTTTAGAAGCTGCGCGCACTGGAAAATAGGGCTCCCGTGAAATCCACTGTGTAATTCGAACCCTGCTTAGAAACCTACCTGTTGAGGGTTATACACACAGATTCTGTCCTTCAAAACAACAAGCCAATACAGCAACCACTGGAACAGCACCTAAGCTTGGGGAAAATAAGTTGAAAGAGAAATGTAAATGTATTTTTATCCTACACCCAAGTATTAATCTTAAATTAGCCCTATCTAGAAGTGTAGAGCAAACTTATTCTCTTAATGTCTAAACCTCAGCTGATTCAAACTAGTATGGAAATGCAGAAACACACACACACACACACTATCTTAATCTTTAGTGGCTCTCTGCTGCAGGTCTCATTAGGTTTGTGGAAAGTATTACCCTCGTCTGTCTCTATTGTTCTGCTCGTCCTCCATCTCCCTCTCTCCACCTCCATCTATTAAACACTTGAGTGATAGTGAGTTTCTCTCATGGCTGTACTCCTCTCACCAACTCCCAGCACTCATGACTAATTCTTAACAATGCTCATGTTCCAAGGCATAGAGTTAAATATAAATGAAGTCACTGTTAAATTCCAGACTTTTCTGCATGTACACTACTGGCCTTTTATTCCAATGAAGGCTCATTATGCTCTCTGCTCAGGTGTCCAGGAGGCATGAACACCAGGCCTAAGGGCATCTTTCTCTGCCTGATAGGACCGGCTGACTATGGTCTGTTCTATATTGAAGTCAAATCCAATTGAATTCATTAGGCAGTCATGTTTAAATATGTGTGACACATATAGGATAGTTTGCTTGGTTTGACAGTTGACTGTTTACTGTATGGCACAAAGCATCAATGAGACCCTCAGGTCTGATTGAGCCGGTGCCCAAATTGAATCAGATCAAGCAATGTGGATTGAATTTTAGCAGAGAAGTGAATATCTGTTATGTATGCTAAGGGAAAACCAATTAAACCAATTATCTTTGATCAACTGATTTTGCCTGCACAATATATCTTCCACATTAAGTTACTGGAACTCAAAAGAAAACAGTACATTTAATATAACAGATCATTATGCAACTTATTTAGTTTATTGGCTGCATTAGTTCTGATTCATTGGTGGCAAATCCTAATGAAAAGGCAGAAAATGTTTGTACATTTTAAAAATGTATCATACATCATACATGTATCGTACAAAGCTGACTTACAGAGTTTAGATAGCTCAGATACTGTAGCTAGTTTACTTGTTTCTAAGTAGGCTAACTGCTGCTAACTGTAGCTAACAGCTACAGTTAGCTAACAGCTACAGTTAGCGCAGTTAGTTAGTTAGCTCAGTTAGCTCTGCAGTGGCTGTCCTATTAGCTGCTCCAGTCTCAGGGTCACAAGAGCAAAAACTGGCAAGAAACACCTCAGTACTGTATACTCAGTCAAACCGACCACCATTGGTCTTGGGGGTAGTGTTGGTCCTGATCTTTATCAATGTTAGCTTTGCATTAAAAACTGATGGAATGATTCTTAATTACAGCAGTCATAAAGATTCCTTCATTACAGGTGTTATGTCATGGGTATGATGATCTCATGTCAGTTTTATGCACCCTTGTTGCTCTTTCTGTTCCTGGCAAGAAGATGTATGTATTCATAGATGCATACTAAGAAGCCACTTTTCTTCTTAAGCTGCCTTCTCTTTCTCTCTCTCTAGCCACTAGTTATTTCTAATGGATTGTATAATGAAGTTTAGTGGCCTTGTGCCATGTGAGAGCAGGTGTTTGTGGGGTGGTGTGCCACTTCATACTGGTTCAAGGACGCAGACCCTGTGATTTAAATTGGAAGCAGGAAGCAAAATGCCACAAGGTGCCAGGAAACACAGTCATGACTTGGCAATGTGATGCACAAACACATGGCGATGTGTGCTGAGCTGGGAAAAGAGAAGCGGATAAAGAGTGGGAGAGATATCAGATGAAGTTTAAGTAGTGCTGTTAAACTATATACTTGGTTATATAACAAACCAGAATGTAACATTAATCTTTTTTGCATACAAAAACATCTGAGAGCATCTGAAAAACAAAATATGGCATGTCTGAGATGATGGAAGACAATTAATCCAAGCCAAGAACACAGATGCTTCAGCATGTGTGTTTGTTTGAGGCAAGGGGTGTAAGCTTTTTTAGTTGCTTACTCGCTAAATATCAAATAACCCAGCAGTGTTTGAGATGTTCCATCACACAGTCAATATTGTCCATTATTGGTATTATCCATATTAATCTGTTAATCCCTCTGCTACTTAAATACTGTGCTGTGGACACTGGACACAATGTCATTCACACACACAACACACACACACACACACATACACAACACAAATAGACACTGTGATGTGTTAGCAAAGACCGAAACACCCACAGTAGTCTGGGCTCATACACACACACACACACAGACGCTTTAATGCTGGTAATATCAGGTGGTGATATTACTGACGAGAGGGAGCAAACACAGACAAGGGTTCATTTTATAGATAAACAGTCAACTACCAGAGTAAATAGAGTCTTTGGTGGTGGAGATGATTTACCATCATCAGTCTTTACACTGGATATTGAAAATGGGTTTTCAATCGACTGAAGATCAAATGTGTGGACTGATGTCTTACTCATCAGCTGGGTGTATTTTAACAGATTATAACATTTCTATTACAAGAATATGGGTGAAAATAGCAAATAGCTGCGAAAATAGTGATGAAATTGATAAAATATCCTGTTTAAGCAGCTTTTCATCATTTTTCTGTTTCTCTCACAATGTGAAAGCACGATTCTTTCCCCCAAAAGGTGGTTGCAGCCTTGATGACTGGCCCTTGATGACACAAAGCCAGTCTGGTCTATACGGAATAGCACCATACAGCCACAAAGCATCTGTTACCACACCTAAATGAGCTGGCAACATGTATTCGATATGCTTCTAAAACTCAAAAAAAAAAAAAAAAAAAAGTCAAAAAACTGGAAACTGACAGTCTGCTTAAAGTGTGTACAGCAACTATAAATGTGTGTTCTGAGTTTGTTACACCACAGAATGTGTTATTAACAAAAAAAATCGCTTTGTATGTGAAATTAAACTCAAAGTAACATGTTTGAGCCATCAGAGCCAGAGGACAGGGACAGGATCAGTTCTGTTTTTTCTCTTCTGTGTTGGGTTGTTGGAACTGAAATGAGCTGAAGTGAACTGCTGGGCTGATATGGACTGAACGTAACTTACTGTCGGGTGGGGTGTGGAGGCAGTGTCATTCGTCTGTCAGTTCACAGGTTTCCAGTGCATCACAAAATCATGTTTCAGATCCACCCAAATACTCCTGAACACAGAAATCATGAACAACAGTTAACTTTAAGTTAACTTTTTAACAGTAACTCCACAATTCAGTGCTACATATAGTTCTCAGTCTTTTCACATCTTTTCAGCAATATATAATGTGTATAATGTGTATAGAACTCCCCCTTTTTCGTTTCCAGTAGACATGAAAACCACAATGGAGATGTTATGGAGTCAAGACAGACCCATGGCACAACCAGAACACAATGCAGCCACATCAGCCCTTTCTCACTCCCAGTGAATCAAATGCAGCATCTTGGTTTGTGACCCTATATTTTAAAGTATGATGAAGTAGGTGCCCCTCTAGTGTGATGTTTTGATGTTCCATTGAAGTCAGGTGATGTAGTATAAAAGTTTGCATTCAAGATCTGTGTTGTGTGTTCGAGCAGTTCACGCATCTGATCTCAGGGCTTTTGTTGTTGATCTCCAGAATCTGTTGCCAAGTGGACAATCAGAGCTGAAATCAAATAGTGTGAACTTGGGTTTACTGTACATAATGATGTTCTTATTTTAAAGGAGAAATCTGTAAAATATTTACTGTATTAAATCATAAAATTACCACACTGTATCATCAAACATCAAGGAAACATGTTGAATTGAAACTCGCTTCACTTGACAGGAATGCTTCAGCCATGGTATCCCCCCCCCCCCCCAATTTCCATTCCAGACCAGAATTACTGTTTTGTATGGCTATTTCACATTAATCAGAGTTCAAAATAATGCAGAATTTTCACTGAATGATTAAGTGTCTGTTTATAAGTTGTAAGAAATCATTAATAATCTTGTAGATGGCGTAGATTTTTATAACTGAGAATGTTAAGAGTTTGGCAGGCAGTGAGACAGGCACTTAACTCATCATTTAGAGTGTGCATTTTCAGAGTATTGGTCTTTTGTTTTCAGGATAATAGGCTTACCTTTACATCGACAGACAATTGACAGTTATATACAGCCGATCAAGTGACAGTGGAGGACATGTCATCGCTTGTTTTTGTCAATTTATGTCATTGGTGCAACCACAGATCATATATCAAACAGGATTACAACCTATTTAATATACTACCTATGGCTCCAATTTCTTGGCTTTTTGGACTGCTGTACTCATTTTTGCATGCGCAAGGACTACATGTTGCTCTTTCAACCCAAACCAGGATTGTGTACCAAACTTAACCACGTAGTTTTGTTGCCTAAACCTAACCAATCAATTTTTGTGCCTTTATTTTGAAAGTTTACCAGGACGTTGTATATTTATTATTGCTAACTTAATCGCAAAGCGCTGCATGTGCTGATGCCAGGATACCAACAACATCATAGTTTGAAGCGAAGGGTTACTGACCAAACTAAAACATGGTGGCCACATCCAGTGGACATGAGGGGTAGTGCACATGGTAGATTTGCATGTGAAATATCTTCTGTTAAAGTTGTCACTGTGAGCTTTAGTCAACTGATAATAGCAGTTGGCTCCAACCACTGCAAGAGCAGCCTCACAGTGCTGTTAGCATGGCATAGACTATGAGGCATTCTACCCACAGATGATACACATATATTTTAATTGATAGGCTGTCTACACAGGCCACATATGATTAAATACAGTTACACACTTAAGCCTAACTGTGATCCAAATCCTGTTTTTAGGCTGCAAGTCTCTTTTCTTCTGTTTTACTGTAAGCCATATAAAGTATGAAAGAACAAAATTAAGCAATATAAGTATAAGATGCAAAATGAGCAACATAAGATGAAAGTACAAAAATCTGCAATATAAAGTGGGAAGGTACAAAAATAATCAATACAGCAACAGAAAAATACAATAAAGACACAAATAAATGTCCATCATCATGTTCAAAGGCATTCAGCAGCAAATACAATAAAATGTGCATTGTGGCAGATACAGGGTGATGGTTTATTGGAGATGATGATAATTTGTGGTTAGTGGAAAGTGGTTTTGATGTAAGTGATCCTGCTCAGTACATCAGTCTTGCCAATGAGGGAAGTTTGAGTTCAACAGTCCCACAGCTTTTGGGAAGAAGCTGTTTTTCAGTATGTTTGTGTGTGTGGATGGATCGTAAGTGCCTCCTGTTCATTTGAAGGTAGATAATGAACATGTAACTATTCATGTACCTATATCCGTGTCTGTGACATGACATTTCTGTTTAATATTTGCTTGTCAGTTTGTTGGAGACAAATCTGTGATCTGTCATCAGAGCATCATAAAAGAGAAACAGCTATAAGAGATGATCCACTCCTTCAGCTTGTCTCAGACATCACAATGAGCCTTCTGAGTTATATAAATAAAGCTCAGTGGATGTTTTGATTGTAGGGTTACAAAAATACCTCTTATAAAGTTCTCCCTGACACGCCACGGCACCTTTGTTGAAGAGTCATTTCAGCCTTCTGAGTTAAAATAGCCGAGCTGCGCTGCGATAACACAGACATTTAATCTGCGCTGAAGTGAGCTGGTTGATGTTTTGTTCTTTGTTATTCACTCAGAGAGACATCAACACCGACACGCGAGCCCTTTTTTTTTTCTGGTGTGTGAGAGAGAATGAGATAGGATCGGTTTCCATGACAGAGAGTCAGAACAAGGGAACAGCAGAGGGAGAGATAAAATAGTGAGAATAAACCAGAGGACTGAGCCAAAGAGCTGACAGCTGGCTCTGGTCCACAGAATAGCCTAAACCTTCCCAAAGGAAACTGCAAAGTTTGCATCTGCAGTGTGTGTGTCTGTGTGTGTAAGAGAAAAAGAGAGAGGGAGGAGAGAGAGAGAGAGAGGAGAGAGAGAGAGAGAGAGAGTGTGTGTGTGTGTGTGTGGTGTGTGTGTGTGTGGTGTGTGTGTACAGTATGTGTGTGCTTCTGTGTTGAATTTTGAGCTTAGTGTCAATCCTCTGCTACATCGGGGATCCTGTTTAACAATGTGACTATAACACAAACAGTCACACACATACTGTCACACACACACTTTCATGGACACACACAGACTGTTGTCAGGTGATTCAAATTCCAGTTGCCAAATATACTTAACTACTCATATTTCTGATGTCCTTGCTTTTTTATGTAAGAGTTACAAAGCAAAATTTGGCTAAACTTGTCAAGCGACTGGTAAAACTTCTTAATGTAATAAGAGTAGGCTGTTACATGGTGAGACTATAGACTGTAAATGAAGATGGACAACACATCTCCACTTCCTCCCTAAATGAAGCCAAAATATCCTGAAAGAGTTACAAACGCTGCCATCTTGTGCTTGTGGCGTCAGCTCGAGCCAGAGTGTGCGCAGTAGTGATCAAGTTTTAGTAAAGCAAGTCTCAGGTCCTCAAATTTGTGACTTGTGTCTGACTTAAGTCAAGTCATGTGACTCAAGTCCTCCACATCTGGTTTATTTCCTGAACCCTTTATCAACTCTGATGTGTATTTACATTATTTTGATGTCCTGATTCAGGGCTAGATGCTAATTATAGAAAAGGCAATTTAACACCACCAAGACTTCTTTGCTAGCTGAGGAAACTGGCGGCGCCCACTGCAGTACATCATGTCCTCAGATGTGTTAGATTCTTGCCACTTGAACTCCTTCCATTCAGCATTCATGCAGTGTTTTCATTCCAGTTTGTGTTTTCTGTTCTTTGTTTTGTCTTTTAAAGATCTGAGCAGTTTGAGCGGGCTAAACCCGTACTTTAATAGTCCCAACATACGGTGGCCAGCCATTGACGAGTACTGTATGCTGTTTTCGTAGAATGTTTCACCAAAAGGAGCGAAGGAATTGGGATGTTTGTGGAGCTCCTATGGGATTAGATCACTGACATAATTCGCACGCACGCAAATGGGATCTGTGTGTGCAAATCAAACATCCGCGCATGCATTTTTTTTCCATAGAGTGCTTTCAAAGCACTCGCGAGCTATTTTGTATCCTGCATCTCTTACCCCTGGTGCAATATTGCAGCCTGTGAGGAGGAAAACAGCTCAAGCATGCGCAGAGTCCGCTCGCAATACTTTCCCCTCCTCGCGCGTGCGCAGACTGCTCGCTCGTGAAACTCTCCTCTCCTCGCTCAGAAATCTTTCCCGTGCTCGCGCGCGGGTGCTTTTTTTCAGTGGGCGGTTTTTGCGGCAACACCACTAGGACTGCCTGAATGACATGTTTGGTGTCTTGACTTGAATGTTTGAACATATATATATATAAACCTTCAATAAATGCTTGAGTATGCATACAGGAAAAATATAAGCTTTAAAATATAAAATAAAATATAAGCTTTAAGTGTAATGATAACAGCAAACGCATATTTGCTTAGTATCAGTGGTTTATGTGAATTCTGCTTACATTCCCAGACAGCAGGGGGCGTTCGGGGTCTGTGAGTAGTTGAGCCACAGAGGTCAGTCCTGTTTGTTTTTCCTGTCTTCATGTGATGAAGACAAGTTCGATAAAGTACCTTCTCTTTCAAGAAAGTCCATATGGGGCTTTCATTTTACTTTATTTTATTATTTTTGCCGCAGCAGCCAGCTCCTTTATTTCCTGTCTTACAGTACTATTGGGCAAACTGATTAATCCAGGTGTGTCTGACCATTGTGATATATAATATATATATAATGTTTTGGGCTTTAACATTTGATCATGAATGCAGTGGACTTCTAAGAAGCATACCCTTACAAAAAGCATTCATCCTTGACTTTTTAAACAGTTGTTTGACCAAATAATCTTGATCCAAAGAACCTCTGCAGATGACTGTAAGATATGGTTGAAAGCTCTGCAAAGAGCTAACATGTAGAACTTGAATTAAGTGTTGTTGTTTTTTTTTTTTTGTTTTGTTTTTTTTTTCTTCTCTTGTCACATATAAAAACAATTTGGTTCATGTAGAACATGTTGTAGTTTACAATGCTCTTTTTGGGGATTTAGACATTATCAGTTGATATAAATGCTCCTGACATGAATAGTAGCAATTTTCTTCATGAAGTTATAGCAGACAGCATGCACTTGTAGCAGAAAGGAGGAAAGAAAATGTAGAGTAAAGCTCTTTTCGACCTAGACAGGAAAGAAAGGGTGGGTAGAACAAGATAAACCAGACACACCTGTGAGCTGAAAAAGTGGGGAAACTAATAAAGGCAGCACGGAGGAGAGCAGACAGAGGAGTGAGAGTAGCAAAAGGAGGAGATAACTGGAAGTATAATCCAGTCTGGACAGCTTTGCTCTAAAAAGAACACCAGCTTTTCCCCTCCAGAAAAACATGTATGCTGGTCTAACATGTAAGCAGCTTATCCCTACTGATACGTCCGTTTATTATTAGACAGCACCCCCTAATGGTCATAGTAAGTATGACAGGAGAGGTGGAAGGAAGTCCACATTTGGAGGAGGAGGTGGAGCAGATGGATGGCTCAAAAAGCAAAGGACACCATGGAGACTGGGGTTCAAGTCCTGTGAGAAACGAAAAGTAAACATGATGTGTTGAAGAAAACTGTAGCATACATAAAAGTAAACAGAGTGGCAGTTGCTCTAAGAATCACTTGGATTTAGTGAACACTCCTGCCCAACAAGGCACTGCTGGAAATGAGCTGATCCCCGTAGTGGGTTTGGATGAAGCTGGTTCAACTTCCTTTTTGACCTGCTTAGATACAGCAATGGACTTATTTGTTTTTGTCGAACTTACAAAAGTTCAGATAAGTCTCCTTTTCTGCAACTCTTCAGACTTCTCCTGTTCACTTGCCTCAGATTAATGTAGACGAACCCTCATCTTTTAGCATCCTCAGCCTTTAGAGCTCCCTAACTGATATATACACATTCTCGCCTCTCTCAACTGAAATGAACTAAATGGAACTGCAATGGAAATTCATTTTTATTCACAATATATACAGTATATATCTAATGTTATATGCTTAGATGACTTGTTTACACCTCATATCCCCCTTAGATGTCAAGTGTCCTTATATGAAGGTGTAAGGCCAGGTCTAAGCTCCCCATAAACCTCGATTCCACTTTTATGGCAGTCTTGTATGATGTTGTTAGTGGAAAACTACGGAGGAGTGTTTAGGAGACTGAGAGCTCATCAGAGACCTTGACACACAGTTTTTATCTTGTTTGCCAGAGACAGAGTCCAGGTGCCATCACAGGTGCACCTGCTGAAATATCACACTCTCTTTACTACATTGTTAAACACAGAGAAGAGATTGAGCAATAACCTCTCCCTCCTGCACTCCCTGAAAAACCAACACACTGCCTCTCCTCTTTGCTCTTTGGTGTAGAGACCTTCAAGCCCATTTGCAAATGGTGGAATAAACTTACAGAAAGACAGATTGTTGTGGTTTACTTTTTTTGACACAGATTTCCAACAAAGAGCTGAACTTGATTCATTCTGAGTTGAAAGGACAAACAAACTGAACACATTCATAAATGCATGCACACAACTCACTCGTCATCATCTCCCGAATGAACGATTTACTATTATCTGGATTAATTGTCTTATCAGGACTCTGAATTTGGTGTCCATTGATCTAATGAACAATTTGTGAGTCACAGACTTTTGCATTTGATTTTTATTAATCATACACATTTGATTTGATTATTATTTGGTTTGAAAACAAGTGTTTATTTGATGAAACTGACATTTTGTCTTTTCTTTTGTCTTGTATTGAGGGTAACAAGCTATCTAGGTCATCCATCCAACTTGTTTGTATCAACATTTTTAAAGTAACAGGATAAGATTGTTATTATTCTCCTGTCTGGCACCCGACCCTTTTTTTGGATATTTGGGATAAACCTACTCTACACAGAGATGGCACACTGCTGCCCTCAACAGGTCAAACTGAGTTACGCTGATTAACCGTTCTATATTTCAGTAAAACTCTCTGGCAGGCTGGTCACTTTAACATCATCCCCAGTGTATTTAAATATGAAAAATGTCCTGAGCTTTGTGTTGTAGATACTTTGAGCCGTCGTCAATAAATGGAATCGGATTTATTCATCATAACTTTGAGAATGTGAATGTTTTCTGCTGTTAAACAATGGGACCTCTATGGTCCTCTCTGCCTGAGACAGACCTTGTTGTCTTGGGGGGAAGTGTGATGAAGAGTTGGAAAGGACGACTGATCGGGTTGCAACTTTTCCTCAAACAAATTCAATGATTTTCTCAAATAAGTTGCCAAAAACACTACCTACATCACCATTGTTGAAAACAGCAAAGACATTGTGAATCTTTTGCTTGAAATCACATCACATAATCACCCTCAGTAAACAGTGGGACATGCTCAGCTTTTGCTGCTGGAGATGGGCGCTGTTTACTGGGGTTAAGTGTGACAGAGAGTCGGTAGGAAGGACTGACTGGGCTGTGAAACATCCAAATATAAATTCAGCAGTTTTTTGTAAGTTTCAAAAAGCAAAACTTACTGCCACATTACTGTTGTTTGTTCTTACAGCAGAGCTGTGTGGGATAAAGTGGGGGACATTTCTCTTTTGTTTTGAAAGCCCCGTGTTATCCATTAAAGGATCTGTTGTTGCCAAACACTGAATGTTGACTCAACAGAGAGTAATGTTGTGGATCATATTTGTGATAAAACTGACCTGAAGTTACCCTCCCTTCTTTTAGACAGGCTGATATTTATTCAGTCACAGCTACTTACAGCACTTTTACTGCTACTTGTTTTGTCTGGTATTTTTAGAACTTTGTTGAATCAAACTTAGTCTAAAAAGTTACAAATGCCACATATTTGGTATCAAATTAAAGAGGAAATTGTATTTTTTTCAACTGAATTTCTTCCTGTTTTCGAGAAGAGATGTTGATTTGGGTTTAATAGGAAAATGATCATTTAAGTGAGGATTCTCTCAGTGAACTGCAGCAACATGTTAAGAATCTGCTCAGGTCTAGGAGGTTGACCTAACTTTGCGTTTTTTTCCCCAATACTTTGAACTTCCTTCATTTCCCAGTCATCAACCTATGGGTGGTGATGACTGCATATTCTCTAACTCCAATCTGTACTTTAGCATAAGCCCTCTTACTTGGTTTGAGTCTGGGTTCAACCAATACAAAGATAAATGCTCCAGTGAAACTTTCTTATATAAATTAATAATACAATTAGATCAAAAATGGTCAAATCATTTTCATTTGTGCCACAAAGAATTTCTCAAAGTAAAATGAAAATCTAGACAGACTATCTCTAGCTAATGTTAATTAGAAAATATAGCTAAGAGTGATTTGCCCTAAAGTAACATCAATAAGTCCTCCAGGTTTTGAAATAACTATGAGGAAAAACTGAGCCAAAACTTAATTAATGGAAGTAAAACTAATAAAAAACTGAAATTGCTGATATTAATAAATAGAGCCTAGGTTGTTAATTTGCCTCAGACAATAACTAGAGAGTGCTGGGTACTCAAATTTGTCCTGTGATGAGCACATTCTCTAAGTTATCAGAAGTTTTTATTATTTATTTCATCAAACATTTTTAATACGCCAGAGATTGGGGTCTCCCCAGGAGCTCTTCATATCCGTGTTAAGTGAAGCGGTAAATTTAGATGTTTGTGGTTTGGATAAGTGAGGTTCTTGTCATTATGAAGTGGCTTCCAACAGTTTTAGATTATTGAGCATTTGATGAGGAGTGATTGCAGGTGGATTAGTGTGCAAGCAGTGAGCAACACTGTTCCTTGTAATGATGGAAGTTTCAAACCATCTCTACACTCTGCTTTACCTTTTTTATGGTCTTAACAGATTATCCCAACATGCACCAGTCAAACATAAGACAGACATCATGATGATAAAGAAATACAAACACATTTACACCTACAGGAAATTAACAGGAAACCTACACAGACACTGTACACAAAAACTCAACAGAAAGGTCCCAAAAAGTGGGCTGTTTTATACATAGGCTGGAGCCTATCCCAGCTGACAACGGGCGAGAGGTTGGCCACATCCTGACCTAGGGCTGGGTATCAATACCTTTAGAGTATCTATTGAAATAACCAAGCTGCCAGTAGTATTGAAATTTCTCCAGTTAAACAATACCTGCATTCAAACCTTTTGGAACCCAGATCTAGAAAAGGGCTATTTATATGATGTTGCTCACAGCCAATCACCACAAACCTTCTGAAAAAGGTATCAAATAAAGTACTCCACTGACACCAGTATCACTTTATAGGTACCTGTATTGGTACTGGTATCATATTTTTTTAAATGATACACAGCCCTACCCTGGACAGATTGCTAGTTTGTCACAAAGCTGAATCACTGAGACAAACAACCACTCACACCTATGGTGTGACCTAATTTGCATGTCTTTGGACTGTGGGAGGAAGGTGGGGGGACCCTAACCTTATGCAGACACATGGAGAACATGCAAACTCCAGACTGTAAGGCCCGGCCCCAGCCGCAAACTCCCCAGGCTGGAGCACTGTCTTGCTGTGAGGAGACAGTGCTAACCACACCATGCTGCCCTAATAGGCCCACAGATCCTGTTCCCATCCCTGGCCCTCAAATACCAATGTTTTTGTCACACCCCTTAGCCTCTCATACAGGTGCATAAGATACCCTTTAGTGTCTCTATGAGACATTGCCAAAGAGCCTTTTCAACATGTGGTTAGCATCGAGAAACAGTTTCAGCTTGATCAGGTTTAGGTACCAAAACTACTTAGGTTAAGTTTAGAAATGATCATGGTTTGACTTAAAATGGGTATGTTACCTTACATAATGTTAGGTAATTTTAAAACTTTAGATCACATTGACTTTTTGCTTTCACACAGCACCTAGCCTCTTGGGTGAAAGTTCTGTGTGTGTTTGACACATTCATCCACCCCACCTCCTCTACTCCTCCTCGACTTTCTCGCTCTTTATACTATGTCACCTTATGCTGACTGGTTTACATGGAAGTTACTTGAAAGCCTGGTGCATCTCGTGTGTGACAAAACATCACTATTTGATGACCTGGGAATGAGGACAGGCTGTCCTACAGTTCTTTCAGTTCTCTGAGATAGCTTGACTTTCTTTGGTTGGAAATTCATTAAGCAGGCCATCTGCATGATTTTATCAGAGGGAAACAATTTAGGTAATTTAGCCAAGGTTCTTTATTCTTCAACTGGGAGATGAATCTCCCAAATTAGAACTAATTAAAGAGAAATAACCAACATTGAGCAGGGTGGCAGCTTGGTGATGGTCAAATACTGATATGGGAGATCCATTTCAGTGCTTGATAAAACAGATGCCTAAGGTGTAATGTGCCGTGATAGTGTGAAGTTTTGTGTCTCCCCATGCTTTCTTAGACCAAAAGCTAGAATCTATGGTTTGTCCTCATGGAGTTGGAGGAAACATTTCATGTCAGAGAGTGCAGTAGTCAAAGCATTTAATAGCAACAGCTATTTGGTAAGCAGCATTTTGGCAGCACACTCCAACAAACAATTACTGTTATAATCACTGTAGTAAAACAGACTTGGAAGTACAAAAATACACATAGAGTGTGGGTGAAATGTGAGTTGTCATACAGGCGCTTAAGACAGCTGTATTGATTAAAACAAAAGTGCATCTGTTCTGTAAGAGGCATGTGAGATGGATGGAACATGTTCAGTGAACACAGAGCCTGCAAATAAAATCAACACCTATATAAAGAAGGATGTCATCTGCATAGCAGTGAGGTCAATACCAGCCTGTGTATTGTGAACTCGGCATGGAAGTGGTTAGTTTGCTCACAGCAGTGCTGTGCAACACAAGGACTGTATATAAAATGGACATCATAAGAGTTCTGCAAAAGTGAAGACAAAGCATCTTGATTGCCCCCTGGTGCACGGTTGCAGCACAGATTGTAAACCCAGTCCACTCCATTGAAACGTAGGGAACATGACCCACACTAAAACATCAAAGTACGTTTCAAAATATTTTTTCCAAACATGGTTTCTGTCATTTTAAGTAGTTCTTATCACACCAATGTATTTTTAAGTGTACTTTTTCCTGATCAGTTTGGTGTTAATTAGTTCTTTGATGTAATACAAACAAGTCCATTTAAACAAGTCCAGTTGTTTTCGATTTAATCTTTCCTGAGTATACACAAGGGGGTTTTATGCCATGATTTGATAGCTGATCTCTGCTTATGATTGAGTCAGCCGGCCGCATAGGCGGGAGCTCCAATGCTGATCATTACTGCGCAGATGCTGGCTCATGGCTGCTGTAGACTGGCTGTAGACTCTCAAAACTTATTGCTGTGATAAGAAATCTCCCATTACAGTATGCTCCCCAGTACTAGATCCAAAATGAAAAGCTCTTATTGGTATACATACTACAGTTAAAAAAGCAATTCTCCACTGTATTAATACTGGTGGACTGTACTGTTGCTCGACATTACATCAGAAAAGGGTTTTTGAAGACATCTAAGCAAACCAGGGTTGTCAAATTCAATTTAGTTCATGGGCCACATAGGGTCCAATTTGATTTCATGGCCGGCTGGACCAATAAAACCATTGCACAATAAGCTATAAATAACAACATCTCCTGTTTTCCCCTTTTTTACTCTAAATAAGTATATTCTGAAAACTTTCACAATTAATGAACCATCAGTTTATACAACAGATGATAAACAGCCCGAGATGTCTTAAGAAAAATAACAGTGTCTCTTCCACATTCAGTCAGTCTACTGTCATTACATGTACATTACAGATGCACAAATGCACAAACATTTATGTATTTTGGAACTGAACAACAATACAGTATTTTACTTCTTTATGATTTGTACAACTTGTTGAGCTCTAGAAATTGTTTTAACCAATGGTTAAAAAAAAAGTGGAAGCTACTGAGGAAAAAGGTTAAATTATCCCCATTTAGTCCAATGACAATTGCTTGCCTGGCGCAAATTAGCTTCCAGGTTAACTTCCATGGTATGTTTCTCCCTAGGAAAGTTTTACAAATATAAAACCTCCATGGATCAAAATTTTATGACAGACAGAGTGATAATCGACCTTGTCTACAGATCGAGATGTCCTATCAACAGTTTGAGAGACGTCTCTTTCATAATGGTGGCTAAAGCCTCGTTTATCTTTACACATGACATCATGGCGCACAAGAATTTTTCCCCATAATACAGTTTGTAAAGTCATTCAGTAGACTGGATTTAATCCTGTGGCAGGAAGATTCTGACCTGCAGGCAGTGTATTTGACACCCTTGAACTACACACTTCATTGTATCTATTGATCATTGTATAAATAATTTTGTTTTGGAAATCTCATTTGCAGTTGTTAAATATGTCAACTCAAAATTTTCTCCATCACCTCTGACAGTCTACCAATGGAAATGTGTTATTTACTGTAATTAGGACATACTGTATATATAGTACTTCATCTAATGATCCTTTTTATATATAAAAATGGTATGATATTCAAAATTTCTATCCATAAGCAAAAGTAATAACAGCGTTACTTTTAACAATAAATCACAGTTCGGACTTTTAAGCTGTTCCAGTGACCCATTTTGGCCTGATGACCTCTTATGTCACTCCATGACGGATGCTGTCATTTAAATTAGCAATTACCTGTAAATCAATAGCATAATCAATCTTGTTCATTTCAAAACACCTATTATGTTGATCGAGGGTTTGTGTCATCTGTCCCGATTGGCTGGATGTGTGATTAATGTAATGTGATTTTCAGAATGTGAGACAAATTAGTTTTGATCAGTGGTGTAAGTGGTGTCAGGGTCTGTCTCATCAAGGCTGTTTGCCACCGTTTGTCTTAATTGTTGAATCTGTTGGCATCTCATAAACTGCTCTCACATTCTGATCTCTCTCTGTTTCACCATCAACCTCTCCCTCCCCTCTTCTTCTTTCACTGCTTTTCTTCTCCCTTTCAGTCTTTGACTTTATTTATTCCCGTGGAAATCACATGTAAAAGAAGCACAATGGTATATATAAAGAAAACTCACAAACTGAATGATCTCAGTCTTCCTGCTGCCTACTCAGTTACCCATCTTGTCTTGCTTTCCTCGCACACTGCTAACATATGCTGACCTTATGAAAGAAACATGAACTTGACATATGGTAACATTTTCCTCACATGTGATGCATGTAAGCTGCTGGCATTTATTCCACTAATTATGTAAGCACATACTGACAAGTACAACAACGAACATGCAGAGTAGTGTGGTATTGTGTGAGCACAGGTAGAATCATATAAACTGTCAATGAAACCACTAAGAGACATTAAACTTCATTAAAGCTGCACTTATTAATATTTTAGATTGGCAATTGATCTATTTATAATGTGAAAGGGGTCACTTATAGTGTCTTGGAATTAGGCTAGCTCTTTGCTATCATGTACACCATGACTTTATATGGTGATAATATGTCCGTGTTACGTTTACAGCTTGTTCAGCACCCCCAAGTGGCCAAAAGAAAAACATTGATTATGTTACTATTCTACTTTAAAACAACAACAACTGTTCTTGAACTGTCTGATGATAGATAGAAAGCTTTACTCTTTGCTAAAGTAACAGCTAGCTGCTGCTAGTTTGTCAGTTAGCTCAGGTAGCCGGAGTGGCAGCTTGGCTGGGAAGCGGTGGTGTTTACACCACTACCACAGGAGCTTTGGACCACTGGGAGGAGGAGGTTTTCAGGCGAGAAGGAGCCAGAAGTGAATGCTGACGGGGAGGGAAAATGCAGAAATGGGCACCTTAACTGGAGCCGGACAACTGGGCAATGCTTTACGCCACACACCTCCAGCTGTGTCACTGATTTTGGTAAACGTGAGTCATATTTTATGGTGAAAATGTTTTCTAAAACCGGCGTTTTGGGGCTGTATAACGTCAGACTGTGCCCAGCTGACTCATTTGTTTGACATCAGTGTGCGCTGTTATTTGATTGTGTAAAAACCTTCAGAATCTAAAACTAACAATACCTACTGATAACATAGGTATAAAAATGTGCTATTATAATCTTTATTTTAACACTGATTTTTTTTTTTTTCATGAAAATGTTGGCTTTTTAAAGTTGTCCCAGATTTTCCATCAACTCTATCTTTTTTTTTTTTTTTTTTTTTAAACAAAAAATGATTTAATGAGGCATGAAAAGGTTTAGCTATACCCCAAGGACCCCTGTCTCATTCCCTGGTTCAAAAAAGGTGAGAATACTGCTCAAGCACTGCTAAGCTTTATGTTTTTTGACAAATTAATTAAAAAATATTGCTTTCAGATGTGTCTCAACCATACAATGTAAACTCTGTAACCCTTCTAAATCAAAGCTAAAAAAAAATTATGGTTTAAAAATGTGCATTTTGATTAGCATTAAGAGAACTTTTAGCAATTTTAAAAATAAAATGGCTGCTCACTATGACTATGCTGTGGAAATTAAAATATGGAACATTTTGACAGAGTTGATGTCTACATTTAATTAAAAATTTAATCGCCAGGAGGTTGGCCCATTATAAGGTTTCATAGCCAAGAGTTTGATCTTTTAAAATATATTTTTTCAGCATAACTGAAGAGAGAAAGCCCCTAAAAATATTGTCTTGTCCCAGTTATCAAGAATGAGTAATATTTGAGAAGCACAAACGGATATTGAATGTACAATGACGGAAAAGAGAGGTAAATGTAGAAAATGTTTTATTAAAAACAGCATTATCAAGGAGGATACTGTGGACACCAGTCACGTTTCTCTGCCTCATCATTATAGTCACCTTCCTGTTTACACTGGCATGCATATGCAAGTGAATTTTAATGTGATATGTGTTTTCAGGCGTGTTTTTAAAAATACCTGTCTACATGTGGTCCAGGCCCATGTATTTCAGTATTTTGACACTTCACCAAAATGGACCATAACCATGTTTAATCATGTCTGAATGCACAAACTGCATGTCTCGGGGAGTGACTGATGTGTCATTAAATAGCACAACATGCTTTCAATACCCCTTTCAGATGCAGGTGTCACATGGTGGGTTGATTGGTCGACCAATCAAACCCACTCAACCCGCCATGTGTGAAGTCATTTCAGCACAAATAAACATGCTGTGATGTACTACTGTATATCTACAGCAGCACACACTAACTCACAAAGCACATGCACCCACATGTGCACACAGGTAATATATTTCCTGCAGCTCCTTACGGATATCTCTCTCAGACACACATACACACACACACACACTTACTTGTTGCTAGGTATGTTGTCGGGCTGTCATGTTGGATTTATCAGGAACACACTCAGTCAAGCGGTTCTAAGAATACGTGCAGGGAGTAATTTCTAAATATTGATTCCTTCCATGTAATCTAAAATTTATTGCAGGGATGATCTTCAATCCAAATATTGACTCCTTCCCAGCAGCAGGCTTCTAAAATTACAGCAGGGACAGCCTTCAGTCCAATTAGAGTGCAGACATGGCCAAGTGGAGTCCAGATCCTGACAGTATGACAAAATATGCAGGAGAATTGACTTTAAGTACCATCAGCTTTAATGATGACAATGGGAACACGTAAAAACAGAGAGAAAACATTGAAAGAAAGACTATTGATTTGAATCACTTCTGCAGAAAGCAGTCTGCATTTACTGTATATGAATATTGTCTTTTCACACTTAGGCTGACAGGAGAGATGGAAGAGCTGGAGCTGACAACATTCGATGAGGTCTATGATTTGTCCATTACCCACCAGGATATGATTTTTGAATGCCATTTCTGCTATATTGGCTTCAAAGGAGAATGTCATGAAATTGATTCTGAGCTGAGTTTTAATAATGCAGCCATTATTAAATATCAGCAGTCATTTATCTGTCGAACTACGCTGCTGAAAGTGTGGACTGTAGAATTTCATATCACAAAAGAAAGAGGCATACAGACAGAAAGTTCTCCACATGTTCCAATGCAACACAAAAATTCACAATAACACAGAAATGACAAATGTAAAACAATGCAGTGGTGGAAAGTGACTATGTATGATTACTCAAGTGCTGTACTTTTAGGAACTGTACTTGACTACATTTAGTGCTACGTTATACTACTACTTCACTACATTTCAGGTGATGTATTATACTTTTTCATCAACTGGGCTAGGCATCACCGCTAGTTTATACATTCATAATATGGACAAGAATTAACAATAATTGCAGCACAATTTTAGTAATAGTAATAATGAAGAACATAGTATAAAGAGGATGTGGTTTGGAAATCTGGGATCAAACCAGCACAGGACTTTAATATAGGACACTTGGGGAGCGATTCTGATTGAAGTGGTTACAAAAAAAAGCATTGTCTAGGCAGGGCCCCTGTGTCGTGTTTCAGATGTCTATAGGCATCATATTTGCCAACCTTGAGATCTCAAAAATAGGGAGAATTTTGAAGAATGAAACTAACAAAATAACAAGTACACTGCAGCAACCAAGAATACAGCAACAAAAGACCAAATGAAATGCACTGTACCTTGGATATTACAGATTTCTCTGTTTGTCAGGCAATAGATTTTTTTTTTTTTTTTTTTTTTTTGAGAATCATGTCAAAATGGCATTTCAACTCTTCTCAGAATTTTTAGTACTGAAAGTTACTTTTATTCCCAACGTTTTGATTTTAATCTAGAATATGTTTAATTTTTATGCTTGTTCCTCATCTTCGTAAATAACACATTGTGATAAAATGTATTACTGTCATAATAATAGCATATAACAAAATAATAAGAAATGATATATAAGCTGTATCAGATCTGATGAAAGAGAAAATGTATTTGCATCTTGGCTAAAAAGGAGCAGTGTCCTTTATTGCCTTAGCATTGACTGATGTTCAGTTCTAGTGTCTTTTTATGAGAATACCATAATGTCACCTGTAAATCACAATATAAATCTTTTCCAAGTGAAAGAAATGAAGAGGCAATCACACTGCTTAAAGCACCAACAAGATTCACCAATCAGACGCTAGAGCAGCCTGTATGAAGCCTGAGAGGTGAGACCCAGGGCACAAAAGAAAAAATAAATATATTAAAAAAAAACATTTGCTCTTCATAAAGGTTATGAGCCTACAATTGTTTCCGTGCCCTCAATGATGATTTATGCTCCTAAATGAGCAAAACATCATTTTCACCAACTCAGATGATAACTTATCTAAATTATGACATATGGGCAGTAAAAGAACACTTAAGAGAGATTTATTGAGTAAACTGAACTCAAACTATATGAAATTTAAAAGTGAAGGAAGCACGTCCCCTTTGTCCTCAGTAGAAATTATGCCCCTGGCCAGAGAAGTTCATCACAACGTGTAAGGTTACATAATGAGTTACCACTTTCATATCAATTGGTCTTACACTACATCTTTGTGGACTAATACAAGTACAAGTACATAACAGCTGACTTGGTGTTCACACATACACTGGATTTTTCCCAGTAAGTGTTCAGGCAGGAAATCCTACTGTCTTGTGCAGTTTTGATCAGAGCAGGATATCCCGTCTCACCAAATGTGCAGGCTGGACTTCAAATATTGCCATGTGTTGGCTCTGTTTGGCATCGTCTGATCCACTGTGCGCAGAGACCCAGATGGTTCCATAAAAAGGCTCAGGGAAGCAGCTGTCTGCTGCTCTTTAATGGAGGTGGGGAAGTTAACCAGACACATATTTGCCAAACCAACCAACCAATTCTCATTCCCAGGTCATCATATACCGACATTTTGTTACATCTCTCTGCGGCTCATACAGCCCCACAAGGTATACTTGTCAACTATGAGACCTTGATTATTTTGAAACCAAAGTGTGGGTCTGGGGGTCCCAGAAAAACTTGACATAGATTTTGTTTCCTACATTCTGGTGACTTTTAAAGAATATAACAGACAATTATTAGCTGGATACACAATGGGACCACGGCATTTAGCCTTATCTAGTAGGCCTTTTTAAGAATAAACAGGAAATTAATGTTTTACACAACATTTTTCTAAGGGTATATTAATTAGGCTGCTCTTCGAAAAAATGTGTCCCTTTGCTTTAAAAGTAAAAAAAAAAGGGGTGAAAATTTGTCGGGAGGAATATGGGACAATTGAAACCCCGGTAGGAAACCAGGAGAGATCAATGAAAAGCGGAAGTCTTCTGGGAAAATCGGATGGATTGTTAAGTGTGGCACAAGGCATCTCTTGTAATCTATATGAGGTGCTCCAAGGTGCACTGAGCTTTTCAACTACAAAGTAAACCCATTCGCAGCAATATTAGACGTTCAGAGCAACAAACCCTCATATCAGCTCATCGACTACTGATGCTGTTTTGTGACATCCTCATTGGCCCATACTGATGCACAAGGTACCCTTTAGCATCTGTATGAGATGCTATAAGAGAGCTTTTTTAACATGTGGTTAATATTGTGGAATGGTAACAGGTTGAGTTGGATTAGGCTCTAAAACTACTTGGGTAGGTTTAGTAAAAGACCACAGTTTGTGTTAAAATACATATGTTAACCTGTGTACATCATATGACATAAATGAAGCCACAAAATGAAAGTCCCATGGTATGGCAGCAGTCACATTGTGAGATGGTTATCTTAAATTTCTGATACTGTCAGAATTTTTCTATCTTTAGACACAAGTCCGTGAGAATGGCCATCTTTGAGCCTCTCACAGTGCGACGTAGGACCACCATTTTGAAGCCACGACCAAAGATATTGCCAGATTCTTTTAGGTTGGTCATCTTTCATCTGGGAGAGCCCAAAATTTCTTCATTACATTTTCTACGCTGGGCCTGTATATACTGTATACATCAGGTCCTAGTTGCCTTCAATAGATTAACATGAGTGAACCATTTGTAATATGTTATGGAAAAAGTCAACCTCATTCATTAGTGGCTGTGTTACAAACATTTAGTCATTCTTGCCGATACTTACAAACAGTACTGGAATGCATGTATCATTCTTTCCACACCTAAAGCTTCTGGAAGGACAACCATGTGGCAGATCTAAAAGTATAATCACCACAACTTAACTTTATTGCAACTTACTCACAAGTTGCCAAATACCCCATGCTGATTTCTCATGCACAAAACCACCTGTCAGGCCGGATATCAGTCAAAGCCCTCAACGAAGCCATTATTCACCATTGTCCATCCAAGCATCCTGTCCAATATTAGTAGCCAGCCTCATCCAATGTATCTAGCCATCAGGATGTTCAGCTCTCAGTGACAGGGCCTTTTTTTTTTATTTGGCATCAGTGACTCTACACTAAATGTGTTGATGTGAACACAGAATTTGCATGGTGCAGAAAATCAAAAATGCATTTTTTTTTTTCCTTCTGGCATGTAGTGTTATGTATCCATCTAGAAAATTCAAAAACAGTGTCTCTTTCCATAAATCATGACTCAAGATGTTTACTCAAGCTAATCCACAGATCATGTTGTGAGCAGGAACTAGTAGGAACTACTTTTTTCTGAAGAAGAATTTACAGCAGCAATAATGTAACTTTAATTAGCAATCTCTGCATAGCAAGTACAAGTTTCCTACATCTTACTTACACAAGAAAAGAAAAGTAAGAAAAGTAAGTAAAAACTCTGCAACTCACACTAAAAATCTAGATGGATAAATAGAACTACAACCCAGGTGAAAAATATATATTTTTGACTTCTGGGGTGAACCGTCCCTTCAAAGATTTGATTAAGTGTAAGGTGGCATGAGAAAAGGGAAGATATTATCTTCACTTTTAAACAACCACCAAAAAATCTCAAAAAAAGTGGAATGCCATTTAGTTCCACTATGTTGGAGAGGGAGCATACTTTTATAAATGCTTAACTATGTAACTGTAATTAAAACAGAACAAATAAATATCTAAAATGTAAAAAAGATATAGTTCTATCAAAAATGTTCTGCACTGCGAGGAGCTCCAATTTATTCTTAATGGATGCTAACTTTTGCATTCATCATGATGGTTGGAGGCTCCTGTTCCAAAAACTCTTGCTAACTCTGAAAAATCAAACGAAACCACTGACCAAACCAATGTTCATTTCACTCACTCCGACTTCCTATGGGAAAGTTCAACTCGGTATCTTAGTGCAGCGTTAGTCGATTTGGTACATCTCATTGCAGCTTACGCAATTTGCTTAACCCCTTTGTGTTGTGATCCAGGCTGCTTTGGGCCAGTTTGAGCTTCTCCTCTCAGAGCTCCATATTTTGCCTCCATTAGAACACTGCCAAATATCCTAGTACGCAACGCTGCAAAGCTCTGATCTGAATCTTAGCAGGGGGTGTGCTGAAGACTCTGCAATGGACTGTTCAGCAATTCTGAGGAGAAAGTTCTGTAACATTAACTACAAATACTTTAAGCAAGAGGCAATTAGTAGCAACATGCAGAGTTTTAGCCTAGTTTTAACCCAGACATCAGTTTTGAAGTTTTAGCTCTTCGCTTTACCTTACATGTAACCCTGCAGAAATACCTTTTCACACCGAACATTTTGATATGTTAAAACAGGAAAAGTACAAGTGTAAATAATCACTATCAGCATTGGCAATGGCTGTATTCAACTTACATGTTCCAGTATTACGTGCAGCATGTTTACATGCTGGCTTATTTTCAAGACAGCTATTAATGTCATTGGCTCCACCTGTGCTTCTCTTCTACCAAAGGTCACAGTGACTACGTTCACATGCACACTAATTTTCCACTGCTGACCTTTTTCACAGCAGCCACATGAAACAGTAGGTAAACACAGGTGTTACCAGTGATACTAATTAAGGTTCCATTCAGGTCGAACAGTGTCAGGGTGCTGCTATTGTGCATGCTGGTTAACTGGAAAGGCTCTGTTACATTTAATGAGACCCTAATTATTATCATTGTTAAAACTGTGTTTACCCTGCTCTGTCCTACCAATATGACTGCTGAGAAAAAGGTCTATTATTCTGAATATAGTGTAGGATTATTCTTTGGACGTGTATAGAGTGCATTTGAAACATCCATATAATTTGGGGTTTTTACTGCAGTTTGCGACATGTCTCTTGTGTGGTTGTGTCTCTGCATTTTAAACAAACTATCTAGCCAAGGCTTTGGGTAGGTAGATGCATGCACAAAAGAAAAGCCCACATGTCTGGTTGTAAGGAAAAACACACCTACTATTAAACATTATGAATGACTTGGATATTAACAGGTTTTTAAATATGCACAAATATCAAAAAAAGTTGTAGGTCAATAATCATAAACAAGAATATTAGTGAAGTATTAATTTCATTCACCATGTTAACAGCTTCAAAAACTTGTCTTTAATTGGAATGAGGGCAAAAACCAAAATACTTTGTGCATGTAAATGCATCTGCTCTCAGATCTGAACTCATTTGATATTTTTCTCATAGTTATCAAATACTTAGGAATTGTTGAATACGTCATGTGGTTATTAACCTTAAATAAAAGAACAAAACTTCATTTACACAGAAACACAGTATACACACACAATATATAAGCGACCTACACAACACATTTTTTGTTAAGCAGTGTCTATACATTCTGACGATTCATTATTTCAGCATTTACCAAAACAAACAAACACAAAAAATATAGCCTATGTAGATATTTTTGGGTTCTACTAAATAAGCTTTTTCTAAGGTTATGATATATTTTAAACTAACTCATGTAACTGTCCTTTTCATCAATGCCAATTTGAAGTCTCAATTGCCAGTGACTCTCAAAATGAAATATAAGAGCGTTGGAGAGTCCCAGCAACAGGCAACAGTGGACCTTAAGTATGTTATGTAAGATCATGTGATGTTGTGAAACTGGCACGGTTTGGTTAGGTTCAGTCACCAAAACTACTTGGTGAGGTTTTCATTACGTTAGATAATGTTACACTATGGCAATGTTACATTATGGTTGATTTATGTCCACCTTTACATACAAAATAGATGCCTCCATTTCACACAACATAACCATCACTGCCTATATACCGCTATGGATTCTTTACATTGGCATGGATGTTAAGCAATACATCCACTAGAAGGTGCCACTGCAGCATTTTAGAAGACAGTGGCCTGTGCTGCCATTAAATAAATGACATGTGGACAGAGAATTTTTTTCACCAACTATGAAGGGCTACATGACATGGCAAAAAAAAATCCTATTGCGATTATTTTCATCTGCATCTGTGATCTCTTAGAAAATGCACAGTAAGTACAGGCAAAATGAACACAGAGTATGGACTGTGGATATCTATATGTGTATCAGAGGTTTAGCATAAATGAGCCGTTGCATCGCGTCACATTATGTAATTCACCCTTACCTGTAATGACACTCCTGCCTTGTAACACCCCCACCCCCAAGAGAAAGGGGGTGACCACCAGAGGCTGGAAATTGACTGGGAACTGGCTGGAAGTTGGCTGCCAGCTGGAAGGCTTCCAGATGGGAGGGGAAATCTGAGGTGGCTGCATCTGTAAAAAACAAATATGTGTATAATTTTATAGACATGCAGTGAATTATTGAATCTTTTGTTTCTGCTTCTGCTACTATACTACTGCTATGGTGGAGATCTACAGGGGATATTATCCCCCAGTAACACATCACAGAGGGTATAAGGCACGTCAACCCTTAACAAACCTTTATGTTTGATAAAACAAAGCAAGATGCATTGAAAGTAATGAAAAGAAGAGGAGACAGATTGACCGTATACACTTCACGAAGCAAAGCTGCTCCCTCTATCATGTCCCAGAGGAGCACTGAGTGAAGTGAGAGATGTGTGAAGTTCATGCAGTAAGCAGGAGCAGCTTCATTTCTCCCTTCAGGTTTCAGTTGACGGGGCCTTCAATAGACTACAGGGATTACAGGGCGACAGTAGAAGAAGACAGCGGTATACTTCAAGTGGAATCAAGAGCATCCTGTAGATGTGTGTGTTCTCACTGTCAACAATCAGTCTGCCAACGCAATCCTCTGTGCAGTCTCTTAACTCTGAGCACTTTAAATTGAAAAAAGAAGCAGGGAATTGTGGGTTTCCGTCTATCCTGTCTTGTCCACCCCCCAACACACACGCACACACACACCCCTTCCTCTTTCACCCTCACACTTCTGTCTCCTCTCATTTGCAGGGAATCTAAGCAGCATACAAATATAGCTCCTGACAAAGCATCTTGTTTTCTTGTTTCCTCTGCTTTTGCGCTGTCACTTTCTTCTTGTGTTGTTTCCTCTTTTCATTCCTCTTCTTTAATCTGCATTGTGTGAACTGTTGCATCAATTTCCTCTGCTCTACTTCTCCTCTGGCTCTTCTTTCTCTGTCTCTGGTTCTCAAACTAAACTAATACTGCCACCCGGTGGTGAGAAAGAAAAAAAATAATGACACAAAATTAATCATCAGAATCATTTTAAAACATTAAATTCAAAGGGCTGGTAGGATTTTATTGGAGTGCACATCTGCCCTTCTGCTGCAGAGCAAAAGGCAATTTCTAAAATAATATGTCCATTTGGCAAAATCACCTGGAATATTCAAATAAGTGTACTTGGTGTCTCTACTTTATATGAATAAATGAGTAGCTTGCTGCTGGTGGTTCAACTACATTTATATTGGCATACTGATTCAAGTAGTTACATTTTTTAACTTCTGAAAAAAAATTGGGCCATAAAAGGGAAGGAATAACTTTTTATTTTTATTTTAACATTGCCTCTCTGCTGTAACTGAACCCCCTTTTGAGTTGCCTCAGCTCTTTTAAAGAGATTCTGCTCTGACAGGTAAAAAGATATGCCCATTGTTTGGTCCAGTGTTCCAGTGGGCGCGACATGTCTGTGCCATGGTTTTGATCTGCAGCCCCCACCTGCAGCATTTCAGAAACGTCTCAGCAGCAGAGCGTTCTGCCCACCTGACTATGTTTACTTGCTCAGATTTTGTCTATTTCTTCCTCTATTTTCTTGCATTTTGTGCTTCTACCACGGATAATTAGGTTACATCAATAGTTTCTGTTTTGTCTGTTTTTATGATCGCGAGTCTGCACAGGGAAATTTATTTTGGAAATTGGTCAGATTCTCTCTGCTTCTTCTGTGTGACTTCCTGCCCACTTGACCTGCTCTGTGCAGACCGACATGGTATCCGTCAAAAATGAATGAAAAACGACTCTGCATGAGCTTAGAGATGCTTCTGGTGCCATGCAAAGTGGAATCACAAGCACTGTGTTGAATGGCAGCAACCAGTTCCAGCTGATGAGGTGCAGCCGTAATGCGATGAAAGCGTGCCTGGCTGTTGTGAGGATGTCGACCATATTGTCATTACCATGTGGTTGTGGCTGTTTACATTCAACCTGATGCAAATTCAAAAATAATTTCCCGGGTGTATTTATTGTTTTATGTTCTATTGCTTTTATCCTATTGTACTCAGAGTTTAATTCATTATCTGCATGTTGTGTGTAGGGCTGCAACTTATAATTATTTTCACTGTAGATTAATCTTTTGATTATTTTCTAGAGTAATACATTAATTGTTTGGTCTATAAAATGTAAGGAAAATGGTGAAAGAATCAATCAGTGTTTCCCAAAGCCAAGATTACATCCTCAGATGTCTTGCTTAGTCCAGGTTATTCAATTTACAGTCATAAAAGAGTAAGAAAAGACAGAAAACATTCACATTTAAGAAGGTAGAATCAGAGAATTTTGACTTTTTTTTTCCTTAAAAAAATACCTAAACAATTAATCAATCATCAAAATAGTCTAATAATTGATTGATTGATTAAAAACTGATTAATTGCAGCTCTGGTTGTGTGTCACATGAAGGAACTAAAACTCTAATTTCATTGTACATTGCTGAATTGTGTAATGATAATAAATTATATTGATAACTTGAATTTTTTTAGTTGTTAAGATTGTACAAGTCAGGGGCAGGTTCAATCTGAAAATGTTGTGCACCATTTTGCTACAGTTTCCGGATTGAACAGCACACGTCCCCAAAACGGGTTTGAGATACACTATATTGCCAAAAGTATCAGGACATCTGCCTTTTACATGCACATGAATTTTAATGACACCCATTCTTAATCTGTAGGGTTTAATATGGAGTTGGCCCGCCCTTTGCAGCTATGACAGCTTCAGCTCTTCTGGGAAGGCTTTCCACAAGTTTAGGATGTTTATGGAGTTTGACAATCTCTGAACGCATTTGTGATCAGGCAGTGTAGGACAGAGGCTGGCTCGCAGTCTCCTCTAATTCATCCCAAAGGTGTTCTGTAGGGTTGAGGTCAGGACTCTGTGCAGGCCAGTCAAGTTCCTCCACACCAAACATGCTCATCCATGTATGGACCTTGCTCTGTGCACTGGTGCGCAGTCATGTTGGAACAGGAAGGAGCCATCCCCAAACTGTTCCCACAAAGTTGGGAGCATGAAATAGTCCAAAATGTCTTGGTATGCTGAAGCATTAAGAGTTCCTTTCACTGGAACTAAGGGGTCAAGCCCAACCCCTGAAAAAAAACCCCACACCATAATCCCCCCTCCACCAAACTTTACACTTGGCAAATGCAGTCAGACAAGTACCGTTCTCCTGGCAACCGCCAAACCCAGACTCGTCCATCGGATTGCCAGACAGAGAAGCATGATTCGTCACTCCAGAGAACACATCTCACTGTTCCAGAGTCCAGTGGTGGCGTGCTTTACACCACTGCAGCCGACGGTTTGCATTGCACTTGGTGATGTAAGGCTTGGATCAGCTGCTCGGCCATGGAAACCCAATCCATGAAGCTCTGTACACACTGTTCTTGAGCTAATTTGAAGGCCACACGAAGTTTGGAGGTCTGTAGCTATTGACTTTGCAGAAAGTTGGCGACTTCTGTGCACTATGCGCCTCAGCATGCGCTGACCCCACTCTGTGATTTTATGTGGCCTACCACTTCGTGGCTGAGTTGCTGTTGTTCCCAAATGCTTCCTCTCTGTTATAATACCACTAACAGTTGACCGTGGAATATTTAGTAGCGAGGAAATTTCACGAATGGACTTATTGCACAGGTGGCAACCTATCACGGTACCACACTTGAATTCTGTGAGCTCCTGAGAGCAATCCATTCTTTCACAAATGTTTGTAGAAGCAGTCTGCATGCCTAGGTGCTTGATTTTATACACCTGTGGCCATGGAAGAACACCTGAATTCAATGATTTGGAGGAGTGTCCTGATACTTTTGTCAATATAGTGTATGTTTTCTCTCATTTTGTGGATGTGCCACAGGTGTAACACAATCAGCCATGTGTATGTAGACATAAGCATATTAAAAAGGAGTTGCAGTGCAGTGCATTTGCGTACATGACAGGGATTTCAGTGCAGCACAGTCTCTGTTTAAATAAAAATAAATGTTTTGCTATGTTTTGTCAGGGCTGAACGCAGCCAAAATGTTACAAAACTGAAGAATAAGACAACAGTCCCAACTCTTTTAGATGAGTGTTCAAGTCACTCAAACAGTCTAACAAGGTGTAAGTTAAACATATTTTTATTTTATTTCTATTTAATTTGCAACAAAACATTAACATCTCCCCATGCTACATATTGCAGTTTTGTCCTTGAAAAGCCCAGCTGGGACTGTTTTGTTTCGGACAGGTTTAGGTATCAGGGTATTTTTGCTATAAACTCAACTGAGTGGCATTTTGTGCTGGAATGTGACTTTTTTTTATTATATTTTGTTTTAATATTGCATCACAGGCACATTATCAATTGATCATGTTTTGCAAGGTACTTTGAAGTAGCTTTAGTTTACTTAACTAGATTTCCCCCTGGGTTAGCTTTTCAGTGGTTCTGCATCTTCCAGTGTGAAGTAACTGGTTGTTTGCAAAACTTTGCTTTCAGTAGTTTCCCCATACATATTGTGTTTTTACCACCTACATACCATATTCCAAAGGAAATAGTTTCGCAGTTTTGATGAGACATTTCAATAATAGCTTTCTTAAATGTAATTAATGTAGCAGTGCCGTTTATTGGCTGCAGTCACTTTCTTCATCCCATGAGGCCACAATATATAATTAAATACTAATGGACATATAGAGAATGACAGTCAGGAACTGCCTTGATTTTTATAACGTCTCCTTAATAGCTCATATTCTTAGTAACAGCAAGATGTTTCACTTACTTTGACAGCAACACAACAATAGAAGCAAAACTGGGGGAAAGGTTTGTTTTACTTATTATTGTATTATAATTATAATCTCTCAAGCAATGGATTGTGTGTATGCATGAGTGTGTGAGCTCCCAACTGTACTGAAGCTGTCCACCTGCCTATCTGCCTTTTTTTCCAACACTGTTTGTTCACATTCATGGCTGGACACTTGAGGATCTCGACCTTCATCGCTTCCGCAGATCATATTGTTTTGTTATACCACTGCCAGCTCCATGCATCCCTGAACACATGATTTATTTATTTTTTTAATGCCTGTATGGTGTAGAAAGAAATCAGAAACACTTACTTTTCAAAATAGTTCAACAGAATGCTTCGTGAATGCTGACAAATCTGACAAAATT